>OX376374.1:85822037-85847810 GCA_947369275.1 Nemotelus nigrinus
TAATCTCTGGAGGTGCCAATTCGATTGAGCTGAAATTTTCGCAGAAAGTAGATGTATATAATAGGTAGGTCCACGACTTTCTCAAATTCAGATATTCTAAACATTTTGGCGGCGGCGAGCGTTTTAGTGAATTTTGAAGTACTCCTATATTTCCAAGCAGTGAAAAGTTTTGTTAAAGAAAAGTATTGGTAATGAAAACTTATTATGTTCTAAACTCGTTTATGATAAAAAATTGGAAATTGTGAGCCGTGTGTGGGTGCAGGGTGCCTAAAAGTAGGCAAGGATTTTTTTCCAAATATTGATTTGTCATTACTTCTAAGAAAAACAATGGATCATCGTGAAATTTGCAGAGCGTATTAATGTTGACTAAAATTTAGCACATGTGGATTTTTAAGATAGTGCGGGTAACTCTGTAGCTACGGCAGGCTCCTGAATAAAAAAACTTCAAATCATTGACCTTCCTGAAAAATTTTTGATTTTTGACAAAAAAATCAGATCACTGATAAATTTTAACTTTTGTCCATCATGTCAAATTAAAATTTTCCAAATTCCTATTTGCACAAGAACGGCAACCCATTCCCAAATTACCTCTATTTTCAGCACTCGAAAGTTCTGTTCACGAGAACTGACGACCGGATTATCCGATCATAATGAAATTTACAGGACCTGTTGGTATTAGCTAGGACCTGGTCTGATAGAAGTGATTTTGAAATGCGGGCAACCCTGTGCCAGTGGTACCATCTTGAAAAATCACCCAGAAAAAAAAACCGGTTTTTGACCTATAACTTCCGATTCAGCCATCAGATTTTGACAAGATTCACACAGTATTTGAACCATACTCTATGTAACATTTGATGAAAAATTAGAATAGGGTTGCCAGCTATGGTGATTTTTGTCTCCTAAATCTTGCAAATTTGCTCAGCAAAATAAAGCTTTTTTCCCTATAACTTCCGGTTCAGTGTAAAAATCAGAACGAAGTTCACGCAGTAAATGGACTTTATTGTGAACCAAATGTCATAGAAATTTCGTACCAAAATCATGAAAGGGCTGCCAGCTATGACCATTTTTGTAATTTTGTTTAATTTCTTTACTGATCGATTATGTCATTAGATTTACAAATGGAAATGATCCTGCAATGAAAATTAACAACAAATATTAACGCTTTAAAAATTTGATAAGTTTTGAGGATAGTTACCCTAAAATTCTTTTCACCCGTATAACTTCCAGCGCAGTGATTCAATCGAAACGAAATTTACTGGTTGGGTTTAACTTAACGTGAAGCAGAATTGGTATATATTTTGCTCTGCTGCTGACTCAGGGTAACCAGAATTAGCCATTTTTTTAAATATTGCACCAATAGATGCCTCAAATTACGTATGCATATGCAAAGCATTTGCAATAACAATATGGAATTCTTTTTTAAATTTTTCGAGTTTTGAACATTTTTCCGATGGCAGCCTCAAACAACGTTTAACCGCTGAAACCTTCGATGAAATCCTGCGAAGAGAACGAAATTCAAAGGATACGTTGATTTGAGTATGAGCTTGTTATGGTAAACTTATTGCTGCTTCGTTCGGAAAGTGTTGCCAGCACTGAATTATATGTGTTATAGTTGAGTTTTGTTGCTTTGGATTAGGAATGGTTGATATGATTCTAAAAAACTCTAGCGCACCTGAACCGCTAGAAACACTAATGTTCGAAGAACAGTAGAAGAATCGTGCAGGTTTTGAGTGCATATTCCACCACATGTGCTGCTTATTACGGCCAAACTGTTTCAAATGCCACGTTTTACTTTCGTCTTAAGAATGCATTATAACTCATATGGTGCAAGGTTTCAGATATTACCACTGGCATGAATTTCAACGTTTATGAGAGCAAAACACGGGTTAATTATATTCGTTATCAGTTGCTTATTTCACATAATTTTGAAAGCAGCATCTCATATAACATCAATGAAGAAAATGCTCAGTGCCTGCAGCACTGTAACTGAAGTTGGTGTTTGGGGCTGCGATCCGAAAAATTTGCAGAACTTTGCGAATTGGAACATCGGTTATTTATTTTCATTGTAAATGTTTCCGGTATGTATACTAACTGTAAGCATTTATTGATACAAAAGTAGCACAACCGACTCGTGCTGGCAACCTTTCGCCAGTATCAAATCCAAGAATATATCAAATCTGCTTCACGTTGTTTAATTACATTCGAAGTTATAGGAGTATAAAGAAATTTAGGGTTACCTGCAGCGAGTTTTTTCAAATGATCGAAAGCTTAATATTTGCTGTTTATTGTCACTACAATATCATTACCATTTGAAAATTCTACGATAAAACCGCTTAATAAAGATATTGCAATTAAACACAAAACCAACAATAGCTGGCAACCCTATCGTGTCTTTTCAACCAAATTTGGCCTGAATAATGTTTATGACAGGTTTCATTAATTGTATGAAATTCGTATTGATTTCATGACTGCACTGGAAGTTATAGTACAAAAAGTTTTATTTTCCTGAGCGAATTTTCAAAACCAAAGACACAAAAATTACCATAGCAGGTAGCACCAATCAAATTTTTCAACCAAATTTCCACCAAACAGAGATTAGAGTTAGGTTTAGCTTCTGTGTCAATTTCATGAAAATCTGGTAACTTATTCACATTTCATAGGGCAAAAAGCAGTTTTTTTTCTTTGTAATTTTTCAAGATGGCACCACTGGCACAGAGTTGCCCACAATTCAAAATCGCTTCTATCAAATCTGGTCTTACTTAAGTCCAATGCATTCTGTAAATTTTAGCTGTATCTGATTATTGGTTCGTGAGTTTCCGTGAACAGAAGTTTTTGATGCTAAAAATATAGGTTAACTGGGAGAGGGTTACCGTTCTTGTCCGACATGAAATTTCCAAAGTTTTATTTTGAACGTGTAGATAAAACATAAGATTTATATACAGATTGGTTTTATTGTAAGAAACGGACATTTTTTTGAATATTCGATGGTTTGAATGTTTTTACTTCCAAATTTTTTTTTTCAAAATGAAGACACCAAAATTATCATAGCTGGCAGCTCCAATCGAATTTTTCGACCAAATTTCTACCAAACGTGGCTTAAAGTAAGGTCCAGCAATTGTGTAAGTTTCGTCAAAATCGAACGATTCAATCAGAATTTATAGGGCTAAAAACAGTTATCTTTTTTAGTGGTTTTTCAAGATGGCACCACTGGCACAGAATTGCCCGCATTTCAAAATCACTTCTATCAGACCTGGTCCTATTTAAGGTCAATACATGCTGTGAATTTCAAATAATTCTGCCCATCGGATCGTGAGTTTCCGTGAACAGAAGTTTTTGATGCTAAAAATATAGGTAAATTGGGCAAGGGTTGCCAGGCGTGCCCGTTATACCATATCTTTTTTTTTTTTTTGGTTATGTAAACAAAGCACAAGATTTACATATGAAAGGCTTATTTTTGAAGAAACTGCATTTTTTCAAGAGAGACGATGATTTGGAGGTTTTCACTTTCAGTGCCTGCCCTAGCTACAGAGTTGCCAGCACGCTCATTAAAAGCCACATAAATCTACAACTAAATAATATCAATATGTCCTGAAAATTTGGTAATGATTGAATAGCTCTGTCAAAAGTTATCGAAATTTAAAAATTTTCAAATTTTCCCGTCCTCTTTTTAGGCACCCAGCGCACACATAGGGTTAAAATATTCCAAAGCATTATCCGATTCATATGTAAAACACGTTAGAAATTTATTTTATTAACTTTATTTTTGCGAAAATCATTTGTGCACGAAATAATAGGTATATTAAAAATATCACTTAAATGCCCGCCGGCGCGAAAAGGTTTACAATAACTGACATTTAAAGAGACCTGGACCTATTCTGCATATACACCAATGTATCCTGAAAGTTTCAGCTCAATCGAATGGCGCGTTCCCGAGATTATCTCACTGAAATTTTTTGTACATATATATATATATATATAAAGAAATATGAATTTTTGGCCGAATCGATTTTAATACTAATGTTCTTCGAACATTAGTAAAAATTACTCACCCCAATTATTGATGTATCGATCAAGGTATCGATCCCAAAGCACACCCATATAAAATGTCTTTCAGCAGCCATCCCACAGAATAGTCGAAAAGTTTTCGCCCGCGGACAGCCCTCAACGAGCCGAGATGGTTTCACCCGTCGGCCACCAATGGAGAATGATTTGGAGGATTTTGTTGTGGTTGGATCTCGGGCGTTTTGGTTTTTTACTGATTGTGGCGAAAAAATGTCAAATTCGGGAATAGAGTATTCGAATTTGGGGAGTTGTTGAGGTTTTGTCGACGTTGTAGTTTCGCCTTTTTCCAAAGAATGAAAATCGTTTTGTGCTATTTACTGTGATGCAAGAAAAATATCGCTACGAGTTCATCCAGTTGTGACAATCGTTTAAAAGATATCTCGATCGGTTCGCTGTTATTTGTATAAGCTGCGAATAATAATTTAAATGTTCAACATCGCCTTGGTCTACGACCTGTAAATTCGTAAACAGAAAAGAAGTGCTTCAATCGTTGACATTTTGTATACAAGAAAAATCTACTGACGCCAATGAAACCAAAATCCTGTTGGCGTAGCAGAATCTCGATCTTTCAATCGTTCCCGGCACGTTATGTGCTTATTGATTTCCGGGAAGATTTTTAACGCGTTAAAGTGTTAATATACCACAAGATTGCATCGTAATACCGTAGGGCCCATTTAATGCAAATCTTGCAAATGTCTCAATCGTCTGCGAAGTTATGAACACGATTTGGTCCGTCAAGAACTTGCGATCGAGTCCAGTAATAAAAGCAGTAGTAAAAATATATCGAATCGATTTCGTAAAGAATCCGAACCTCGAAAACAAGTGCAGTGTCCGCGAGAGTGTTTCATCCTAGACCTTATCTTAAACCCTTTAGTCCTGTTCGTCAGAAAATCATAATAGAATAATTACAAACAGACTGCCATCGTTCGCCCGAGCTTCAAATACCGAAATATGTGGAAAGATTTTTCAAGAAAATCATCAAAAGGAAAATAGTTGCGGAAGATCAAGTTTTGTATCCGTTCAAGACTTCCTTTGAAATATGAGGTTTCTGCCATATGGCGTTATTAACTTTAAATTATTCTCGTGTTCATGAAAAGAATTTAGAATAAAACTGAATGCATGCAGGGCAGATATCTTTGTATATGCATTGCGTTTCCAATCGTGATGTTTCTGAAGTGCTCCTCCCTTTATAAGTGTTGCTGCTGCAATGAGTGGATGTTATGAGCAGATAATAAGCAGCCCAGTAAAGAATGGCTATGATATGGTATTATTGATATGATATGATATTATCTAAATAAATGATATGATATTATCTAAAAGCTCTGAATCTGACATTGTAAAATCGGTTCTAACAAGGGCGCCGTGGTTTTGCCTCTACACATAGCGGACCATGTTTTCATTGGAGCTGTGGCTATATTCTCGTTGACTTCTGTGGGGTCATACGTCTACACAGAAAAATATGCTGTGATTGGACGTCGTGGCATAAAGCATTGCAGTATCATTGAAGAGAACGTAATTTTCCACCTGAAACAACTGTTGCAGTTTCATGCGTTATATTGAGAATAGATAAGTTTTATTTGACCAGGGGAGCCCTACGCACGTTCCACCTTCATTACAGGATCAAATGCTGGAGTTAACACTATTGAAAAAGGAGATACGAAGTGAGTTTTTTTTGTAATATCTGTTATACTTTGCTATTTGAAGATTATTACTAATGTTCGAAGAACTCGTTTCGCCAAAAATTCATATTTCTTCATATATATATATATATATATATATATATATATATATATATATATATATATATATATATATATATATATATATATATATATATATATATATATATATATATATATATATATATATATATATATATATATATATATATATATATATATATATATATATATATATATATATGTATATATATACATGTATACATATATATATATATATATATATATATATATATATATATATATATATATATATATGTATATATATATATATATATACATATATACATATATATATATATACATATATATATATATATATATATATATATATATATATATATATAATTTCAATATAGGCAAATCCCTTACCTCGGTCCCAGACATGTCTGGAGACATTTCAGAAATATTTTCAAAACACTTTGGAAGTATTTGTGAAATATTTCCGTTACATCCGCTAGCAGTCTCAATACATCCCAGCCACACCAAGTCCGAGAAGTTCATTCACGATAAGCATCGAGATCAAAGTTGCTCCTTTTGAAGCTGCTCAACATCAATAAGTAAAATGCGCCAGTGCAAGCATGTACAGCCGAAGCCAAACGATGCTACCATCATCCTCCAGCTTTGGGTAAGTGAAAGTTGGGCACATGTTCAGCGTCCAATTGACCAATGTCCAGCGTCCAACATTGCTGCTGAAACATGCTCGGTCTGTTGCCGATCTTTTAAGCCGACGTCAAACGATGCGATGAACGTTTGATTCAAACGTTTGCCACCAACGTTTGAGCTAAATATTAAAAGACCGACTTGGAAGAGTAGCAACAGTAAGGAAAGATGAGCTATTTGCATCGGTTGATGTCAAGGCTCTATTCCCAAGTGTGCAGGTAAATCGAGCACTCATGTTCTTTGGGGCTAAAGACTATTGGAAACTTGCCTCGGTTTGCATGAATTAAAGTTATTTTACTTTCAGGGGGAAATATTTTTAAGTGATGCAAGGTGTTGCCATGAAAAATCCTTTATCCCCACTATCGAGTGAGATATTTAGGGAAAGACTGGAGAAGAAACTTTATGAAGAAGGTTTGCTTCCACGTGTCTGGTTTAGATATGTAGATGACATTCCAGCTATCGTAAAAAAGGATGCTATCTTATAAACTTTGGAGAAATTGAACCAAGCACATAAGGATATCCAATTTTCAATTGAACTCGAAAACAATGAGAAACTACCCTTCTTGGATTTAATGGTCATAAGGAAAGAAGGTTTTATATCTACCGGAAGCCCACACATACCCAGAGAACAACATTTTCCACGTCTGATCATTGGCATTCCCCAAAAATGGCACCCTTTAACTCGACGACCCACCAGCTATTAACGGTGCCCATGGATCAGAAAAGTTTTAACTCAGAAGTTACGTTTATTAAAGATACCGCGACAAAAAATGGATTTAACGAGAAAATAATTGGAAACCTTGTCAAAAAAAAAGAAGGATAAAATACAGCGTGATCTGTTAACGAAGCTTTTTACACAAGAAAAACAAAAAAACAACCATAAGAATTCCAACATTTTTTCGTCAATATTCAAAAAAACCCAGGAACTTCTTGAACGCATTCATGTAAGTAGCTCCCACCAGTAGGGTCAAAGAATTAAGTGCTTAATTATGTCACGTGAAAGACAAAAAGTATAAGAAGGAAAAATGTGGAATACACAAAATTACTTGCCCAGAATGCGACAAAATACACATTGGTCTAAAAAAACGGTAAGTTGGTGTTAGACTAACTGAACATAAGCGAGAAGCAGCCTCAGCATAGAACAACGTGAAAGTGATTAAGAAAGTACAGCGGGTACGAAAACTGAATGCGTACAAAAGCCTGAACAATATTATAGTAGGGGAGCCCAAGCGGGGGTTTCTCGCGTTACTCGAGCGCGTCAGAAAATCATATGGGGAGAAGCCCTGCACCCTGCAATGTACCGTACCATATATGAGCCCTTAATATAGAGGGGTGCGTTGAGGGAAGCCCGTCAGATTAGTAAAAAAAAATTGATCCTCAGAAATACTCGAGCGCGTCAGATTAAGATAAGGTAAGTTAAGTACATCCAGAAAAGAGTATATTTCAATAATCTGACAATTTGAGCGTGGCTTAAGGAAATGGGCGAGTCACAAAGTTGTAAAAAAAAAACCTCACCTCGAAATACTCGAGCGCGATTAATTTTTTTTTAATTTGAAGGAAATCCTATCAGGATTACGAAAAACATATAATCTGACGGTTTTCATGGGGCGATGTAGCTAAAATCATCAATAAATGAAAAAAATTGCAGGATAAAAACTGATCTTATCTTGTTTAACAGTGGGCAAAAAGCAGGTGACGAGCTCATTTCAGATGGAAGCTGAGGGATACCATTTTATGGAAAGGGGGGGATAACTTTTCGGTGCACACTTTTCCATCTACCCTGGAGTGTGGTAGGTAAGTTTGTTTGCATGTTTTTTTTTGCGCCTCTTACAAACTCACAAACATTCCAAGTCGTAGTCAAAATCGGATATCAACATTCCGTTGAGAAAGAAGATGCTGTTAGTAGCAAATGTTTAGATCAAAATATCTCCAAAACGGTTATAGTTACAAGAAATAGTCAGCAGATATTTTGTGTTGGAAATTTGTTAAGCTACAAATTCGTCATACATTGTTTTCTGAAGACGTGACCGTTACTCAGATATTTAGGAAAGGTCACTTTTGGTGACCTTTGACCCCGTATAAAAAGTAACGCAGCACTCGGATCGATGGGCACTTTTGACATTTTATTCAATACGCCAGTGCCAAGGTTCACACCAAAATTCAGCTTTCCCCTAATTTTGCCGAAGTTTGGCCTTTTTTATGTCGGATTTCACTGGACCAGACGCTTTGGTTTGTTTGTTGGTTTTTTTTTAAATAATTTTGTGAATTAATAATGAGTGATGTAAGTGTGAAATGTGTATTTTGTGAAAAAGAAACTTGTGAAAAAACTAAAAAGTTTACACATGAAACATTAAAAAAATGTATGAATATCTTGCAATATCGTAAAGTGAAACGTGTTCGAAGAAAATCTAGCAACGCTTATGCTACGGTCGTAATTTCGGATGTAACATCTTTAAACGATATATATATAAATATATATATATATATATATATATATATATATATATATATATATATATATATATATATATATATATATATCTTTCATCCAGTTATTTCATCCAGTAATAAAAAGAAGAAACGATTTTTTTTTTCAAATTGTCAGATTAACAATATCCCTCCATATAATTGTCAGATTATCATTTAGGACAACTAAGGCATCAAGTTGAACCCTCTGTATAAAACTCTGACGCGCTCGAGTATTTCAAGGTAACATTTTTTTATACATTTTCAAAAATCAGTCATGACTTTTGGTCACGTCCAAATCGTCAGTCATTCAAATAGGACACTTTTTTGAGTTCACTTAACATTCCCTCTGAATATCTGACACGCTCGAATAACTTTTTTTGTTTGTGTTTTTTTACCTCTTTTTACGGCCACCCCCCATCAGTTAATCGTCAGATAAATATCTATCAGCTATCAGAAAGACAAAGCGCGTATACACTATGAATGTCTGACGCGCTCGAGTATTTCCATGTTACTGTTTTTTTTACGTTTTTGAACATTTTTACACGCTCTCCCCCCCCCACTAAAATGGAAAACTTGACATAAACTTTTTTTCATTTTAGAACCTAATCTTCACAATCCAATAGGTCCCCATGACGCTTTAGTAACTGCAAATTTAGCATCCCGGGCTCCCCTACTATTATGGAAAGGCAACAAAACACAGGTCAAGGAAACTGTGTATCGCCCTCGTGAAGAGAATAATGTATTTGATATAGATAGTTAAATATACTTAAGTATGCGACTGATAGATAATTAGCGGGTAATTAGTATTAGTGAATATTTGAAAAGGAAGCACTTTAGATAAGATACCTTATTTGTTTTAAGACTGGACTGATAGACACTGAAAAAGAAAGCAGATTGCCGTCGAAATATCGATGTATGTTGAGTAATTAAAATAAATCTAACTTCAAAAGGGAAAAAATTGGTTTAAATTGGTACACAATAAAAACAACTAAACTTTTGTTACCCGCTATCATTTGCCTATATGCTATGCAAGTACATACATCTGCAGGTCACGTTATAAGCTATTCGTGTATTAAAAAACCAGTTGAAGGTACAATAATCGATATGTTGATTCCACGTAATTCAATGTTGCGAATTTCAAGTTTATGCCTAAAAGATGCATCTATTCGATTAGTGAAATAGTTTTACATATCAGGCTCAACCTGGCATGCTTTCTTCTACATTATCGTATAATGCGTGTATATAAGAATATATATATATACTCTGTTTTTGCTCTTCGCTCAGGCCAAATAGTTTGAATGGCTTTCATTTCTACATAAAACTGTACATCCGCATGAAAGGCCCCTAGTCACGAGATATACTCGTTGACTTGGTTACAAATGTGTTATGTCTGCGAATAAATTAGATCTGAAACTAGCCCACAGACAGTGCATTTAGTTGCAGCAAGTTGCCGGCCGGATCTCCGTTTCTAAATCACACATCAAAATCTTAACGGACAACAAATTGTGTTAGATGTGTTAATGCTGAATCCCTGTACTCTCGTCCAAATGTGCATTCACAAATGGCAATTGATGCAATTGAGGACCTGCGGACTTTTCTCTATATGTATGTTTTCTATGTTTGATGTAAGTATAATAATTATTGAATTAATTGCTGCAATATAGCACCCAATACTATCTGGGCTCGTGGAGCACCTAGACTGCTTTCGCCGCCGCTTGTGTGAACAAGAGCCGAATCGAAAGTCGACACTATCATTTCCTCTTTCGTTTGCTGAATGAATCCGCGGTCTCGGTTTCTTCAAATTTATACCTTCCATATAATATCTTCCATCAAATCGTTTTTGCCTTCTTGCCTCTTCACAACAAGTTGTTTACCTGATCGACGCAACGGCTCTAAATCGCATGGAGAAAGTTAACCAGCGAACAGGTTTGTGGCGATATTGGCTCGTGGAAATCGCTTTAAGCGCAGGCGCAGGCGGTTCATTGAAAATGGAACAGTAGGTCGGTATCAAAGTTTTTTTGCAAAGTATACGCTGCAGCGCTTTCACTTTCTTTGAAGACATGAAACGAGGCAGAAACGTTACTTACAAGAAGAATCTTGCGTTGTTGTGACCCCCCATCGATTACGCTGTTTAGATTTTCAGATATTATGCAAACACCTAGAATCATGTTTTTCTAAGTTTGTGATTAAAAAATAATTGCACTACATATATTTATTCATATGCATGAATAAATATATGAAATCACGATAACATTAGATACGTTTTTTGCGTTTCTAAAGAGAGCCGGTTAAAATAATAGCTTTGAAAACGATTATTGGGACAAATTGGTTGTTGATTTTAATGCAAATACATAGTCTTATTGGCTCTGCTTTGGGTCTGGCTTGTGCTAGTATGGGTTCCAAAAATAAAGGGTAGAAGGAAAAGGGAAAGTCATTTATTTCATTTTCTCCTTCATTTCATTTTAAGGTATCCCTTTAAGGGGTTACACCACAGTAGAGAGCGAAAATTTAACGTTTTTCAGGGATTTTTTTTTTTTAAGTGGAAGGAAAAGTAAAAAAGTAATTTTCTCTAAGGATGTTGGTTAAGTATGTTTTGGAGTTTTTTAAAAAAGTTTGTTAATTAAAAAATATTACAAAATGGCTGTCCAACAGCCGTTTCTGCGGAACGGTTTTTTTTGGAGGGGCTCCGTGGCATGCAGTAGAAGTGCACCAAAAATTAATCTGGAACATAATAAAAAAAATTTTCTTAAAGAACATTACTATAGCTAGAGAAATACTTAGGGGATTTTGAAAATATTTATTTTTGTAAAATTGGCGAGCATTTGAAAAAAAAGTGAATTTTCCTTAAAAAAAAGCGGCACTTATTTGTAGCTAAAAAATCGAGATATTTACTTATTGAAAATCGACTAAGTATTTCTATGCGGAATGTTGTTTTAAAGCTGTGATATTAATTTGGAGTGAAAAAATAAAAAATTGTTTGAGTTATGCTGCGTGCCGATTTGAAAAAACGTCTTTCGAGAAAAACGCGTTTAAAGTTTTGACTCGTGTTTCAAGTATGATAAAATAAAAATTTTTGATCATTTAATTATTTTTACCTTCAATTAATAACCAAATTTACTTTATACATCGATAACGTCAGAATCCACTTTCAATTTTTTTGCCGAAGCGCTGACACTGGCCGAATCTTCCTCCGCCTCATATCTGTTCAACGGTCGTCGTTTCGTCACGTTGGTCCGTCACCACGTCTTATACGATATTTTTACTAATGTTCGAAGAACATTAGTATTAAAATCGATTCGGCCAAAAATTTCATATTATATATATATATATATATATATATATATATATATATATATATATATATATATATATATATATATATATATAATATATATATATATATATATATATATATATATATATATATATATATATATATATATATATATATATATATATATATATATATATATATATATATAAATATATATATATATATATATATATATATATATATATATATATAGATATATATATATATATATATATATATATATATATATATATATATATATATATATATATATATATATATATATATATATATATATATATATATATAATCAAAAAATTTCAGTGAGATAATCTCGGGAACGCGCCATTTGATTGAGCTGAAACTTTCAGGATACACTAAATGTCAGTTATTGTTAACCTTTTGGCGCGGGCGGCCATTTAAGTGATATTTTTAATATACCTATTATTTCGTACACAAATAATTTTCGCACAAATAAAGTTGACGAAATAAATTTCGAACGTGTTTTACATGTGAATCGGATAATGTTTTGGAATTTTTTAACCCCATGTGTGCGCTGGGTGCCTAAAAAGAGAACGGGAAAATTTGAAAACTTTTAAATTGCGATAACTTTTGACAGAGCTATTCAATCATTACCGAATTTTCAATACATATTGGTATTATTTAGTTCTAGATTTGTGTGGTAAGATAATTAGCGTGCTGGCAACCCTGTAGCTAGGGCAGGCACTGAAAGTGAAAACTTCCAAATCACCGTTTCTCTTGAAAAAATGCCGCTTCTTCAAAAACAACCCACTCATATGTAAATCTTGTGCTTTGTTTACATAGACAAAAAATAAAATTTGATATGGTATAACGGGCACGCCTGGTAACCCTTGCCCAATTTACCTATATTTTTAGCATCAAAAACTTCTGTTCACGGAAACTCACGATCCGATGAACAGAATTTATTGAAATTTGCAGAATGTATTGGTCTTAAATAGGACCAAGTCTGATAGAAGTGATTTTGAAATGCAGGCGATTCTGTGCCAGTGGTGCCATCTTGAAAAATCACTAATAAAGATAACTGCTTTTAGCTCTATAAATTCTGATTGAATCGTTCGATTTTGACGAAATTCACACAGTAGCTGGACCTTATCTTAAACCACATTTGATAGAAATTTGGTTGAAAAATTCGGTTGGAGCTGCCAGCTATGATAATTTTGGTGTCTTAAATTTGAAAAAATAAAAATTGGAAGTGAAAACATTCGAACCATCGAATATTCAAAAAAATGTCCGTTTCTTACAATAAAACCAATCTGTATACAAATCTTATGTTTTATCTACACGTTCAAAGTAAAACTTGAAAATTGAATGTCGGACAAGAACGGTAACCCTCTCCCAGTTAACCTATATTTTTAGCATCAAAAACTTCTGTTCACGGGAACTCACGAACCAATAGTCACATACAGCTGAAATTTACAGAATGCATTGGACTTAAGTAGGACCAGATCTGATAGAAGCGATTTTGAATTGTGGGCAACTCTGTGCCAGTGGTGCCATCTTGAAAAATTACAACGAAAAAAAACTTGCTTTTTGCCCTATGAAATGTGAATAAGTTACCAGATTTTCATGACTGATTTTCATCACAGTAGCTGAACCTTACTCTAAACTCTGTTTGGTGGAAATTTGGTTGAAAAATTAGATTGGTGCTGCCAGCTATGGTAATTTTTGTGTCTTTGGTTTTGAAAATTCGCTCAGGAAAATAAAACTTTTTGCCCTATAACTTCCAGTGCAGTCATGAAATCAATACGAATTTCATACAATTAATGAAACCTATCATAAACATCATTCAGGCCAAATTTGGTTGAAAAGCCATGATAGGGCTGCCAGCTATTGTTGGTTTTGTGTTTAATTGCAATATCTTTATTTAGCGGTTTTATCGTAGAATTTTCAAATGGTAATGATATTGTAGTGACAATAAACAGCAAATATTAAGTTTTCGATTATTTGAAAAAACTCGTTGCAAGTAACCCTTAATTTCTTTATACTCCTATAACTTCGAATGTAATATAACAACGTGAAGCAGATGTGATATATTCTTGGCTTTGATACTGACAGAAGGTTGCCAGCACGAGTCAGTTGTGCTACTTTTGTATCAATAAATGCTTACAGTTAGTATTCATACCGGAAACATTTACAATGAAAATAAATAACCAATGTTTCAATTCCCAAGATGCTGCTTTCAAAATTATGTGAAATAAGCAACTGATAACGAATATAATTAACCCGTGTTTTGCTCTCATAAACGTTGAAGTTCATGCCAGTGGTAATATCTGAAACCTTCCACCATATGAGTTATAATGCATTCTTGAGACCAAAGTAAAACGTGGCATTTGAAACAGTTTGGCCGTAATAAGCAGCACATGTGGTGGAATATGCACTCAAAACCTGCACGATTCTTCTACTGTTCTTCGAACATTAGTGTTTCTAGCGGTTCAGGTGCGCTAGAGTTTTTTAGCTTTTAGGGCTTGCATACACTTTCTTTTCACTCATTGTAAGTCACATAAATGTAAAAGCTACAAATAACGTGTGAGAAATTAGCACTGCAAAAAAATCGGAATTCGAATAACTTCCACGCAAAATTTACGTCTTCTCTCAACATCAAAGGAAACTGTACTACTGAGCTTTGTGTTCAACATGCTTGAAAATGTTTCTAAGGACTTATATTAGTGTATTAGAGAAGTTGGAAATCGTATGATAAGACATAATGCTGTACCCAATGAGCAGGTGTCGTATCTATTGCAGGTAGTCATTTTCGAGCAGTCGGGAAGAGTCGAAAAAGTGCTCGAAATTTCTTTGAAAACGATTTCCAGCAGGTATGAAACCGTTTGCCTCTTATTCTAGAGGTTTCAAAGGATTTTTTAAGCCAATAAAAAGAAAATCAATTTTCTGAAATTTCTACTGTGGTGTAACCCCTTAATGCTTTGAATGATGATTTATTATTTGATTTACAGTCTATGTCTTGATTAGTTTTTTGCCTTTTAATTCGAGTTTGATAACATATTTATCTTTTATAAATAAATTTAATAAATTTTAAAATTATTCGATTTTAAAAATTTAAAAAAAAATCGATATTGGAAAGCTTCAAACGGCATACATAGCAGAAAACTTTGTAAAACTCCTTGAGAAGATATGGACATAAATTGGAGATGATGAAAACAATCAAAACTATTGCAGAAAATGTGGTTTTTTTCGAGCAATTTAAAAAAATTAGCAAAAGCTAAGTTTGCGATAAAACTTGATTGGCTAAATAATTGCAGAAGAAAGTCAAATGGACTCGTTTTAGTCAATGTCTCTGATGAATCGAAACAATACACTTAAGCCAGAAGGAGACTAGAGCGCCAAGCATTGACAAAATTACGGCTAAGTTACTGAAAAGGGAGGTCCATAAAGTGACACACCACATCTGGAATCAAGAGCCAGTACCATTAGAGTGATGCAAATCCATCATGTGACCTACCCACAAAAAGGAGACAGACTATGGTGCGAAAATGTATATATTATTATTGATTCCATTAGCAACTTCATGTCATCTGTAATCATCTAAATGATTACTTCAGAGCAGTATGAAAAGTAATTCACATCATTATTAAGATTAGTTAATTGATCACATAAGCCGATACTTGAGCATTTCGACGGTATGATTCAAATCAAACATCAAACACAAGCTGAGTTAAAGCTTCGCTCATCGTGGTAAACACGAAAGTTTAGTTAAGATAGCAACTCTGAGTTAACGTTTCCAAGGACTAACTTTGCAGTAAATAAAGCTTTGACATTTTGACGTCAAATTTCAATAGGGTCCATGGTTAAAAATAGGCTGAAACACATTGAATCTAAAATGTCGTAAAGGACGGTGAAATTCAATGCACAATTTCGCTTTCGAATATGGGAATATTTGCTGTCAATGCATGACGAATGACAGTTACATTCATAGCGCTATCTAAGATGCCAGTCTAATTTAAGCAGACCTAATTCAACCTAGCAGTGACACCAACCTGCGGCTGGCAAAACCGCTAGCGAAACGAAAAAACTATAAATTTGGCAAATTCTGCCGCTACACAATATTTGCCCGAATTTCGGCCGCCAGCAATGTAGGCATTGCCATTCAAAATAGTGCATTCGAGTTTTTTGACAACGAATTTCTACGCTCAATGCAAAATTTCGCAGTCAATGTGTTTCACGGGAGTCGCAAACGACTTTTGATCATCATGACGCTACATTTTTTATATGGTGAAAACCTTCAGTACTGGCAGCACTTTTCCAATGAAGTAGCAATAAGTCTTCAAACCTCTCTTTTGAATTTCGTTTTCATCCGAGGATTTCATCGCAAGATTCAGCGATTAAATGATGTTTGAGGCTGCCATTCGAAAAATTTTACAATCTCAGAAAATTTAAACATTGGTTCCTTATTTCTCTTGTAAATGCTTTGCATATGAGTAAATAATGGAAGCATCTGATTGTGCAATATTAACAAAAATGTCTGGTGCTGGCAGCTCTGTAATAGCAGCATAACCAAAAATTTACCAAATCTGCTCGACATAACGCTTAGCTCTTCCTGTGAATTTCATTTCGATTGAAACACTACGCTGGAAGCTATAAGGGCGACAAGAATTTTAGAATAGCCACTTTCAATTTTTTTCCTAAATTTCGTAACCTCAAAAATTGTTGTTAATTGTCATTGGAGGATCGTTCATATTTGTAAATTTAATGACAAAATTGCTTATTTAAGATATGGCAAAACACTATAAAAAAAATTGCCTCAGAGTCATGAATTTTCTACGAAATTCCTACAAAATTAGGCTTATAGTAAAATTCATTTACTCAATGAACTTCGTTTTGATTTCATGACTGCATCGTAAGTTATAGCGAAAAAGCATTATTTTCCTGAGCAAATTTACAAGTTTAAGGTGCCAAAAATGTCCATGAATGGCAGCTCTGCCTTAACTTTTCAAGCAAAATTTTACCAGATATGGCTTAAAATAAGGGCTAAGTACTGTTTGAATTTCTTTCAAATCTGTTTACTGGATCGGAAGTAATAGGCCAAAAACCCGTTTTTTTTTCGTTGTGATTATTCAAGATCGCACCACTGCCACAGGGTTGGCCCGTATTTTAAAATCACCTCTATCATACCTGGTCCGAGAAACTTACGTTCTGTAAATTTCATGATGATCAGATTACCCGGTCGTCAGTTTTGAGTACTGAAAATAGAGATATCTTGGTGATGGGTTGCCGTTCTTGTGCAGCTCGGAGTTTTCAAAATTTTCAATTGATACGGTGGAGAGAGATAAGAATTTATCAATAATTATTTAGATATATATACTTTATACTACATATATACTTTATATATACATACTACTATAAATATATATATATATATATATATATATATATATATATATATATATATATATATATATATATACATATATATATATATATATATATATATATATATATATATATATATATATATATATATATATATATATATATGTACATTTATGTGGAAATAAGCATTTTCGGCCAAATCAATCTCAAAACTTATGTTCTTCGAACATCAGTAAAAAACCTAGCACATCAGGGTTGCTAAAAAAAGATTTTCCAAGAAATTATCTTTGAGTGATCTAAAAACGTGTAAACGTGTCACTTCTTTGTAGTATCATATCAACCATATCTTACTCAAGTAACAAAACTCATTTCCTGACAGCATCTCCTATAATACAAATGTTCAAATGAAAATGCTTATTACTGGCAACATTTTTCCAAAGCAGCAGCAATAAGTCTACCATAACAAGCTCGTGCGAAAGTCAACCTACCCTTTGAATTCGGTTTCATCCAGTGATATCATCGAAAATTTCAGTGATTATTCAATGTCTAAAATCGCCATCTAAAAAATTTTAAAAAATCGGAAAATTTAAACATTGGTTGTTAATTATATAGTAAATGCTTTGTAAATGAACACAAAATGGAAGCATTTAATATTGCAATAATTACGAAAATGTCTGATGATGCTAATCCTGTGTTGCATGAATCTGCTTCAAGCAAAAAATTTAAAAATATGCTTCAAGTTAAGCTAAACCCACTCTGAGAATTTCATTCCGATCGGGTGACTACGCTGGAAGTTTAAGAGGTGAAAAGATTTTTAGGACTACCACCCTCAACATTTTTCAAATATTTGAAACGTTTTTATTTGTTGTTAATCATCATTTGAGGTTAATTCCAATTTGAAAATTTAATGACAACATCGCTTAGTAAATAAATGCTAGAAAAATTACCATAGCTGGCTTGATTTTCCTTTAAAATTTTCACGAGAGTTGATATAAAATAACGTCCATTAACATCATGAATTTCGTTTTGCTCTCATAACTGGATCGGAAGCTAAAGAGTTAGCAAATTTCCAAGATTTAGAAGACAAACATTACCATACCTGACAACTCTACCCTAATTTTTCAAGCAGATTTCTACCAAATCTGGTCTAAAGTAAGGTCCAAATACTATGTTAATTCTGTTGAAATGTGATGACTGAATCGGCAGTTATGAAAATATATTTGAAGGATTTTTTTTACGTGCCTCCGTAACTACAAGCTTAAAGGCACAGTCTTGAGAGCGAACGTTTAGTTTTTATCAACATCAATATCCTCTGCGAATTTCACCATGATCAAATGTTTCTGTAAGAAGTCATGACAAATCTGAATTTCAAGAAAGTTCTTGCCTACTTCAAGGCTTTCAGCATCCACACACTTATCAAAATGTTCGATTTTTTATCATAGGCAAGCACTAAACACAATGAGCTTTATTTTCAATAATTTGTTTTTACAAAAATTTATAAAAATTTATATAAAATTTATATTTAAAAATTAAATCTCTAGCGCGCCTGAACCGCTAGAAACACTTATGTTCGAAGAACAGTAGAAGAATCGTGCAGGTTTTGAGTGCATATTCCACCACATGAGCTGCTTATTACGGCCAAACTGTTTCAAACGCCTCGTTCTACTTTGGTCTCAAGAATGCATTATAACTCATATGGTGGAAGGTTTCAGATATTACCACTGGCATGAATTTCAACGTTTATGAGAGCGAAACACGGGTTAATTATATTCGTTATCAGTTGCTTATTTCACAAAATTTTGAAAGCAGCATCTCATATAACATCAATGAAGAAAATGCGCAGTGCCTGTAGCATTGTAACTGAAGTTGGTGTTTGGGGCTGCGATCCGAAAAATTTGCAGAACTTTGGGAATTGAAACATCGGTTATTTATTTTCATTGTAAATGTTTCCGGTATGAATACTAACTATACTAACTATAATACCGACTCGTGCTGCCAACGTTTCGCCAGTATCAAAGGCAAAAATATATCACACCTGCTTCACGTTGTTATATTACATTCGAAGTTATAGGAGTATAAAGAAATTTAGGATTACCTGCAGCGAGTTTTTTCAAATAATGGAAAGCTTAATATTTGCTGTTTATTGTCACTACAATATCATTACCAATTGAAAATTCTACGATAAAACCGCTTAATAAAGATATTGCAAACAAACACAAAACCAACAATAGCTGGCAACTCTATCGTGGCTTCTCAACCAAATTTGGCCTGAATAATGCTTTTAGTAGGTTCCATTAATTGTATGAAATTCGTACTGATTTCATGACTGCACTGGAAGTTATAGGGCAAAAAGTTTTATTTTCCTGAGCGAATTTTCAAATCCAAATACACAAAAATTACCATAGCTGGCAGCACCAATCGAATTTTTCAACCAAATTTCTATCAAACAGAGTTTAGAGTAAGGTTCAGCTACTGTGTCAATTTCATGAAAATCTGGTAACTTATTCACATTTCATAGGGCAAAAAGCAGTTTTTTTCTTTGTAATTTTTCAAGATGGCACCACTGGCACAGAGTTGCCCACAATTCAAAATCGCTTCTATCAGACCTGGTCCTACTTAATTCCAATGCATTCTGTAAATTTTAGCTGCATCTGATTATTGGTTCGTGAGTTTCCGTGAACAGAAGTGGTTGATGCTAAAAATATAGGTTGACTGGGAAAGGGTTACCGTTCTTGTCCGACATGAAATTTCCAAAGTTTTACTTTGAACGTGTAGATAAAGCATAAGATTTGTATACAGATTGGTTTTATTGTAAGAAACGGACAATTTTCGGAAATTCGATGGTTTAATGTTTTCACATCCAAATTTTTATTTTTTTCAAATTTAAGACACCAAAATTATCATAGCTGACAGCTCCAACCGAATTTTTCGACCAAATTTCTACCAAACGTAGTATTAAATAAGGTTCAGCTACTGTGAGAATTTCGTTAAAATCGAACGATTCAATCAGAATTTATAGGGCTAAAAGCAATTATCTCTTTTAGTGATTTTTCAAGATGGCACCACTGGCACAGAATCACCCGCATTTCAAAATCACTTCTATCAGACCTGGTCCTATATAGAACCAATACATTCTGCAAATTTCAATTAATTCTGCTCATTGGATCGTGAGTTTCCGTGAACAGAAGTTTTTGATGCTAAAAATATAGGTAAATTGGGCAAGGGTTACCAGGCGTGCCCGTTATACCATATCAAATTTTATTTTTTGTTTATGTAAACAAAGCACAAGATTTACATATGAGTGGCTTTTTTTTTGAAAAAGCGGCAGTTTTTCAAGAGAGACGATGATTTGAAGGTTTTCACTTTCAGTGCCTGCCCTAGCTACAGGGTTGCCAGCACGCTCATCAAAAACTACGAAAATCTACAACTACATAATATCAATATGTCCTAAAAATTTCGTAATGATTGAATAACTCGGTCAAAAGTTATCGCAATTTAAAAATTTTCAAGTTTTCCCGTTCTGTTTTTAGGCACCAAGCGCACACATGGGGTTAAAAAATTCCAAAACATTATCCGATTCACATGTAAAACACGTTCAAAATTTATTTCGTCAACTTTATTTTTGCAAAAATTATTTGTGTACGAAATAATAGGTATATTAAAAATATCACTAAAATGGCCGCCGGCGCCAAAGGGTTAAAGATTATTAACTTTTTGTGAGACCTGGCACTATTCTGCATTAACACCAATGTGTCCTGAAAATTTGAGCTCAATCGGATGACGCGTTCCTGAGATTTTTTCACTGAAATTTTTTGATGATATATATATATAGATATATATATATATATAGAAATATGAATTTTTGGCCAAGGTGATTTTAATACTAATGTTCTTCTTCGAACATTAGTAAAAAACAAAAATTGGAAATTACGAGAAACGAAACGAAAACGAAAAACTAAATAAAATAATTAACAAGATTAATCAATAACAAATTAATAAATAACAAATAAATAAAACATTGAACATATAGCTTAGGATAAAGGGTTGCGGATGGTTTTGAAAAGGGAGGATTTGAAGGATAATTTTGAGACTGTTGGAGAATTCAGATTACTTATGCTATTGAATATCCTGCAGCATCTATTTATCGGCTCATTAGCTGCGTAAGTAGTGGAGTGTGGATATTCCTTAAGTAAACGAGAGGACCTGGTGTTTCTTACAGGGGTATTCAAAACTATTTTGCTATTCAGGAATTCAACTTTGATGACGCCTCTAATGGCGTCGAATGTGA
Organism: Nemotelus nigrinus; assembly: GCA_947369275.1. NCBI lineage: Eukaryota > Metazoa > Arthropoda > Insecta > Diptera > Stratiomyidae > Nemotelus > Nemotelus nigrinus. Next base: position 85,843,939 of record OX376374.1, read on the forward strand.
AGCAGGCCGAAAGCATCTTTCTTCTAGATGCAAGTGTTAATAAGTTTAGATGACCCAGTCGGAACTCATAAGGAGGAAGGGTATTAAAATCGTAAGGGCTGTATAGTTCTCTCAATGCGAAAAGTAAGAATTGCTTTTGTATGGACTCGAGTCTTCTACTGTGGGTTTCAAAAGCCGGATTCCAGCAAATGGAAGCATATTCGAGAATGGGGCGTACTAGTGAGATATATAAGGATCGTGTGACCCACAGGTTACGAAATTCCTTGGCACGCCTTTTGATGAAGCCTAGCTGTTTGTTTGCCCGGGAAAGTATTTTATCATAATGCAAGGTGAAGCGGAGTCGCTCATCCAAGACAACACCAAGGTCGACAACGTTATCAACTCGAGCTAACAACTTATTCCCGAGGAAGTATGTGTTATGTGAGACGGTGCATTTTCGGGAGAAACTTATAACTTGGCACTTAGCAATGTTGAGAGAGAGCTTGTTTTCATTGCACCAATGATCAAGTGAATCAAGTTTGGATTGGAGAAAGAGTGCATCGGATTTAGATTTAATGATATGGTAGACTTTGAGATCGTCGGCATAAAGTAGATGAGGTATATTTGATAGGACGTTAGATAGGTCAGAAATAAATATATTAAAGAGAAGTGGGCCTAGATGGCTACCTTGTGGTACCCCAGAGGTAGCACAAATATTTTTCGATAAAATTCCTTGAAATTTTACCAGTTGAGTTCGATTTCCAAGGTAAGAAGTCAGCCAGCTAAGCAAAGATCCACCAAGTCCGAATTTCAGTAGGTTTAGAATTAAGGTAGGGTGGTCAACTATGTCAAAAGCTTTACTAAAGTCTGTATAGACTGCGTCAATTTGGTATCCTTTCTCCATTTTACACAAGACGTCTGAGATTAGGACTGTCAAATTTGTGGTAGTTGAGCGACCTTTTCTAAAACCATGTTGTTACTCGTTCAGTCGGGAGTCAACAAGTGGAGAAAGTTTATCGTAAACAATCTTTTCAAAAAGTTTCGGAATAGAAGATAAGATGGCAATACCTCTATAATTTCCGATACAGCGTCTATCGCCATTTTTGAAGATGGGTGTAACATATGAAAGTTTCCAACAGGATGGGAAAACTCCAGACGAAAGGGATCTGTTGAAAAAAATATGAAAGGAAGTTATAAGCTGCTCTACACATTTGCGCAAGAAAGTTGGAGGAAGAAGATCTGGCCCTGGACCTTTGTTGCAGTCGAGTTCCTAAAAAGCTTTACGTATTTCGTCACGTGTAATTTCTAAGTGACTGATAATAGCTGAAGGAGTAGAATGGGACGAAGGGATATGTGAGTTTGATGAGTCAGTAGCAATAAAAATATTCTGGAAATTATCTGCGAACAAATCACAAATCACATTAGGAGAGGAAGAAGTGATATCATTAAAGAACATCGATGATGGATAACCAGTAGTTTTCCGCTTCACATTTACAAAATCATAACATTTTTTCGGGTCGCGGATTATATTTTCGCCGGTAGTCTTAATGTAGTTGTCATAAGCCTTGTGGGACTTCGTTAAAAACTGCTTAGCAATTTCGTTATATTCTTCCTGAATAGCCGAACTAACGTCAATATTATTTTTAATCCGCTTATAAAGCTTGTTCCTACGATTCCGTAAATGCCTAAGGTCCCTATCAAGCCATGGTTCAGAGAATTTATTCTTTTTCTTTATCTTTGGAACATATCTCTCAACGGCGTCAAATATTTTATTGTAAAAAGTAGAAATGGCTTCCTCAAAGTCTTAAGTTGAGAGAATATTCGTTCAATGTATAGAGTCAAGAAAATGGTGAATGCTTTCATAATTAGCATTACGAAAGTCATATACAATTGAATTATTGTACGTTCTTAAGCAAGTAGAATCAGGAGTGGCAAGTTCAACTGAGAGTGCTGTATGGTGCGAGCTATTACAAAAAAGATGCTCTATGTCATTAGTTGGACTTACCACTACCTCGTCATAAGCGTAAGTGAACACAAGATCTAACCAATTAACGTTTTGGTATGGAGCCGGACAAACTTGGTGCAAATCATTGCCATAGAAGGTTAAAGTCGTTGCGATCTGAAAGATTTACAGGGAGCAGGTAAGTGTCATTTTCATCGGGAATGAAATATAGATTGGGGCGATTGAAATCTCCCAGGTATATAACTTTGTCCTTTTCGTTTAGGGATGATACGAAGGAAGATACAGATTCGCATAAATGGTCGTATACCGATTCGTCGGATCTGGGTGGAATATAAACTACACCAATGTAAATCGATGTATTATTCGAAGAGATTTGAACAATTAAGTGCTGGAACATTACGTTTGGTGTGGTATCGATGCGTTTGCTTGAAAATTTGTTGCTCACAGCAATTAAGACACCACCTCCTTGCGTTTGGCCTGAAGAGCAGTAGTCGCGATCATATTCCACCACTTGAGCTGCTTATTACGGCCAAACTGTTTCAAACGCCACGTTTTACTTTGGTCTCAAGAATGCATTATAGCTCATATGGTAGAAGGTTTCAGATATTACCACTGGCATGAATTTCAACGTTTATAGAGCAAAACACGGGTTAGTTATATTCGTTATCAGTTGCTTATTTCACAAAATTTTGAAAGCAGCATCTCATATAAAATCAATGAAGAAAATGCTCAGTGCCTGCAGCACTGTAACTGAAGTTGGTGTTTGGGGCTGCGATCCGAAAAATTAGCAGAACTTTGGGAATTGAAACATCGGTTATTTATTTTCATTGTAAATGTTTCCTGTATGTATACTAACTGTAAGCATTTATTGATACAAAAGTAGCACAACCGACTCGTGCTGGCAACCTATCGACAGTATCAAAGCCAAGAATATATCACATCTGCTTCACGTTGTTATATTACATTCGAAGTGATAGGAGTATAAAAAAATTTAGGGTTACCTGCAGCGAGTTTTTTCAAATAATCGAAAACTTAATATTTGCTGTTTATTGTCACTACAATATCATTACCATTTGAATATTCTGCGATAAAACGCTTAGTAAAGATATTGCAATTAAACACAAAACCATTAATAGCTGGCAACCCTATCGTGGCTTTTCAACCAAATTTGGCCTGCATAATGTTTATAATAGGTTCCACTAATTGTATGAAATAAGTATTGATTTCACGACTGCACTGTAAGCTATAGGGCAAAAAGTTTTATTTTCCTGAGCGAATTTTCAAAGCAAAAGACACAAAAATTACCATAGCAAACAGAGACTAGAGTAAGGTTCAGCTATTGTGTCAATTTCATGAAAATCTGGTAGCTTATTCACATTTCATAGGGAAAAAAAGCAATTTTTTTTCTTTGTAATTTTTCAAGATGGCACCGCTGGCACAGATTTGGCCACAATTCAAAATCGCTTCTATCAGATCTGGTCCTACTTAAGTTCAATGCATTCTCTAAATTTCAGTTGTATCTGATTATTGGTTCGTGAGTTCCCGTGAACAGAAATTTTTTATGCTAAAAATATGGGTTAACTGGGTATGGGTTACCGTTCTTGTCCGACATAAAATTGCCAAAGTTTTACTTTGAGCGTATAGATAAAGCATAAGATTTGTATACAGATTGGTTTTATTGTAAGAAACGGACAATTTTTAGGATATTCGATGGTTTGAATGTTTTCAGTTCCAAAATTTAATTTTTTCAAATTTAAGACACCAAAATTATCATAGCTGGCAGCTCCAACCGAATTTTTCGACTTAATTTCAATCAAACGTGGTTTAAAGTAAGATCGAGCTACTGTGTAAATTTCGACAAAATCGAACGATTGAATCAGAATTTATAGGGCTAAAAGCAGTTTTCTATTTAAGTAATTTTCAAGATGGC
>OX376374.1:85848010-85995510 GCA_947369275.1 Nemotelus nigrinus
ATGTCAGCTGACAGTTGAAACGTGTGGTGAGATCTCAATGTCCCAAAAGTGGATCTCGTGGTAGAATTGGAATTCAACACCCGGTTAGGAGGGAATGAGCTCTGTTGAGTACGATCAACGGGTTTGAAAATCCCGCTGCCGCCAAAAATCTTCCTGGGCACCGGGAAGTAAAAAATCGGGTCTCTTGCGATTCAACGGGGTAAGTGGACGGAAGTCCCAGAGCTGAGGCGATCGACCGATATTGGAATTTGATTTCTATTATTCTTTTTTCGGAATTGGAATGGAACTGGGACCGCACTCGATAGGAATCCACTGATCAACCAGGAGACGAAGTAATGAATTTATGAGGGATTCGGCGGATTCTGTTGGCAACGAGTGAAAGTACGAGCCAGAGCTACAGTACGAGAAGAGGGAAAAATCAGATGAATGGTACGCGGATTATCAACCGGAAAATTCGAGCGGCGAGTATAGTACAGCGGTCGGAGGCGTTAATCGACGAGCTAGGGCCCCAGCGAGGGTGAATATCGATCCAGGCGATTCAGGAAGGAAAAGTCAAGGTTAGGTAGATTGTAAGCCCAATATTAATCACTATAGTTATTTATGAAAGTTAGATTTTGAATTCAAGTGTTGTGAATTTGCGTAGAATTTTATTTAGAGTATAAGTGGAATTACCATTAATGGTAACGCGTTTAATCTATCCTTGAAGTGTAATGAATTTGAAGGAGTAAATTTTCGATATTGTGAATCCAGTATAGTTTGGTGCTAAAGATTCGGTGTTGTTATTTAGAAAACCGTCGCCCACTTCTCGCTTCGGGGCAACGGACGAAAGGCGGGTTTCAGTTTTTGAAGCGAGTGGCGCCCTACCCACCCCCTTCTCGCGAGCAAAGGCCGCCTGAAAACCACCGCCCTGGTGTTCCCGCCAGAGTAGTAGATAACTTGATCGCGATATTCATTCATAACGGTAACAAATTGGCGCCCAACGTGGGGCCTAAAATAGCGAAAATAACGGTAGTAACTGTAATAGCGGTTTGAAAAGGCTTTGTAGGATTTAACGTTCATATCGGGTTTAAAATTTTAGAGTGCATTTATCGGAATTCGATGCTTAATAAGGCGTTGAAGAGCAGATTTTGGTGCATGATCTATTGAATATTTTGCTTAGCTATTAATTACTTAAGTGACAGGTAGATTGAGAGTGAGTGGTTTCTTTAAGTGAATTTTGTGGGTGAAATAAAATTAGAACTTGGAGTGCGTGAGTTATATGTACTAGATTGTAAGATGCCATTTCTTTCAGGTTTAGTTAGTAAGTTCCGGGGATAAATTTTGTAGCGTCAAATCACAGGGGGGTGTTTTTAGTAGAATAGGTGATTTTGAACAGTGAAAATATCGTCATTAGTTATTTTTATTTTTGTTGAGATCTTCTACTGGGGGTCCATTTGTTAATCGGCGATTAAAGTTTTCCACTCCTTCGTGATTTAGAAGTCAGTATTTTAGAGATGAAGATTATAGTGGATCGACTTAGCAAGGATGAGCTCACGTATGAGCTTGCGATCCGAGGTTTCCCGACCGATACAGTCGATAATATGCGAAAGACCCTGAGGGCGACGCTGAAAGCGGAGGCAGCGTTGGATAGATCATACGTCGAAACGGAGTACCCGTTCGATTATGCGACGGATTATGCGGAGCTTACGGCAAAAGTGTCAGAGGTCGAGGAGCTTGTGGGAACACCAAATACACAACATAAATACACATCCACAATCCACAAACACCTCACACTTAAACAAACATCAACATTTTATACAATCAAAGTAGGCTAAGAAAGTTTTCTTTTTTAATGTATTTAGAATGTAAGTTTAGTAAGTATTCTCCTTTTATATTGAAAGCATTAAATAATATTTTATATTCACATACCATTTTATTTATTTTTTATTAGGATGAAATATACTCTTCCTATAAGCTTATAGCTAGGGTGTCAGGGCATAGAGCGGCATCGAACTATGTCAAGGCGAAGGTTAAGGTCGAGTTTGGATTCCGGCGTTTGTCAAACATGCAGGCGGTGACCATCGAGCAAAAGAATGGAGCCAGGTCTCTCCGGAATAGGTTCATCCTGGCGATTGGTTCTTTGGAGGAGAGGGTAGGTGATTCGAGTGGCGATGAGGCGGAGCACCCGAACGAAGACCAAGCGACAAACGCAATGCCAACAGCACGGAGCACAAGTCTTGCGGAAGTGGCGAAATGGGGCCTTAAGTTTAGTGGTGACTCGTCAGGTTCTATCAATGCCTTTTTAGAGCGGGTCGAAGAGCTACGCCAGGCACGAGGGCTTACCAAATCTCAGCTCTTCCGGGCAGCAGTCGATCTCTTCGATGGGCGGGCGTTGATTTGGTTTAGGGCCAACCGCAACCTTGTGGAAAGCTGGGACGCGTTAGTAGATGAGCTGAGGGCAGAATTCTTGCCCTCCAACTATAAAAATCGCCTCTATCGAAGACGGACTCAAGGGGAAAACGATTCGATGGGGGTTTATGTGGTGATAATGGAGCGCCTTTTTAGTCGGCTAAAGAGGAGTTGCACTGAGGAAGAAAAACTTCGGACCTTGAGAAGAAATATCGCACCCTTCTATCAGCAGCAGCTATGTCTGAAGCCAGTCGAGTCAATATCCGAATTGGTAAGAATGGGGCGCACATTGGATGCAACGAGGGCTTCAGTAGCGGCGTTCGTACCCCCGACTACACGATAGAGGAGGTGTTAAGAGCCAGATTTGGCATATGTGAGTGCGGAGACTACAGCGCAGGTAGCGGTGATGACCAGGGGCAGTCGTGTGCGGTGTTGGAACTGCCGAAAAGAAGGTCATGTATCCAGGGAGTGCTCTGAGCCCAGGCGATGTTTTGGCTGTGGTCGTCAGGGGGTCATGCGTGCTTCATGCCCATCATGCCAAGAGAGAGTTAATGGGCCGGAAAATCGGGCTCGACAAGATACGCCGGGATCGGGAAACGATCGTCGTGCTCGTTAAGCGGCCGAGCGAACACGATATCAAGGCCGGAGCGGAGGAGTCATCAGCCGAACGTAGACTATGCGTTGGTGGAAGATTATCCCGACAGTCGACCGCACTTACAAGTGGAGTTCGAAATTACGATTTTGGAGGGATTATTAGATTCAGGGGCGAGTCGTACGATTCTGGGATGGAAAGGGTGGTCTCGGTTGGCAGGTAGAGGTTTGAAGAAGTACGTCTCGCAAACGTGTGCTAACATGTGCTGTAGATGGAGTTGTTTTGCTGGAGTTTGTTTTGAATGGACGAAAGCACACTCTCGAAACATTAGTAATATCATCGATTCCGCAAGAAGTGATTTTAGGTATAGACTTCTGGCAGCGTTTCGGCGTCGTGTTGGATATGAAAGGCCGGCAGTGGACGTCAATCGCTTCAGTCGAGGTGGAGATGGGTAAGGCGCTGCGAAGTTGAGCCCATTTATCGACAGAGGAAGTATATACGTTGGCAAATTTATTGGAAGAAGAATTCGGGTTAATGGGCGACGGACTAGGGTGCGCGAACTCCGTGGAGCACGTAAACAAAACCACGGCTTCCCCAATCAAGCAGAGATACTACCCAGTCTCGCCTGCGGTGCAAAAACAAATTAATGCGGAGTTAGACGAAATGCTACGGATGGGAGCTGTCGAGCCGTCATCTAGTCCGTGGTCTTCGCCGATATTGATAGTTCGGACGAAAGATCGGTCATTCCGATTCTGCGTGGACTTCCGAAAGGTGAATGCTGTGTCGGAAAAAGACGCCTATCCCCTGCCGTACATTTCGGCTACCTTAGACAAGCTAAGAAATGCGAAATATCTGTCGACGCTGGACGTCAGATCCGCGTACTGGCAAGTACCGATGGCAGAGGAATCTAAGCAGTACACCGCATTCACCGTGCCAGGAAGAGGTTTGTACCAATTTCGCAGGATGCCTTTCAGACTTTACAATGCGGGGGTCACATGGCAACGGCTGATAGACACGGTGCTTGGACCTGCACTAGAGCCTTTTGTTTTTACGTATCTCGATGACGTGATAGTTGTAACCGAGACTTTTGACCGGCATCTTTAGGTATTGCGTGAAGTTTTCGTTCGATTAAGGGAAGTTGGTTTACGGGTTTCAAGGGAGAAATGCCAGTTCTGTAGGGCACAGCTTAAGTATCTGGGCTACTTGGTTGATGTGGAGGGACTGCACGTAGATCCCGAGAAGGTAAGGGCAGTAAGCGAGTTTCCCCGTCCTACCTCGGTCAAGCAAGTGAGGCAGCTTTTGGGCATGGTGTCCTGGTACAGACGCTTCATACCAGATCACGCAACAATGGTGGCGCCGTTGGCCGACTTAATCAAGAAGGGCCGTAAGTTTGTATGGACTGAGGAATGCGATCGCGCGTTTGTGTTCTGCAAACAAAAGCTTACAACTGCACCCGTACTATCTTGTCCGTACTTCGAACTTCCGTTCAAGGTGCAGACTGATGCCTCCGATGTTGGTATAGGGGCCGTGCTGAGTCAGGCACACCCGACTGGAGAGAAGGTCGTGTGCTATCTCAGCCGAGCGTTGCCTCAATAAGAAAGAAAGTATTCTACAACGGAGAAAGAGTGTTTGGGAGTTCTATGGGCCATCGAAAAGCTCCGACCCTACATCGAAGGGACTCATTTTGTTGTAATCACTGACCATCATTCGCTCGTTTGGCTGAACAGATTGAAAGACCCGACGGGTAGATTAGCAATATGGGCAGTACGGTTGCAACAATTCGATTTCGAGGTGGTTCATAGAAAGGGAAAGGAAAATCTGGTTCCGGACGCGCTTTCGAGGGCAATTATTGACGTACGCGGCGTATCCACGCCCCAAGTCACAGAGCGTTGGTATATAAGCATGTTGGACAAGGTTGGAAAAAGCCCAGATAGGTTTTCGGAATGGAATGTGATCGGAGATACGTTGTGGAAACGGCTCACAGTTCGAGCGACAGGCGGTGGGACTACTCAAGTCTGGAAGCGAGTTGTCAGCAAAGGTGAGAGACCAGCAATACTGGAGCGTTATCACGATGACCCAAAAGCGGGCCATATGGGAGCGACACGAACGATAGCTCGTATTACGCAGAGCTACTACTGGCCGCGGATGAATATGGATATCCGGGAATATGTCCGAAGATGCAAGGTGTGCCAGACATGCAAAGTGGAACGAAAAGCTCCGATTGGGTTAATGTCAACTCGTGCGGGTGAAGCGAAAGTCCCGTGGGAGATGATCGGTGTAGATTTGGTAGGGCCATTGCCGAGGTCGTCGAGAGGTCATTCTTATATCTTAACGATTGTCGATTACGTCTCAAAGTATTCGGTTTTATTACCTGTGCGAAGTGCGATGGCAACGACTGTTTTTCGCCTGTTAGAAGAGAACGGTTTTTGGTGTACGGTGTCCCCAGGGTACTAATTTGTGATAATGGAGTGCAGTTCTGGGGCAGCCAATTCTGGAAAGCGGTGGAAGAGTATGGCGTGCATGTGAGCTACACTGCATTGTATCACCCTCAAGCTAACCCGGCAGAAAGGCGTAACCAGGATGTTAAATGCATGTTAAGGTGTTACGCGTCGGAAAACCACCGATCTTGGGATGAATATATAGCAAAAATCGAATGCGCCTTGCGGACTTATAAACATGAAGTAACGGGTTTCTCACCTTATTTCGTTAATTTTGGTAGGGAGATGGTTACATTCCGGGAAAAGTCAGAGCCTCCGGGAGATCAGCAGGTTGACTTCTCACCATCGAAGAGCGCAATGATGCTGGAAACGATTCGAGCGGAAGTAGTCAGGAGAATGAGGCAGGCTGCTGAATTTAGTAAAGAGAGGTATAATCTACGCCGAAGGTTGGAGTCTTTCCAGGTCGGGGATCTAGTGTGGAGGAGAAACTACGTCCTGTCCGATGCCAGCAAACTTTTTACGGCGAAGCTCGCTCCAGCGTTCGTCGGCCCTTTTAGGTTACGGAAAAAGTTGTCCGCGTGGACGTATGAACTCGTGGACATGAAGGGAAAGGCCGCAGGTACATGGCACGCAAAAGATTTGAAGCGCTGTATAGAAGTTGACCGTCAGCCAGACGGGAGCTCGGAGATAGTAGGCGCATGAAATAGTGGGTAATGGGGATGAACGTGTATAGACAATTTAGTGATAGTTATTGTCGGTGGTGGGTTTAGTTTAGAAGAATTCCGATAAAACAGAACTAGTAGTAAGCACATATGGTGGTGAGATTAAATATATAATAGGAGTAGAGATATTTCACCGGGCCCTAGCAAGTAATAAATTAACATGGTGGTGGGGAGTAGAATCTATAGTTAGCCAGGAAAAGGCGGTACATAGGCTACAAATAGTGAGTTGGATGGTTAGCAAGTTGGTTTGTGGTGGGGTATATTACATATGATTAGTCGGTGGTTAGTTTTATGTTTCATAATATACTTTAGGGTTAGTTTTAAAGAGAATGATAGATTATTTTAAATAAAAATGAAAATTACCGATAGCTTGGTGATGTTTCCGATTGGGCTTTTTATTTTTTTCCTTCCTTTTTTCTTTAATGTTTTTTTTTTGGACACCCTAATATATATATAAATATATATATATATATATATATATATATATATATATATATATATATATATATATATATATATATATATATATATATATATATATATATATATATATATATATATATATATATATATACATATATATATATACATATATACAAATATATATATATATATATATATATATATATATATATATATATATATATATATATATATATATATATATATATATATATATATATATATATCTATAATATAAAAATGAATCGCAAAATGTGTTGGTAAGCGCATAACTCAACAACGCCTGGACCAATTTGGCCAATTCTTTTTTTAAAATGTTCGTTGAAGTTCAAAGATGGTTTTTACGGCGAGAAAAATTCGAATAATTGCCGGAAAACCCCTAAAAACAGCCTTTTTCTTTTCCCCATACAAACGTTTTCTAACTAAAATTTGCTATTGTATAAAGTTCATATTGAATTACAAGCAGTCACTGTTGTTTAAACAATGTAGGTATGTTCCTATCGTCAAAGAGTCAATTTGCACTTTATTACCTCTGTACAAAGTTCAAATTCAATCATATCTATCAAAACAGTGTGCATTGGAGCACAGATAAACAAAAAAGAAAAAGAAAACGAAATCGAATAGTGCAATTTGGTCGGTTTCGCGATATTATTTCATTTGTTTTACTTTAAAATGCATCAGTTTTCAAGTCATTACATCAGTCAAACAAAAACAGCGTTACCAAAAGTGTTTGATTATTTTAATTTTTTCATATCCCTATTTTAAATACGGCTTGAAGGATTTGACTCCAAGTCATATCAAATTAAAAAAAAAGTTGAAACAACAACAAACTGTCAATTTCAGTGGGTTTTTTTCTTGGATTTTCGGTTACCTCCTACTCTAATGAGCTAATGAGTTTGCTTATATCAACTGATACACATAACAAATTCGTACCTATATAGTGTTTTGTGCAGTGTTTATTTACCTATGATCGCTAATTATTGCATGTGACAAAATAATCTATAATATAGATATGCCTCCTATTAGACGAAGCAATTTAGGTAGAAGAACCCGAAATGCTACAAACCAAGCTAATTACCGATCTAATCATGCTGAACAAGAACGTAACGGCCGAAATGAACGTGAAAGAATTCGGATATCACAAACGCGTGAAGCGCGAGCGCGACATTCAACTAATAATCGCGCAAGTTTGAATCGCGCAAGTTTGAATCGAGCTGCTTTCAGGTACGATGTGTCAATTGACTACAGTAACTACCGATGTGTTGTTATTGGTTCGATGAACTCGGTTTGCTCACATTGTAAGGCACTGAAATATAAAAACGAAGCTAATGGATTGTGTTGCGCAAATGGTAAAGTGAAATTGATACCATTGGAACCACCACCAGAGCCATTGTACTCATTGGTTTCAGGAATAGGAACAGTTTCCATACACTTTTTGACAAATATCCAACAATATAACAATTGCTTTCAAATGACTTCATTTGGGTCAACAAAGGTAGTACGGGAAAATTTTATGCCAACTTTCAAGGTATGTATTATAGCAGTTAATCATAATTATTTTAGCGAACAATATGTTCTGTCACCTAAGTTAAGATGTGTCACTAATCATAATCATCACTTAGTCATCATATTATTTGGTGATTCATTTTTAGCAACACTTTTATTATTTTGAAACACAATATAATTATTTGATGATAGATATTAGTTACAACTAATTAGGAGACAGATATAATTTTTAAGAAAAAATATATATTTAAGTTTGATCATTGACAATCCATAAAATTATAACCCACATTGATTATTTATTTTATAATATAGTGTTTGGTGCAAAAATAATATATTTTTTTAATTTACAGATACAAGGCCAAATATATCATAGAGCCGGTTCACTGTTACCAGTGTCAGATGGCAACTACAAATTCCTGCAAATTTATTTTATGGGCAATTCAGCACAAGAAATTAATATGCGTTGTGCACATAACAATTTAGTAAAGAGGTCTATTGTAGAACAATTACAAACTTTATTTCATGAACACAATCAATTGGTTATATTGTTTAAAACTGCCCTGGATCTGATGCCATCAGATAATCACAAAATTGTAATCAGAGCTGATAAAACACCTGCGGGTCAACATGCAAGACGTTTTAATGCACCAACTATTGATGAAGTTGCTATCGTTGTAGTTGGAGAAAACTTGGAATCCCGTGATATTGTTTTACATCGTCGGAATGATCAATTACAACGTATAAAGGAAACACACCGCTCATATGATGCACTGCAATATCCCATTATATTTTGGCAAGGTGAAGATGGCTATGATTTCTCAATAAAAAAGATAAATCCCATTACAGGTAATTAAAATATTAGTTTAGCTATGACGATAATATCTTAGTAACAATATTTAATAACAATGGTATTAAAACAAAATCTATTTACAGGTTCTGAAACGAACAAAAAAGTCAGTTCAATGAACTTTTATTCATACCGCCTAATGATTCGGGAAAACGAAGACAATCACATATTCAAATGTCGGCGATTATATCACAAATATATTGTTGACATGTATGTGAAAATTGAAACGGAGAGATTAACATTCATCAGGTTGAATCAGACCAAACTCCGATCGGAAGAGTATATTCACCTTCGAGATGCGATTTATACTGATGGAAATGCACAGAATGTTGGTCGGATGACTATTCTTCCAGCAACATACATCGGAAGCCCTCGACATATGCATGAATATGCTCAAGATGCCATGTCGTATGTTCGTCATTATGGTACAGCAGATTTGTTCATCACATTTACATGCAATCCACAATGGATAGAAATCAAGCAGGAGTTACTCCCTGGGCAATCACCTATTGATCGTCATGATATAACAGCAAGAGTCTTTAGACAAAAATTGAAATCTTTAATGGATTTCATCGTAAAACATTATGTGTTTGGTGAGACACGCTGCTGGATGTATTCTGTGGAGTGGCAGAAACGAGGATTGCCACATGCACACATTTTGATTTGGTTGGTTGAAAAGATAAGGCCAAATGAAGTTGATGCAGTGATATCAGCAGAAATCCCTAATGTACAAGTAGATCCTGAATTGCATGAGGTAGTTATCAAAAATATGATACATGGTCCCTGTGGAACTCTTAATCAAAATTCACCATGTATGATAGATGGTAAATGTTCAAAACGATATCCACGGACATTAATCTCGGAAACAATTACTGGTAATGACGGTTATCCACTGTACCGTCGACGATCGACAGCAGACAATGGAAGATCAACAATTGTCAAATTAAATCAACAAGATATTGAAATAGATAATCGTTGGATTGTCCCATATTCACCCATTTTATCAAAGACCTTCAAAGCACACATCAACGTAGAATCTTGCCATTCAGTGAAATCTATTAAATACATTTGCAAATATGTAACCAAAGGGAGTGATATGGCTGTGATTGGAATTGGTGGAGAGAATTCCAATGATGAAGTTACACAATACCAAATGGGCCGCTATGTTAGTAGTAATGAAGCAGTATGGCGAATATTTTCTTTTCCTATTCATGAGAGACACCCTTCTGTTGTTCACTTAGCTGTGCATTTAGAAAATGGACAAAGAGTGTATTTTACAGCACAGAACGCAGTACAAAGAGCTGCTCAGCCACCATCTACTACAGTAACCAGTTTTTTTTGAGACATGCCAAAACGATGATTTTGCACAAACATTGCTATATTCTGAAATGCCAAAATATTATACTTGGAATCAATCCTCAAGAAGATTTATAAGACGGAAACAAGGGAAACAAGTTCAATGATACCCAAATGTGTATTCCACCGATGCCATTGGTCGAATTTATTCAGTACATCCAAGCAATGATGAATGTTTTTATTTACGACTGCTGTTAGTCAATGTACGTGGCCCAACATCATTCGAACATTTACGAACTGTTGATGGTGAATTGTGTGGATCTTACAGGGAAGCCTGTCAACGTTTGCAATTGCTAGAAAATGACGCTCATTGGGATCAAACTCTCAATGATGCTGTAATATCATCACACGCTCATCAAATACGAACATTGTTTTCTATAATCATATCTACATGCTTCCCATCAAACCCAATTGCTTTGTACAATATTTTGATCTCAAGTACAAAGATAATATGTGTGATGATATTTTGTATCAAATACGAAATAGAATGGGAAATCCAAATATACAAATCAGTGAAGAAATTTACAACGAAGCATTGATTTCAATTGAGGACATGTGCTTGATGATGTCAAACAAACTATTAATTCAATTAGGCCTGGCCGCGCCCAATCGTCCAATGCATGATGCTTTTAACCAAGAGTTGAATCGAGAAAAAATGTATGATCTCAACACTTTAAAAGAATTAATTCAAACGAATCTTCCACTGTTGAATGAACAACAGAAGTATGTATTTGAAAATCTTATGAAAGTAATAAATGATGAAACTGGAGGGATTTACTTCTTAGATGCACCTGCTGGTACAGGAAAAACTTTTTTGATTTCATTAATATTAGCAACGATTCGTTCACAAAATAAAATTGCACTTGCACTCGCTTCGTCGGGAATCGCAGCAACTTTGCTTGAAGGTGGTCGAACAGCCCATTCAGCGTTAAAATTGCCATTAAATATGCAAAGCAATGAAACTCCGACCTGCAACATTTCTAAGAACTGTGCAATGGCAAAGGTCTTGCAGCAATGTAAATTAATTATTTGGGATGAATGCACGATGGCACATAAAAAATCTTTGGAGGCTTTAGACAGAACATTAAAAGATATACGGAGCAATCATAACCAATTTGGTGGTGCAATGATTTTATTAGCAGGAGATTTTCGTCAAACATTGCCAGTGATTCCACGATCAACACCAGCTGATGAACTCAATGCATGTCTAAAGTCCTCCAATTTGTGGAAACATGTCAAAGTACTTCATTTAAGCAAGAATATGCGTGTCGAGTTACAAAATGACGAATCTGGAAACATATTCTCTAAACAACTCATTGACATTGGTAATGGCAAATTTCCTATAGACATGTTGACTGGCTGCATTAACATTCCTCAAAGTTTTTGTCAGTTAACTCGATCAAAAGATGAAATTATTCAGAAGGTGTTTCCAGATGTTTCCCAAAATTACAGAAACCATGATTGGTTGAGCGAACGAGCTATATTGGCTGCAAAAAACATAGATGTAAATGAATTAAATTTAAAAATACAAGAACAAATTACAGGCGAATCGAGGATATATAAATCAGTTGATTCGGCTACTAACCAAGATGATGTAGTGAACTATTCACCAGAATTTTTAAACTCGCTGGATTTGCCAGGATTGCCACCTCACAATCTTCAATTAAAGGTTGGATCGGTAGTTATAATGTTGCGAAATATCAACCAACCGCGTCTTTGCAACGGCACACGGTTAGCGATAAAAAAATTACTAAACAACGTGATAGAAGCAACTATACTGAAAGGAAAGTATAAAGGAGAAGACGTACTCATACCGCGCATCCCAATGATTCCAAATGATGTGCCGTTTGAGTTTAAACGACTACAGTTTCCAGTTCGGCTTGCTTTTGCTATGACCATAAACAAGTCCCAGGGGCAATCATTAAGTGTTTGTGGTATTAATCTGGAAAACCCATGTTTCTCACATGGTCAATTTTATGTTGCCTGTTCCCGTGTTGGAAAACCATCAGATTTGTTTGTCTATGCGCCAGATAATCAAACAAAAAACATCGTATATCACAAAGCACTACAATGAAAATAAAACTGATTTTTGTTAATAATTATGATTCATATGATTAACAATCAAGAGATTACTTATTTTTAAATGCTTATATATGTTTCATTTAATTATATTTCTTATTCACAACGCCCTATCACCAGGGTGACGGTTCTGTTCAGGAGAATTTTTTGCCCCGACTATAAAATATGTAGAAACAAAAAAATGACACATTACAAATCATTTTGACAGGCTATATTTGGCAGTACGAAGTCTGCCGGGTCATCTAGTATATATATATATATATATATATATATATATATATATATATATATATATATATATATATATATATATATATATATATATATATATATATATATATATATATATATATATATATATATATATAAATATATATATATATATATATATATATATATATATATATATATATATATATATATATATATATATATATATATATATATATATATATATATATATATATATATATATATATATATATATATATATATATATATATATATATATATATATATAAATATATATTTCTTTATTGATTTACCAAAACAAGGTAGAAAATCACAAATAAAATAACATATCAAAAATAAAATGGAAAAGTAAAGTAAAGTAATAAGTAAAAACATAGAAGTTAAATAAGTAACAAGCAAATGAAAAAAGTAACAAATAGTTTAATAAATAACAACCAATAAATAAAAACATTGACATATGAGCTATAGTTTAAAGTCTAGGGGTATGGATGGCATGCAACAGGAAGGATTTGAAGGATGATGTGGAAATCGTAGGGGAATATAAATTACTTATGCTGTTGAATTTTCTGCAGCATCTATTTATTGGCTCATTAGCTGCATATGTCGTCGAATGTGAATATTCTTTTAGGAAACGATTCGACCTGGTGTTCCTCACAGGGGTATTTATCGAAATTTTACTATTCAGGAAATCTACATTAATAGCGCCTCTAATGACGTCGAATGTGAAGCAGGCCGATATCATCATTCTTATGGAGGCTAGCGTCGATAGATTTAAATGACCCAATCGAAACTCATAAGGGGGTAGGCTATTAAAATCATAAAAGTTGTACAGTTCTCTCAAGGCGAAAAGTAAAAATTGTTTTTGTATTGTCTCGAATCTGCCACTGTGGGTTTCAAAAGCGGGATTCCAGCTAATGCAAGCGTATTTGTGGTTAGAACGTACAAGTGAAGTGTATAAGGATCTTGTGGCTCATAGACTACGAAATTCTTTGGCACGTCTTTGGATGAAACCTAGTTGTTTGTTCGCATGGGAAAGTATTTTATCAAATTGTAAGGTGAAGCGGGGTTTTTCATCTAAGATTACACCGAGGTCAGCAATGTTATCAGCTCGGGTTAGCATATTATTGCCGACAAAGTACGTATTGTGTGTGACCGTTCACTTCCTTAAAAACTAATAACTTGGCATTTATTAATGTTGAGAGAGAGCTTGTTTATATTGCCCCACTGATCAAGTGAATCAAGCTTGGATTGGAGAAAGGAGGCATCCAATTTCGATTCAATAGTCTGATAAAGTTTGAGATGGTCTGCATAGACTAAATGAGGTATGCCTGCTTAGACGTCAGATAAGTCGGAAATAAATATATTAAAAAGAAGTGGGCCCATATGGCTACCTTGGGGTACACCAGAGGTAGCACTAACGTTTTTCGACAAAATTCTTTGAAATTTTACACATTGTGGTCGATCGCAAAGGTAAGAGGCCAGCCAGCTGAGTAAAGACCCGGCTATACCGAATTTCTGAAGCTTTAGAATTAAGGTTGAATGGTCAACTCTGTCAAACGCCTGACTGAAATCAGTGTAGACTACGTCAATTTGGTATTCTTTTTCCATTTTGCATAGAACGTCAGAAATTAGGATTGTCAAATTCGTGGTAGTTGAGCGACCTTTTCTAAAGCCATGTTGTTGCTCGTTCAAACGCATATCAACAAGCGGAGAAAGTTTATCGTATACCACCTTTTCGAAAAGTTTCGGAATCGAAAACAAAATGGCAATGCCCCGATAATTTCGGATACAGCGTCGATCACCATTTTTGAATATGGGTGTGACATACGAAAGCTTCCAACAGAATGGGAAAATTTCCGACGAAAGTGATCTATTAAAGAATATATGCAAAGGAGCTATAAGCTGCTCTACACACTTGCGCAAAAAAGTCGGAAGAGGAAGATCAGGCCCAGGACCTTTGTTGCAGTCGAGATCCGAAATAATTTTACGTATTTCATCACGGGAAATTTGTAAATGGGTCACAAAAGCTGTTGAAGCTGAATCAAAGGAAGAACGGTGTGAGTTTGATGGGTCTGGTGCATTAAAAATTTCCTGGAAACTATCAGCAAATAGGTCACATATCTCCTTAGGAGAGGAAGTCGTTATATTATTAAGAAATATGGACGATGGATAGCTTGGAGTTTTTTGCTTCACATTAACAAAATCGAAGAATTTTTTCGAGTCGCGGACTATAATTTCGCCGGTTGTTCTAATGTAAGTGTCATAAGCCTCATGAGACTTTGCTAAAAATTGCTTAACAACTTCATTATATTCTTCCTGAATAGCAGACTAACATCGGTATTTCACATATGCCTAAAGTCCCTATCAAGCCATGACTCAGACAATTTATTTTTTTTTTTATTTTTGGAATATATCTTTCAACGGCGTCAAATATTTTACTGTAAAAAGAGGAAATGGCTGTCTCGGGATCTTGTGTTGAAAGAGTAGTCGACCAATCAGTAGTATCAAGAGCATGTCTAATGCTTTCATAATCAGCATTACGGTAGTCAAATACAATTGAGTTATTGTAAGTTTTGAAGCAGGTGGAATCTGGAGTGGAAAGTTCGACTGACAATTCTGTACGGTGTAAACTGTTGCAAAAAAGATACTCTGCGTCACTAGTTGGACTAACCACTGCTTCGTCATAAGCATTTGTGAAAACAAGATTTAACCAATTACCATTTTGGTTAGGAGTTTGGGAAACCTGCTGCAAATCATAACCATAAAAGGCACTCGCAAGATTGAAATCGTTGGTGTCTAAAAGGTTTACGGGTAGAAGGCAAGAGTCCTTATCATCCGGAAAAAAGCATAGATCCGGACGATTGAAATCTCCTAAAACTATTATTTTGTCTTTTTCGCTAAGTGATGTTGCGGACGAAGATAATGTATTACAAAAATAGCTGTAGACGGATTCGTCAGATCTGAGCGGGATGTAGAAAACAGCGATGTAAGCTGATTTGTTATTAACGGAGATTCGAACAATTAAATATTGAAAGAAAACATTTGGGGTGGTATCAACAAGCTCACTTGAAAGTGTGTTTCTAACAGCAAGTAAGACACCACATCCTCGCGACTGACCCGTAGAACAATAATCTCGGTCGCTTCTGTAAATAGTCCAACTACTATCAAGAATCTCCTCATTTTTATGAGAGGCATTAAGCCAAGTTTCGGTGATGGCAAAATGGCATGATTTTACGTCAAGGTATAAATTACTTAGCTTGCCTCTCATACCACCATATTGTGGTAAAAAAGTTTGAAGCTCTTCTGAGTTCGGTTAGGAAAAATGCCTAACAGGGTTGACTGATCTTCGAAGAGATTCAGATGTCATATTACTTCCATTAGAAGAATAATTTATATTGCTCACAGTAGGAGCTATGTTTACGGCGGCCTGACTGAAAACCTTGGAGGAGTGTTTATTAACAACGTTGGTACACCTGCTTGAGGGAGAAGATGCCGTGTTAACTGCTGGGGGTATCAGTGCATTATTATTATTAAAAGTAAAAGCATTGGAACAGTTAGATAAGTAAGAATTATCTGTTGTCACTGCGAGACGGAGACTGAGTAGGTGATGAGCGAGTTTTAAGGGTGGAATGAAATTGGGTAAAGGTGTGACTAGGGATACAATTTTTTTTTACAATTTTTGGTTTTTTCTCGTTCCTAGTTTTGTCAGTGATGTTTCTCAAGGGGTTGAATGTCATTCTTTTTCAACTGATGGAGCTGTTGTTTCTACTGAAGCAAGTTAAAAGCCAGGCATATTTTGACGGGACGAGGACCTTACACCGTCGTGAGAATATATGTTTACGCTGGGATAAAAATTTCACTTCGTAGTCGTTTATATGAAAATCAGCTTGAAGAATCTTTCCCAACGATTCGTCGTCAGCAGAATAAGGAATCCCTTTCACAAAGAATGCACTTTTGTTTACTGAAGTCGTTAATTTGGAGAAGTGCTCTTATTGTAAAGAATATTGCTGGTTTTTTTTTTGTAAACAATTCTGCCAATCGTTTTGGGACCGAAAAGTACCGAACTTGTAAATTAGGATTTCACCGTTGAGGTTTGAAAATTTTTGCTGAGTAGATGGAGTTGTACCCTCAGCTAGATTCCTTATAGGTGATGTTGCTTTTTCCTGCGTCTTCGTATTCATAGCCGTTGTGTTATTATTTATCTCCAACGTTGTGCTAAGGAGCTCCTGATGGAGTGTTATCTCGTTCGCTAATAAATGTTCGTCTGCATCATTGCTTGAGGTTTTGTAATGGCGGTCTAAATCCTCCAATTTTCTGCTGATATCAGCTTATTTTAGTTGTTGCTCGGAAAAAGCGTCTGTGAGTCTGTCAGTTTGCATTTTAAAAGTTCGTGAAAATTGTTCAAAATTTTCAAGCGTACCTTTGTTATTTGCTTGGCAAGTATAATTAGCGTTATTGCAAGTGGACATATTCGATGTAATGGAATCTTTTTTTATCAATTACAGTATCAATTTGCTTCCCAAGCATGTCAAAAAACTTTCCGTGGCTAATACTGTTCGATTTAGAAAAGGCAAACGCCAGACCATCGAAATGATTTGATATTTCCGAAAGGATTTCTTCATTTGTTCGCGCTTGTGCTAGTTGCTTGGATATGATACTGTCTTTTTCCGAATTAAGTCTCCCAATGTAGCTAATTAAGTTGTCGTACATAATTTTAAAGAGTCTTTCAATGTTTTGGGCAACCCGAACAGATAAAATGACTCTCGAGATATGGGTGGAACCAATCTCTGGGAGAACCATGCAGGCACCGTGTAAGTTCCTATTGCAGAAAGCTTTGCAAATCACGAATTTTATCGTGTTGTCGAAGGCGAAGCAATTTTCTAGGCTGCACTTGAAGCTCATGATGAATTAATGAATACGTCGATTCGATGCCTAGAAGTATCCAATTTGAAAAGTGCTCAGAAGTTAGCAATTATTTAGACTTGATATCATAGACAAAAACCAAATGGTTGGCAAGTGGAATATATATATTTTGTTTATAAAAAATGCGGGATTAAACTCGGTGCCGTGTGGGTTCGATCGTCGTGTAGATTTAATCGGCCGATCGCTAAGCAGTTGCTAATGTAACGCTGCTACCAGAACTGATAAAATATGGGATTATGATAAGTTATGATAAGTTATGGGGGAAAGTGAGAGCATTGGAAGCGCACCAAGTCTGTAGGCTGTTGAGATCATTTGTAAAACCACACAATCATCTTGTGACTCAATCACTCGAAACATCTTGAAATCGTTGGCATACAAAAGACAAGAAGTTTAACTTTTCAGTAGCTAAATTGCACATGTATCTGATCTATAATTGTTTCAAATTGAAAGTGCTATTTTATGAAATCAAAGCGATTTATTTTTCCCAATATGTTGAGACTTACAAAAAGCTGAAGTACTGACGTAGAATCGAACTCACACTCTAGTGGTCCAGAGCTTGCAACAATGTCACTGAGTTTTGACTAGTTGGATTTTATTGTTGATAAAATAACATAAAAACTCTAGCGCACCTGAACCGCTAGAAAACTAATTTTCGAAGAAATTGTCTCTGAGTGACAAAAAAGTGTGGAAAGACGTAATACACTGTTTTGTAGAATCATATTAACCATTCCTTATCCAAAGCAACAAAACTCAACTATAACACAAATGATGAAAATGTTCAGTGCTGGTAACACTTTCCGAACGAAGCAGCAATAAGTTTACAATAACAAGCTCATACTTAAATCAACTTATCCTTTGAATTTCGTTCTCATCGCAGGATTTCATTGAAAGTTTCAGCGGTTAAACGTTGTTTGAGGGTGCCATCCGAAAAATATTCAAAACTCGGAAAATTAAAAAATTGATTCCTTATTTTTATTGCAAATGAGAACGTAATTTGAAGCATCTGTTGGTGCAATATTAACGGAAATGGCACATTGCTGGTTAGCCTGTGTCAGCAGCAAAGCAAAATACATACCAAATCTGCTTCACGTTAAGTTAAACCCAACCAGTAAATTTCGTTTCGATTTAATCACTGCGCTGGAAGGTGTACGGGTAAACAGAATTTTACGGTTACCACCCTCAAAACTTTTCAAATTTTTAAAACGTTAATATTTGTTGTTAATTTTCATTGCAGGATCATTCTCAATTGGAAATCTAATGACATAACCGCTCAGTAACGAAATTCCACAAAATTACAAAACTGATCATAGCTGGCAGCCCTTTTATGATTTTTGTACGAAATTCCTACGACATTTACTTCACATGAAGGTCCGGTTACTGCATGAGCTTCGTTTTGATTTCTACACTGGATTGTAAGTTATACAAAAATCACCACAGCTGCCAGCTCTATGCTAATTTTTCAACCAAATTTTCACCAAATGTTACATAAAGTAACATCCAAGTATTGTGTAAATTTTGTTAAAATCTGATGGCTGAATCGGAAGCTATAGGCCAAAAAGATGTTTTTTTTCTCAGTAGTTTTTCAAGATGGTACCACTACCACAGGGTTGCCCGCAGTTCAAAATCACTTCTATCAGACCTGGTCCTAGCTAATGCCAACATATCCTGTAAATTTCATTATGATCGGATTATCCGGTCGTCAGTTCTCGTGAACAGAACTTTCGAGTGCTGAAAATAGAGGTAATTTGGTGATGGGTTGCCGTTCTTATGTAAATCGGAATTTTGAAAACTTTATCTTGAGATGAAGGACATAAGATAAAATTTATCAAAGATTTGAAATTTTTGTCAAAAATCAAAAAATTTTCAGGAAGGTCAATGATTTGAAGGATTTTTGTTCGGCAGCCTGCCACAGCTACAGGGTTACCCGCTTTATGCTGAAAATCTATATGTGCCATATTTTAGTCAACATCAATACGCTCTGTAATTTTCACGATGATCCATTGTTTTTCTTACAAGTAATGACAAATCAAAATTTGAAAAAAAATCCTTGCCTACTTTTAGGCACCCTGCACCCACACGCGGCTCAAAATTTCCAATTTTTTATCAGAAACAAGCTTAGAACATAATTAGTTTTTATTTCCAATACTTTTCTTTAACAAAAATTTACACTGCTTGGAAATATAGGAGTTCCTCAAAACTCACTAAAACGCTCGCCGCCGCCGAAAAGTTTAGGATATCTGAATTTGAGAAAATCATGGACCTACTTACTATATACATCTACGTTCTCCGAAAATTTTCTTCGAACATTAGTAAAAATTAAATTTAGAAGTAGGATAGTTACTTAAACAAATGTGTGGTTAACATATGTGAAATTTACTTCTTTGTTCGCACTTCTCGTTATAGTTGTTTCAATTTATACACTTTCACTTATGAGGAACATGAAACAAGGGAAATATGCTAATAGAAATAAACTAAACGACCTTTACTGAATTGTCCAAGGTATATGAGTTAACAAATAAGAAATTTATTTGGTTTAAAAAATATACAATTTAGGGCTGTGCCCTAGTTGTTTATTGTTCAAACTTGAAATACAAAAGCCGTCTAACAATCTAATGCATGAGCTTAAATGCTAAATTATCGCTGATTCAGTTTCCTGATTTGCATCGAATTGTTCGATGCATCGATGCATAGACGCGCTCACAATCTTGACCCGCACGTGCAGGTAAATTTGTTTGTTCATGTGTGATGGGCACGTGTAGGTGTTAACTCCTCCGCGCTGAAATGCGATCGTCTCTAATTGCTAGAAATAGGGGAGATCGTTGAACCGTAGGTTTGGAGCGCATGATGTAGGAATTACTGTTATTGATGTTGATGATTCTGGCGTTTTCGTAGTTGTCGTTTGTATGATGATGTTTTTCTTTTTCTCCCAAGTTTTCCAACAGGTTGCAATACCGAGAACGGTAGAAAAAATTGTAATTGAACTGTAGATTGTAAGTTTATGAATGTTTTTATTGGATTGTAGAAGTTTGATTGATCTTGTGTTGTTGATGCTAAATTCTTTCATCATTTCCAAAGACATTAGTTCGTGGTACTCCTCTGCTTCAAAGCTCGGTTGGAGTATTGCGGGTAAAGGTTGTATAGTGGTCGTTTGCTGGGTAATGCATTTTTTGTTATTGATGGATATTCTGGTATTTTCAAATTTTATCAAGAATGTTCCTTTTAAGCTGTGGGGTGTATTTTCAACTTTCAATAAGCCGACAAATTGATTCAGAAGTAGTGCACCGGTTGAGATTTCATCAATAGTAGGTACATTTTGATTGTTTACTTTAGTGCAAGATGCGTTGAGGCTTTTCAGTAGATTCGGGATGCAGGTTGTATTTCTTATATCTATAACATGGTCTGATTTACAAATTGAGAATTGATTTAAATTTTTACAATTTCCATTGATAGCATAAATTTCTTCTTTGTATATCAAAACGTTGTTAAATATAGTTTCGTTAATAAAATGCTTTCTTTTGCTGGGCTTAATTAATATGTTCTCATAAATTTTCCGAGTCGTTAAAGGAATATTAACAATATAAAGTAATGTAGAGCTGTTGGTTACAATCTTTACCTCTGCAACGTCTAATGCCTTTTCTATTGTCGTATATGGTAACACTTCTTTGTCCAATACATTAGTTGCAAGTTTAATTTCGTCTTTAGATAGGATTAAAGAGTTAACAATACCTTATTTAGCCCAATGTATAGCATGGTAAATATTTTTTAATTCTTCTGCAATTATCCTAAGTTTAAATTGAACATCAAGTATTTTGTTACTATTTATTTGATTATTTTCTTTGAATAATTTATGTATTTCGTTTGCTATTCTTGTTATGTTATTTACTCTGTCGTTGTATAGTTGGTTTATTACAACCTGTCTGATTTTTTTTTGTAGCACAACCGTGATTTTTACTAATGTTCGAAGAACATTAGTATTAAAATCGATTCGGCCAACAATTCATATTTCCAATATATATATATATATATATATATATATATATATATATATATATATATATATATATATATATATATATATATATATATATATATATATATATATATATATATATATATATATATATATACATATATATATATATATATATATATATATATATATATATATATATGTTTTTTTCATCATATATATATATATATATATATATATATATATATATATATATATATATATATATATATATATATATATATATATATATATATATATATATATATCATCAAAAAATTTCACTGTGATAATCTCGGGAACGCGCCATTCGATTGAGCTGAAACTTTCAAAATACATTGGTGTATATGCAAAATAGGTCCAGGTCTCAGCAAATGTCAATTATTGTTAATATTTTGGCGCTGGAGGTCATTTTAGTGATATTTTTCATGTACCTATTATTCGGTACACAAATTATTTTTGCAAAAACAGAGGTGACGAAATAAATTTCGAACATGTTTTACATGTGAATCGGATAATGTTTTGGAATTTTTTAACCCCATGTGTGCGCTGGGTGCCTAAAAAGAAAACGGGAAAATTTTAAAATTTTTAAATTGCGATAACTTTTAACAAAGCTATTCAATCATTACGAAATTTTCAGGACATATTGGTATTATTTAGTTGTAAATTTGTGTAGCTTTTAGTGAGCGTGCTGGCAACCCTGTAGCTAGGACAGGCACTGGAAGCGAAAACCTCCAAATCATCGTCTATCTTGAAAAAATACCGCTTCTTCAAAAAAAAAGCCATTCATGTGTAAATCTTGTGCTTTGTTAACATAGACAAAAAAAAATTTGATATGGTATAACGGGCACGCCTGGTAGCCCTTGCCCGATATACCTATATTTTTAGCATCAAAAACTTCTGTTCACGGAAACTCACGATCCGATGAGCAAAATTAATTGAAATTTGCAGAATGTATTGATCTTAAATAGGACCAGATCTGGTAGAAATGATTTTGAAATGCGGGCGATTCTGTGCCAGTGGTGCCATCTTGAAAAATCACTTAAAAAGATAACTGCTTTTAGCCCTATAAACTCTGATTGAATCGTTTGATTTAAACAAAATTCACACAGTAGCTGGACCTTACTTCAAGTTACGTCTGGTAGAAATTTGATTGAAAACTTTGGTTGGAGCTGCCAGCTATGATAATTTTAGTGTCTTTAATTTGAAAAAATAAAAATTTGGAAGTGAAAACATTCAAACCATCGAACATCCTAAAAAAATGTCCGTTTCTTACAATAAAACCAATCTGTTTACAAACCTTATGCTTTATCTATACGTTCAAAGTAAAACTTTGGAAATTTAATGTCGGACAAGAACTGTAACCCTCTCCCAGTTTACCTATTGAGATTGTTCTAAGACGAGAAGTTCCACACAAAAATTTCGTACAAGGAATTTCGTACGAGGAGATTGTTCCAAGACGAGAACTTTACATAAAAATTTCATACAAGGAAATTTTACTTCGTTTCCACGAATATTACTTTGAATATTGTCAGGTGTAATAGTAGCCACTATCGATATCATCATTCTTATGGAGGCTAGCGTCGATAGATTTAAATGACCCAATCGAAACTCATAAGGGGGTAGGCTATTAAAATCATAAAAGTTGTACAGTTCTCTCAAGGCGAAAAGTAAAAATTGTTTTTGTATTGTCTCGAATCTGCCACTGTGGGTTTCAAAAGCGGGATTCCAGCTAATGCAAGCGTATTTGTGGTTAGAACGTACAAGTGAAGTGTATAAGGATCTTGTGGCTCATAGACTACGAAATTCTTTGGCACGTCTTTGGATGAAACCTAGTTGTTTGTTCGCATGGGAAAGTATTTTATCAAATTGTAAGGTGAAGCGGGGTTTTTCATCTAAGATTACACCGAGGTCAGCAATGTTATCAGCTCGGGTTAGCATATTATTGCCGACAAAGTACGTATTGTGTGTGACCGTTCACTTCCTTAAAAACTAATAACTTGGCATTTATTAATGTTGAGAGAGAGCTTGTTTATATTGCCCCACTGATCAAGTGAATCAAGCTTGGATTGGAGAAAGGAGGCATCCAATTTCGATTCAATAGTCTGATAAAGTTTGAGATGGTCTGCATAGACTAAATGAGGTATGCCTGCTTAGACGTCAGATAAGTCGGAAATAAATATATTAAAAAGAAGTGGGCCCATATGGCTACCTTGGGGTACACCAGAGGTAGCACTAACGTTTTTCGACAAAATTCTTTGAAATTTTACACATTGTGGTCGATCGCAAAGGTAAGAGGCCAGCCAGCTGAGTAAAGACCCGGCTATACCGAATTTCTGAAGCTTTAGAATTAAGGTTGAATGGTCAACTCTGTCAAACGCCTGACTGAAATCAGTGTAGACTACGTCAATTTGGTATTCTTTTTCCATTTTGCATAGAACGTCAGAAATTAGGATTGTCAAATTCGTGGTAGTTGAGCGACCTTTTCTAAAGCCATGTTGTTGCTCGTTCAAACGCATATCAACAAGCGGAGAAAGTTTATCGTATACCACCTTTTCGAAAAGTTTCGGAATCGAAAACAAAATGGCAATGCCCCGATAATTTCGGATACAGCGTCGATCACCATTTTTGAATATGGGTGTGACATACGAAAGCTTCCAACAGAATGGGAAAATTTCCGACGAAAGTGATCTATTAAAGAATATATGCAAAGGAGCTATAAGCTGCTCTACACACTTGCGCAAAAAAGTCGGAAGAGGAAGATCAGGCCCAGGACCTTTGTTGCAGTCGAGATCCGAAATAATTTTACGTATTTCATCACGGGAAATTTGTAAATGGGTCACAAAAGCTGTTGAAGCTGAATCAAAGGAAGAACGGTGTGAGTTTGATGGGTCTGGTGCATTAAAAATTTCCTGGAAACTATCAGCAAATAGGTCACATATCTCCTTAGGAGAGGAAGTCGTTATATTATTAAGAAATATGGACGATGGATAGCTTGGAGTTTTTTGCTTCACATTAACAAAATCGAAGAATTTTTTCGAGTCGCGGACTATAATTTCGCCGGTTGTTCTAATGTAAGTGTCATAAGCCTCATGAGACTTTGCTAAAAATTGCTTAACAACTTCATTATATTCTTCCTGAATAGCAGACTAACATCGGTATTTCACATATGCCTAAAGTCCCTATCAAGCCATGACTCAGACAATTTATTTTTTTTTTTATTTTTGGAATATATCTTTCAACGGCGTCAAATATTTTACTGTAAAAAGAGGAAATGGCTGTCTCGGGATCTTGTGTTGAAAGAGTAGTCGACCAATCAGTAGTATCAAGAGCATGTCTAATGCTTTCATAATCAGCATTACGGTAGTCAAATACAATGGAGTTATTGTAAGTTTTGAAGCAGGTGGAATCTGGAGTGGAAAGTTCGACTGACAATTCTGTACGGTGTAAACTGTTGCAAAAAAGATACTCTGCGTCACTAGTTGGACTAACCACTGCTTCGTCATAAGCATTTGTGAAAACAAGATTTAACCAATTACCATTTTGGTTAGGAGTTTGGGAAACCTGCTGCAAATCATAACCATAAAAGGCACTCGCAAGATTGAAATCGTTGGTGTCTAAAAGGTTTACGGGTAGAAGGCAAGAGTCCTTATCATCCGGAAAAAAGCATAGATCCGGACGATTGAAATCTCCTAAAACTATTATTTTGTCTTTTTCGCTAAGTGATGTTGCGGACGAAGATAATGTATTACAAAAATAGCTGTAGACGGATTCGTCAGATCTGAGCGGGATGTAGAAAACAGCGATGTAAGCTGATTTGTTATTAACGGAGATTCGAACAATTAAATATTGAAAGAAAACATTTGGGGTGGTATCAACAAGCTCACTTGAAAGTGTGTTTCTAACAGCAAGTAAGACACCACATCCTCGCGACTGACCCGTAGAACAATAATCTCGGTCGCTTCTGTAAATAGTCCAACTACTATCAAGAATCTCCTCATTTTTATGAGAGGCATTAAGCCAAGTTTCGGTGATGGCAAAATGGCATGATTTTACGTCAAGGTATAAATTACTTAGCTTGCCTCTCATACCACCATATTGTGGTAAAAAAGTTTGAAGCTCTTCTGAGTTCGGTTAGGAAAAATGCCTAACAGGGTTGACTGATCTTCGAAGAGATTCAGATGTCATATTACTTCCATTAGAAGAATAATTTATATTGCTCACAGTAGGAGCTATGTTTACGGCGGCCTGACTGAAAACCTTGGAGGAGTGTTTATTAACAACGTTGGTACACCTGCTTGAGGGAGAAGATGCCGTGTTAACTGCTGGGGGTATCAGTGCATTATTATTATTAAAAGTAAAAGCATTGGAACAGTTAGATAAGTAAGAATTATCTGTTGTCACTGCGAGACGGAGACTGAGTAGGTGATGAGCGAGTTTTAAGGGTGGAATGAAATTGGGTAAAGGTGTGACTAGGGATACAATTTTTTTTTACAATTTTTGGTTTTTTCTCGTTCCTAGTTTTGTCAGTGATGTTTCTCAAGGGGTTGAATGTCATTCTTTTTCAACTGATGGAGCTGTTGTTTCTACTGAAGCAAGTTAAAAGCCAGGCATATTTTGACGGGACGAGGACCTTACACCGTCGTGAGAATATATGTTTACGCTGGGATAAAAATTTCACTTCGTAGTCGTTTATATGACTACGCTTGAAGAATCTTTCCCAACGATTCGTCGTCAGCAGAATAAGGAATCCCTTTCACAAAGAATGCACTTTTGTTTACTGAAGTCGTTAATTTGGAGAAGTGCTCTTATTGTAAAGAATATTGCTGGTTTTTTTTTTGTAAACAATTCTGCCAATCGTTTTGGGACCGAAAAGTACCGAACTTGTAAATTAGGATTTCACCGTTGAGGTTTGAAAATTTTTGCTGAGTAGATGGAGTTGTACCCTCAGCTAGATTCCTTATAGGTGATGTTGCTTTTTCCTGCGTCTTCGTATTCATAGCCGTTGTGTTATTATTTATCTCCAACGTTGTGCTAAGGAGCTCCTGATGGAGTGTTATCTCGTTCGCTAATAAATGTTCGTCTGCATCATTGCTTGAGGTTTTGTAATGGCGGTCTAAATCCTCCAATTTTCTGCTGATATCAGCTTATTTTAGTTGTTGCTCGGAAAAAGCGTCTGTGAGTCTGTCAGTTTGCATTTTAAAAGTTCGTGAAAATTGTTCAAAATTTTCAAGCGTACCTTTGTTATTTGCTTGGCAAGTATAATTAGCGTTATTGCAAGTGGACATATTCGATGTAATGGAATCTTTTTTTATCAATTACAGTATCAATTTGCTTCCCAAGCATGTCAAAAAACTTTCCGTGGCTAATACTGTTCGATTTAGAAAAGGCAAACGCCAGACCATCGAAATGATTTGATATTTCCGAAAGGATTTCTTCATTTGTTCGCGCTTGTGCTAGTTGCTTGGATATGATACTGTCTTTTTCCGAATTAAGTCTCCCAATGTAGCTAATTAAGTTGTCGTACATAATTTTAAAGAGTCTTTCAATGTTTTGGGCAACCCGAACAGATAAAATGACTCTCGAGATATGGGTGGAACCAATCTCTGGGAGAACCATGCAGGCACCGTGTAAGTTCCTATTGCAGAAAGCTTTGCAAATCACGAATTTTATCGTGTTGTCGAAGGCGAAGCAATTTTCTAGGCTGCACTTGAAGCTCATGATGAATTAATGAATACGTCGATTCGATGCCTAGAAGTATCCAATTTGAAAAGTGCTCAGAAGTTAGCAATTATTTAGACTTGATATCATAGACAAAAACCAAATGGTTGGCAAGTGGAATATATATATTTTGTTTATAAAAAATGCGGGATTAAACTCGGTGCCGTGTGGGTTCGATCGTCGTGTAGATTTAATCGGCCGATCGCTAAGCAGTTGCTAATGTAACGCTGCTACCAGAACTGATAAAATATGGGATTATGATAAGTTATGATAAGTTATGGGGGAAAGTGAGAGCATTGGAAGCGCACCAAGTCTGTAGGCTGTTGAGATCATTTGTAAAACCACACAATCATCTTGTGACTCAATCACTCGAAACATCTTGAAATCGTTGGCATACAAAAGACAAGAAGTTTAACTTTTCAGTAGCTAAATTGCACATGTATCTGATCTATAATTGTTTCAAATTGAAAGTGCTATTTTATGAAATCAAAGCGATTTATTTTTCCCAATATGTTGAGACTTACAAAAAGCTGAAGTACTGACGTAGAATCGAACTCACACTCTAGTGGTCCAGAGCTTGCAACAATGTCACTGAGTTTTGACTAGTTGGATTTTATTGTTGATAAAATAACATAAAAACTCTAGCGCACCTGAACCGCTAGAAAACTAATTTTCGAAGAAATTGTCTCTGAGTGACAAAAAAGTGTGGAAAGACGTAATACACTGTTTTGTAGAATCATATTAACCATTCCTTATCCAAAGCAACAAAACTCAACTATAACACAAATGATGAAAATGTTCAGTGCTGGTAACACTTTCCGAACGAAGCAGCAATAAGTTTACAATAACAAGCTCATACTTAAATCAACTTATCCTTTGAATTTCGTTCTCATCGCAGGATTTCATTGAAAGTTTCAGCGGTTAAACGTTGTTTGAGGGTGCCATCCGAAAAATATTCAAAACTCGGAAAATTAAAAAATTGATTCCTTATTTTTATTGCAAATGAGAACGTAATTTGAAGCATCTGTTGGTGCAATATTAACGGAAATGGCACATTGCTGGTTAGCCTGTGTCAGCAGCAAAGCAAAATACATACCAAATCTGCTTCACGTTAAGTTAAACCCAACCAGTAAATTTCGTTTCGATTTAATCACTGCGCTGGAAGGTATACGGGTAAACAGAATTTTACGGTTACCACCCTCAAAACTTTTCAAATTTTTAAAACGTTAATATTTGTTGTTAATTTTCATTGCAGGATCATTCTCAATTGGAAATCTAATGACATAACCGCTCAGTAACGAAATTCCACAAAATTACAAAACTGATCATAGCTGGCAGCCCTTTTATGATTTTTGTACGAAATTCCTACGACATTTACTTCACATGAAGGTCCGGTTACTGCATGAGCTTCGTTTTGATTTCTACACTGGATTGTAAGTTATACAAAAATCACCACAGCTGCCAGCTCTATGCTAATTTTTCAACCAAATTTTCACCAAATGTTACATAAAGTAACATCCAAGTATTGTGTAAATTTTGTTAAAATCTGATGGCTGAATCGGAAGCTATAGGCCAAAAAGATGTTTTTTTTCTCAGTAGTTTTTCAAGATGGTACCACTACCACAGGGTTGCCCGCAGTTCAAAATCACTTCTATCAGACCTGGTCCTAGCTAATGCCAACATATCCTGTAAATTTCATTATGATCGGATTATCCGGTCGTCAGTTCTCGTGAACAGAACTTTCGAGTGCTGAAAATAGAGGTAATTTGGTGATGGGTTGCCGTTCTTATGTAAATCGGAATTTTGAAAACTTTATCTTGAGATGAAGGACATAAGATAAAATTTATCAAAGATTTGAAATTTTTGTCAAAAATCAAAAAATTTTCAGGAAGGTCAATGATTTGAAGGATTTTTGTTCGGCAGCCTGCCACAGCTACAGGGTTACCCGCTTTATGCTGAAAATCTATATGTGCCATATTTTAGTCAACATCAATACGCTCTGTAATTTTCACG
This sequence comes from Nemotelus nigrinus, assembly GCA_947369275.1. NCBI lineage: Eukaryota > Metazoa > Arthropoda > Insecta > Diptera > Stratiomyidae > Nemotelus > Nemotelus nigrinus. The sequence continues at coordinate 85,877,319 of OX376374.1, forward strand.
ATGATCCATTGTTTTTCTTACAAGTAATGACAAATCAAAATTTGAAAAAAAATCCTTGCCTACTTTTAGGCACCCTGCACCCACACGCGGCTCAAAATTTCCAATTTTTTATCAGAAACAAGCTTAGAACATAATTAGTTTTTATTTCCAATACTTTTCTTTAACAAAAATTTACACTGCTTGGAAATATAGGAGTTCCTCAAAACTCACTAAAACGCTCGCCGCCGCCGAAAAGTTTAGGATATCTGAATTTGAGAAAATCATGGACCTACTTACTATATACATCTACGTTCTCCGCAAATTTTCTTCGAACATTAGTAAAAATTAAATTTAGAAGTAGGATAGTTACTTAAACAAATGTGTGGTTAACATATGTGAAATTTACTTCTTTGTTCGCACTTCTCGTTATAGTTGTTTCAATTTATACACTTTCACTTATGAGGAACATGAAACAAGGGAAATATGCTAATAGAAATAAACTAAACGACCTTTACTGAATTGTCCAAGGTATATGAGTTAACAAATAAGAAATTTATTTGGTTTAAAAAATATACAATTTAGGGCTGTGCCCTAGTTGTTTATTGTTCAAACTTGAAATACAAAAGCCGTCTAACAATCTAATGCATGAGCTTAAATGCTAAATTATCGCTGATTCAGTTTCCTGATTTGCATCGAATTGTTCGATGCATCGATGCATAGACGCGCTCACAATCTTGACCCGCACGTGCAGGTAAATTTGTTTGTTCATGTGTGATGGGCACGTGTAGGTGTTAACTCCTCCGCGCTGAAATGCGATCGTCTCTAATTGCTAGAAATAGGGGAGATCGTTGAACCGTAGGTTTGGAGCGCATGATGTAGGAATTACTGTTATTGATGTTGATGATTCTGGCGTTTTCGTAGTTGTCGTTTGTATGATGATGTTTTTCTTTTTCTCCCAAGTTTTCCAACAGGTTGCAATACCGAGAACGGTAGAAAAAATTGTAATTGAACTGTAGATTGTAAGTTTATGAATGTTTTTATTGGATTGTAGAAGTTTGATTGATCTTGTGTTGTTGATGCTAAATTCTTTCATCATTTCCAAAGACATTAGTTCGTGGTACTCCTCTGCTTCAAAGCTCGGTTGGAGTATTGCGGGTAAAGGTTGTATAGTGGTCGTTTGCTGGGTAATGCATTTTTTGTTATTGATGGATATTCTGGTATTTTCAAATTTTATCAAGAATGTTCCTTTTAAGCTGTGGGGTGTTTTTTCAACTTTCAATAAGCCGACAAATTGATTCAGAAGTAGTGCACCGGTTGAGATTTCATCAATAGTAGGTACATTTTGATTGTTTACTTTAGTGCAAGATGCGTTGAGGCTTTTCAGTAGATTCGGGATGCAGGTTGTATTTCTTATATCTATAACATGGTCTGATTTACAAATTGAGAATTGATTTAAATTTTTACAATTTCCATTGATAGCATAAATTTCTTCTTTGTATATCAAAACGTTGTTAAATATAGTTTCGTTAATAAAATGCTTTCTTTTGCTGGGCTTAATTAATATGTTCTCATAAATTTTCCGAGTCGTTAAAGGAATATTAACAATATAAAGTAATGTAGAGCTGTTGGTTACAATCTTTACCTCTGCGACGTCTAATGCCTTTTCTATTGTCGTATATGGTAACACTTCTTTGTCCAATACATTAGTTGCAAGTTTAATTTCGTCTTTAGATAGGATTAAAGAGTTAACAATACCTTATTTAGCCCAATGTATAGCATGGTAAATATTTTTTAATTCTTCTGCAATTATCCTAAGTTTAAATTGAACATCAAGTATTTTGTTACTATTTATTTGATTATTTTCTTTGAATAATTTATGTATTTCGTTTGCTATTCTTGTTATGTTATTTACTCTGTCGTTGTATAGTTGGTTTATTACAACCTGTCTGATTTTTTTTTGTAGCACAACCGTGATTTTTACTAATGTTCGAAGAACATTAGTATTAAAATCGATTCGGCCAACAATTCATATTTCCAATATATATATATATATATATATATATATATATATATATATATATATATATATATATATATATATATATATATATATATATATATATATATATATATATATATATATATATATATACATATATATATATATATATATATATATATATATATATATATGTTTTTTTCATCATATATATATATATATATATATATATATATATATATATATATATATATATATATATATATATATATATATATATATATATATCATCAAAAAATTTCACTGTGATAATCTCGGGAACGCGCCATTCGATTGAGCTGAAACTTTCAAAATACATTGGTGTATATGCAAAATAGGTCCAGGTCTCAGCAAATGTCAATTATTGTTAATATTTTGGCGCTGGAGGTCATTTTAGTGATATTTTTCATGTACCTATTATTCGGTACACAAATTATTTTTGCAAAAACAGAGGTGACGAAATAAATTTCGAACATGTTTTACATGTGAATCGGATAATGTTTTGGAATTTTTTAACCCCATGTGTGCGCTGGGTGCCTAAAAAGAAAACGGGAAAATTTTAAAATTTTTAAATTGCGATAACTTTTAACAAAGCTATTCAATCATTACGAAATTTTCAGGACATATTGGTATTATTTAGTTGTAAATTTGTGTAGCTTTTAGTGAGCGTGCTGGCAACCCTGTAGCTAGGACAGGCACTGGAAGCGAAAACCTCCAAATCATCGTCTCTCTTGAAAAAATACCGCTTCTTCAAAAAAAAAGCCATTCATGTGTAAATCTTGTGCTTTGTTAACATAGACAAAAAAAAATTTGATATGGTATAACGGGCACGCCTGGTAGCCCTTGCCCGATATACCTATATTTTTAGCATCAAAAACTTCTGTTCACGGAAACTCACGATCCGATGAGCAAAATTAATTGAAATTTGCAGAATGTATTGATCTTAAATAGGACCAGATCTGGTAGAAATGATTTTGAAATGCGGGCGATTCTGTGCCAGTGGTGCCATCTTGAAAAATCACTTAAAAAGATAACTGCTTTTAGCCCTATAAACTCTGATTGAATCGTTTGATTTAAACAAAATTCACACAGTAGCTGGACCTTACTTCAAGTTACGTCTGGTAGAAATTTGATTGAAAACTTTGGTTGGAGCTGCCAGCTATGATAATTTTAGTGTCTTTAATTTGAAAAAATAAAAATTTGGAAGTGAAAACATTCAAACCATCGAACATCCTAAAAAAATGTCCGTTTCTTACAATAAAACCAATCTGTTTACAAACCTTATGCTTTATCTATACGTTCAAAGTAAAACTTTGGAAATTTAATGTCGGACAAGAACTGTAACCCTCTCCCAGTTTACCTATTGAGATTGTTCTAAGACGAGAAGTTCCACACAAAAATTTCGTACAAGGAATTTCGTACGAGGAGATTGTTCCAAGACGAGAACTTTACATAAAAATTTCATACAAGGAAATTTTACTTCGTTTCCACGAATATTACTTTGAATATTGTCAGGTGTAATAGTAGCCACTATCGATATCATCATTCTTATGGAGGCTAGCGTCGATAGATTTAAATGACCCAATCGAAACTCATAAGGGGGTAGGCTATTAAAATCATAAAAGTTGTACAGTTCTCTCAAGGCGAAAAGTAAAAATTGTTTTTGTATTGTCTCGAATCTGCCACTGTGGGTTTCAAAAGCGGGATTCCAGCTAATGCAAGCGTATTTGTGGTTAGAACGTACAAGTGAAGTGTATAAGGATCTTGTGGCTCATAGACTACGAAATTCTTTGGCACGTCTTTGGATGAAACCTAGTTGTTTGTTCGCATGGGAAAGTATTTTATCAAATTGTAAGGTGAAGCGGGGTTTTTCATCTAAGATTACACCGAGGTCAGCAATGTTATCAGCTCGGGTTAGCATATTATTGCCGACAAAGTACGTATTGTGTGTGACCGTTCACTTCCTTAAAAACTAATAACTTGGCATTTATTAATGTTGAGAGAGAGCTTGTTTATATTGCCCCACTGATCAAGTGAATCAAGCTTGGATTGGAGAAAGGAGGCATCCAATTTCGATTCAATAGTCTGATAAAGTTTGAGATGGTCTGCATAGACTAAATGAGGTATGCCTGCTTAGACGTCAGATAAGTCGGAAATAAATATATTAAAAAGAAGTGGGCCCATATGGCTACCTTGGGGTACACCAGAGGTAGCACTAACGTTTTTCGACAAAATTCTTTGAAATTTTACACATTGTGGTCGATCGCAAAGGTAAGAGGCCAGCCAGCTGAGTAAAGACCCGGCTATACCGAATTTCTGAAGCTTTAGAATTAAGGTTGAATGGTCAACTCTGTCAAACGCCTGACTGAAATCAGTGTAGACTACGTCAATTTGGTATTCTTTTTCCATTTTGCATAGAACGTCAGAAATTAGGATTGTCAAATTCGTGGTAGTTGAGCGACCTTTTCTAAAGCCATGTTGTTGCTCGTTCAAACGCATATCAACAAGCGGAGAAAGTTTATCGTATACCACCTTTTCGAAAAGTTTCGGAATCGAAAACAAAATGGCAATGCCCCGATAATTTCGGATACAGCGTCGATCACCATTTTTGAATATGGGTGTGACATACGAAAGCTTCCAACAGAATGGGAAAATTTCCGACGAAAGTGATCTATTAAAGAATATATGCAAAGGAGCTATAAGCTGCTCTACACACTTGCGCAAAAAAGTCGGAAGAGGAAGATCAGGCCCAGGACCTTTGTTGCAGTCGAGATCCGAAATAATTTTACGCATTTCATCACGGGAAATTTGTAAATGGGTCACAAAAGCTGTTGAAGCTGAATCAAAGGAAGAACGGTGTGAGTTTGATGGGTCTGGTGCATTAAAAATTTCCTGGAAACTATCAGCAAATAGGTCACATATCTCCTTAGGAGAGGAAGTCGTTATATTATTAAGAAATATGGACGATGGATAGCTTGGAGTTTTTTGCTTCACATTAACAAAATCGAAGAATTTTTTCGAGTCGCGGACTATAATTTCGCCGGTTGTTCTAATGTAAGTGTCATAAGCCTCATGAGACTTTGCTAAAAATTGCTTAACAACTTCATTATATTCTTCCTGAATAGCAGACTAACATCGGTATTTCACATATGCCTAAAGTCCCTATCAAGCCATGACTCAGACAATTTATTTTTTTTTTTATTTTTGGAATATATCTTTCAACGGCGTCCAATATTTTACTGTAAAAAGAGGAAATGGCTGTCTCGGGATCTTGTGTTGAAAGAGTAGTCGACCAATCAGTAGTATCAAGAGCATGTCTAATGCTTTCATAATCAGCATTACGGTAGTCAAATACAATTGAGTTATTGTAAGTTTTGAAGCAGGTGGAATCTGGAGTGGAAAGTTCGACTGACAATTCTGTACGGTGTAAACTGTTGCAAAAAAGATACTCTGCGTCACTAGTTGGACTAACCACTGCTTCGTCATAAGCATTTGTGAAAACAAGATTTAACCAATTACCATTTTGGTTAGGAGTTTGGGAAACCTGCTGCAAATCATAACCATAAAAGGCACTCGCAAGATTGAAATCGTTGGTGTCTAAAAGGTTTACGGGTAGAAGGCAAGAGTCCTTATCATCCGGAAAAAAGCATAGATCCGGACGATTGAAATCTCCTAAAACTATTATTTTGTCTTTTTCGCTAAGTGATGTTGCGGACGAAGATAATGTATTACAAAAATAGCTGTAGACGGATTCGTCAGATCTGAGCGGGATGTAGAAAACAGCGATGTAAGCTGATTTGTTATTAACGGAGATTCGAACAATTAAATATTGAAAGAAAACATTTGGGGTGGTATCAACAAGCTCACTTGAAAGTGTGTTTCTAACAGCAAGTAAGACACCACATCCTCGCGACTGACCCGTAGAACAATAATCTCGGTCGCTTCTGTAAATAGTCCAACTACTATCAAGAATCTCCTCATTTTTATGAGAGGCATTAAGCCAAGTTTCGGTGATGGCAAAATGGCATGATTTTACGTCAAGGTATAAATTACTTAGCTTGCCTCTCATACCACCATATTGTGGTAAAAAAGTTTGAAGCTCTTCTGAGTTCGGTTAGGAAAAATGCCTAACAGGGTTGACTGATCTTCGAAGAGATTCAGATGTCATATTACTTCCATTAGAAGAATAATTTATATTGCTCACAGTAGGAGCTATGTTTACGGCGGCCTGACTGAAAACCTTGGAGGAGTGTTTATTAACAACGTTGGTACACCTGCTTGAGGGAGAAGATGCCGTGTTAACTGCTGGGGGTATCAGTGCATTATTATTATTAAAAGTAAAAGCATTGGAACAGTTAGATAAGTAAGAATTATCTGTTGTCACTGCGAGACGGAGACTGAGTAGGTGATGAGCGAGTTTTAAGGGTGGAATGAAATTGGGTAAAGGTGTGACTAGGGATACAATTTTTTTTTACAATTTTTGGTTTTTTCTCGTTCCTAGTTTTGTCAGTGATGTTTCTCAAGGGGTTGAATGTCATTCTTTTTCAACTGATGGAGCTGTTGTTTCTACTGAAGCAAGTTAAAAGCCAGGCATATTTTGACGGGACGAGGACCTTACACCGTCGTGAGAATATATGTTTACGCTGGGATAAAAATTTCACTTCGTAGTCGTTTATATGAAAATCAGCTTGAAGAATCTTTCCCAACGATTCGTCGTCAGCAGAATAAGGAATCCCTTTCACAAAGAATGCACTTTTGTTTACTGAAGTCGTTAATTTGGAGAAGTGCTCTTATTGTAAAGAATATTGCTGGTTTTTTTTTTGTAAACAATTCTGCCAATCGTTTTGGGACCGAAAAGTACCGAACTTGTAAATTAGGATTTCACCGTTGAGGTTTGAAAATTTTTGCTGAGTAGATGGAGTTGTACCCTCAGCTAGATTCCTTATAGGTGATGTTGCTTTTTCCTGCGTCTTCGTATTCATAGCCGTTGTGTTATTATTTATCTCCAACGTTGTGCTAAGGAGCTCCTGATGGAGTGTTATCTCGTTCGCTAATAAATGTTCGTCTGCATCATTGCTTGAGGTTTTGTAATGGCGGTCTAAATCCTCCAATTTTCTGCTGATATCAGCTTATTTTAGTTGTTGCTCGGAAAAAGCGTCTGTGAGTCTGTCAGTTTGCATTTTAAAAGTTCGTGAAAATTGTTCAAAATTTTCAAGCGTACCTTTGTTATTTGCTTGGCAAGTATAATTAGCGTTATTGCAAGTGGACATATTCGATGTAATGGAATCTTTTTTTATCAATTACAGTATCAATTTGCTTCCCAAGCATGTCAAAAAACTTTCCGTGGCTAATACTGTTCGATTTAGAAAAGGCAAACGCCAGACCATCGAAATGATTTGATATTTCCGAAAGGATTTCTTCATTTGTTCGCGCTTGTGCTAGTTGCTTGGATATGATACTGTCTTTTTCCGAATTAAGTCTCCCAATGTAGCTAATTAAGTTGTCGTACATAATTTTAAAGAGTCTTTCAATGTTTTGGGCAACCCGAACAGATAAAATGACTCTCGAGATATGGGTGGAACCAATCTCTGGGAGAACCATGCAGGCACCGTGTAAGTTCCTATTGCAGAAAGCTTTGCAAATCACGAATTTTATCGTGTTGTCGAAGGCGAAGCAATTTTCTAGGCTGCACTTGAAGCTCATGATGAATTAATGAATACGTCGATTCGATGCCTAGAAGTATCCAATTTGAAAAGTGCTCAGAAGTTAGCAATTATTTAGACTTGATATCATAGACAAAAACCAAATGGGTGGCAAGTGGAATATATATATTTTGTTTATAAAAAATGCGGGATTAAACTCGGTGCCGTGTGGGTTCGATCGTCGTGTAGATTTAATCGGCCGATCGCTAAGCAGTTGCTAATGTAACGCTGCTACCAGAACTGATAAAATATGGGATTATGATAAGTTATGATAAGTTATGGGGGAAAGTGAGAGCATTGGAAGCGCACCAAGTCTGTAGGCTGTTGAGATCATTTGTAAAACCACACAATCATCTTGTGACTCAATCACTCGAAACATCTTGAAATCGTTGGCATACAAAAGACAAGAAGTTTAACTTTTCAGTAGCTAAATTGCACATGTATCTGATCTATAATTGTTTCAAATTGAAAGTGCTATTTTATGAAATCAAAGCGATTTATTTTTCCCAATATGTTGAGACTTACAAAAAGCTGAAGTACTGACGTAGAATCGAACTCACACTCTAGTGGTCCAGAGCTTGCAACAATGTCACTGAGTTTTGACTAGTTGGATTTTATTGTTGATAAAATAACATAAAAACTCTAGCGCACCTGAACCGCTAGAAAACTAATTTTCGAAGAAATTGTCTCTGAGTGACAAAAAAGTGTGGAAAGACGTAATACACTGTTTTGTAGAATCATATTAACCATTCCTTATCCAAAGCAACAAAACTCAACTATAACACAAATGATGAAAATGTTCAGTGCTGGTAACACTTTCCGAACGAAGCAGCAATAAGTTTACAATAACAAGCTCATACTTAAATCAACTTATCCTTTGAATTTCGTTCTCATCGCAGGATTTCATTGAAAGTTTCAGCGGTTAAACGTTGTTTGAGGGTGCCATCCGAAAAATATTCAAAACTCGGAAAATTAAAAAATTGATTCCTTATTTTTATTGCAAATGAGAACGTAATTTGAAGCATCTGTTGGTGCAATATTAACGGAAATGGCACATTGCTGGTTAGCCTGTGTCAGCAGCAAAGCAAAATACATACCAAATCTGCTTCACGTTAAGTTAAACCCAACCAGTAAATTTCGTTTCGATTTAATCACTGCGCTGGAAGGTATACGGGTAAACAGAATTTTACGGTTACCACCCTCAAAACTTTTCAAATTTTTAAAACGTTAATATTTGTTGTTAATTTTCATTGCAGGATCATTCTCAATTGGAAATCTAATGACATAACCGCTCAGTAACGAAATTCCACAAAATTACAAAACTGATCATAGCTGGCAGCCCTTTTATGATTTTTGTACGAAATTCCTACGACATTTACTTCACATGAAGGTCCGGTTACTGCATGAGCTTCGTTTTGATTTCTACACTGGATTGTAAGTTATACAAAAATCACCACAGCTGCCAGCTCTATGCTAATTTTTCAACCAAATTTTCACCAAATGTTACATAAAGTAACATCCAAGTATTGTGTAAATTTTGTTAAAATCTGATGGCTGAATCGGAAGCTATAGGCCAAAAAGATGTTTTTTTTCTCAGTAGTTTTTCAAGATGGTACCACTACCACAGGGTTGCCCGCAGTTCAAAATCACTTCTATCAGACCTGGTCCTAGCTAATGCCAACATATCCTGTAAATTTCATTATGATCGGATTATCCGGTCGTCAGTTCTCGTGAACAGAACTTTCGAGTGCTGAAAATAGAGGTAATTTGGTGATGGGTTGCCGTTCTTATGTAAATCGGAATTTTGAAAACTTTATCTTGAGATGAAGGACATAAGATAAAATTTATCAAAGATTTGAAATTTTTGTCAAAAATCAAAAAATTTTCAGGAAGGTCAATGATTTGAAGGATTTTTGTTCGGCAGCCTGCCACAGCTACAGGGTTACCCGCTTTATGCTGAAAATCTATATGTGCCATATTTTAGTCAACATCAATACGCTCTGTAATTTTCACGATGATCCATTGTTTTTCTTACAAGTAATGACAAATCAAAATTTGAAAAAAAATCCTTGCCTACTTTTAGGCACCCTGCACCCACACGCGGCTCAAAATTTCCAATTTTTTATCAGAAACAAGCTTAGAACATAATTAGTTTTTATTTCCAATACTTTTCTTTAACAAAAATTTACACTGCTTGGAAATATAGGAGTTCCTCAAAACTCACTAAAACGCTCGCCGCCGCCGAAAAGTTTAGGATATCTGAATTTGAGAAAATCATGGACCTACTTACTATATACATCTACGTTCTCCGCAAATTTTCTTCGAACATTAGTAAAAATTAAATTTAGAAGTAGGATAGTTACTTAAACAAATGTGTGGTTAACATATGTGAAATTTACTTCTTTGTTCGCACTTCTCGTTATAGTTGTTTCAATTTATACACTTTCACTTATGAGGAACATGAAACAAGGGAAATATGCTAATAGAAATAAACTAAACGACCTTTACTGAATTGTCCAAGGTATATGAGTTAACAAATAAGAAATTTATTTGGTTTAAAAAATATACAATTTAGGGCTGTGCCCTAGTTGTTTATTGTTCAAACTTGAAATACAAAAGCCGTCTAACAATCTAATGCATGAGCTTAAATGCTAAATTATCGCTGATTCAGTTTCCTGATTTGCATCGAATTGTTCGATGCATCGATGCATAGACGCGCTCACAATCTTGACCCGCACGTGCAGGTAAATTTGTTTGTTCATGTGTGATGGGCACGTGTAGGTGTTAACTCCTCCGCGCTGAAATGCGATCGTCTCTAATTGCTAGAAATAGGGGAGATCGTTGAACCGTAGGTTTGGAGCGCATGATGTAGGAATTACTGTTATTGATGTTGATGATTCTGGCGTTTTCGTAGTTGTCGTTTGTATGATGATGTTTTTCTTTTTCTCCCAAGTTTTCCAACAGGTTGCAATACCGAGAACGGTAGAAAAAATTGTAATTGAACTGTAGATTGTAAGTTTATGAATGTTTTTATTGGATTGTAGAAGTTTGATTGATCTTGTGTTGTTGATGCTAAATTCTTTCATCATTTCCAAAGACATTAGTTCGTGGTACTCCTCTGCTTCAAAGCTCGGTTGGAGTATTGCGGGTAAAGGTTGTATAGTGGTCGTTTGCTGGGTAATGCATTTTTTGTTATTGATGGATATTCTGGTATTTTCAAATTTTATCAAGAATGTTCCTTTTAAGCTGTGGGGTGTTTTTTCAACTTTCAATAAGCCGACAAATTGATTCAGAAGTAGTGCACCGGTTGAGATTTCATCAATAGTAGGTACATTTTGATTGTTTACTTTAGTGCAAGATGCGTTGAGGCTTTTCAGTAGATTCGGGATGCAGGTTGTATTTCTTATATCTATAACATGGTCTGATTTACAAATTGAGAATTGATTTAAATTTTTACAATTTCCATTGATAGCATAAATTTCTTCTTTGTATATCAAAACGTTGTTAAATATAGTTTCGTTAATAAAATGCTTTCTTTTGCTGGGCTTAATTAATATGTTCTCATAAATTTTCCGAGTCGTTAAAGGAATATTAACAATATAAAGTAATGTAGAGCTGTTGGTTACAATCTTTACCTCTGCGACGTCTAATGCCTTTTCTATTGTCGTATATGGTAACACTTCTTTGTCCAATACATTAGTTGCAAGTTTAATTTCGTCTTTAGATAGGATTAAAGAGTTAACAATACCTTATTTAGCCCAATGTATAGCATGGTAAATATTTTTTAATTCTTCTGCAATTATCCTAAGTTTAAATTGAACATCAAGTATTTTGTTACTATTTATTTGATTATTTTCTTTGAATAATTTATGTATTTCGTTTGCTATTCTTGTTATGTTATTTACTCTGTCGTTGTATAGTTGGTTTATTACAACCTGTCTGATTTTTTTTTGTAGCACAACCGTGATTTTTACTAATGTTCGAAGAACATTAGTATTAAAATCGATTCGGCCAACAATTCATATTTCCAATATATATATATATATATATATATATATATATATATATATATATATATATATATATATATATATATATATATATATATATATATATATATATATATATATATATATATATATATATATATATATATATATATATATATATATATATATATATATATATATATATATATATACATATATATATATATATATATATATATATATATATATATATATATATATATATATATGTTTTTTTCATCATATATATATATATATATATATATATATATATATATATATATATATATATATATATATATATATATATATATCATCAAAAAATTTCACTGTGATAATCTCGGGAACGCGCCATTCGATTGAGCTGAAACTTTCAAAATACATTGGTGTATATGCAAAATAGGTCCAGGTCTCAGCAAATGTCAATTATTGTTAATATTTTGGCGCTGGAGGTCATTTTAGTGATATTTTTCATGTACCTATTATTCGGTACACAAATTATTTTTGCAAAAACAGAGGTGACGAAATAAATTTCGAACATGTTTTACATGTGAATCGGATAATGTTTTGGAATTTTTTAACCCCATGTGTGCGCTGGGTGCCTAAAAAGAAAACGGGAAAATTTTAAAATTTTTAAATTGCGATAACTTTTAACAAAGCTATTCAATCATTACGAAATTTTCAGGACATATTGGTATTATTTAGTTGTAAATTTGTGTAGCTTTTAGTGAGCGTGCTGGCAACCCTGTAGCTAGGACAGGCACTGGAAGCGAAAACCTCCAAATCATCGTCTCTCTTGAAAAAATACCGCTTCTTCAAAAAAAAAGCCATTCATGTGTAAATCTTGTGCTTTGTTAACATAGACAAAAAAAAATTTGATATGGTATAACGGGCACGCCTGGTAGCCCTTGCCCGATATACCTATATTTTTAGCATCAAAAACTTCTGTTCACGGAAACTCACGATCCGATGAGCAAAATTAATTGAAATTTGCAGAATGTATTGATCTTAAATAGGACCAGATCTGGTAGAAATGATTTTGAAATGCGGGCGATTCTGTGCCAGTGGTGCCATCTTGAAAAATCACTTAAAAAGATAACTGCTTTTAGCCCTATAAACTCTGATTGAATCGTTTGATTTAAACAAAATTCACACAGTAGCTGGACCTTACTTCAAGTTACGTCTGGTAGAAATTTGATTGAAAACTTTGGTTGGAGCTGCCAGCTATGATAATTTTGGTGTCTTTAATTTGAAAAAATAAAAATTTGGAAGTGAAAACATTCAAACCATCGAACATCCTAAAAAAATGTCCGTTTCTTACAATAAAACCAATCTGTTTACAAACCTTATGCTTTATCTATACGTTCAAAGTAAAACTTTGGAAATTTAATGTCGGACAAGAACTGTAACCCTCTCCCAGTTTACCTATTGAGATTGTTCTAAGACGAGAAGTTCCACACAAAAATTTCGTACAAGGAATTTCGTACGAGGAGATTGTTCCAAGACGAGAACTTTACATAAAAATTTCATACAAGGAAATTTTACTTCGTTTCCACGAATATTACTTTGAATATTGTCAGGTGTAATAGTAGCCACTATCAGCAGTTATTGTATGATCGAGTCAATACATTCAAACTGCCCTTCAGCCTACCATTTCATGGTGACCTTGCCAGCCTCGAATTCATCATAGTTACCAAAGGAAGGTAGACCGCAGCCTCGATTTCATCCGGCGATCCTAGCAGCACAAAAACTAGAAGCAGAGAAAACTACGATTCCAAAAGTAGACACAAAGAGAAAAAAACGCGGCGGACGACAGGTTTTCATCAGAAAACGAATAGTTGCATTATTACGAATAGCCAAAGATGATGAACATCCTCCACCATGGGAGCAGCAGCAACGGCTCTATGAAGAAATCGAAGAATTACGAGCACAAATGAAGCAAAAATAAGATCAAACGTACACTAAAATTAAAACAAGAATGAATTTCAATAAACAAATATATTAAAATGAAATTATAAAATATAAATGAAAAACAAAGCTAACCAAAACAACGTTTCTTTTCTTGACAACTAGTGACATAAAGCTAAAAGGCCTAAGTTCACTCTATTTATGACATTTTCACTTTGCTGCATTTGGCATCACAAGTGCCACCTATGATTCAGTAGTAGAATTTAGTTGCAAAATTGAAAATAAAATTCAAATGTGTACAATTATTATAATTATTACAAATTGCAATTTTAATATGTACAATTTCTAGATTGAAGATAAGAAACAATAAGATTTCATATGGTCCAGGATAAATTCTCTATAAATGGAAGAAAATATTTGTCTAATAACAAAAATAATAACAAATCTAAAAAAAACCCCAAACAGAATATATAAAAGAGAATACATTATTGAAAAATTAAATACTGTAGAGGAAAGACAAAAAGAAGCAATTAGCATAGATAGTAGTCAAGAGTTACTAGAAACATTGATAGGAAAATATAAAGAGGCAAAAGAACTACTATTAGAAAAATTAGAAAGTTCAGTAGATAGCGAGATGAGTAATTTCAATATTGAATTAGCGTTGAAATCCATTCCAATTTTTACGGGAAACCCCAAAGAATTAGAAGCATTTCTAACAATAGTTAGTCTAATCAACGACAGTCTTAATGAAGAGGGCAAAAACAATTTGCTGAATTTTACAAGAAATGTGAAATTAGGAACAGCAGTTAAAACTCAGATCTTAACATTAGATATAAAAACATATGAAGAATTAGAAAATATTCTCAGAAATAGATTTAAAAACAAAAAAAGTCCACAGCAACTTCATACTCAGTTAGCGCAACTAAGTCAACGCGGAACGGTTGAAAAGTTCGGCGAAAAACTATCTGAGCTCATTAATGAACTAAGCGAAATTCAGATTAGGAGTTTGGGTCAGAACCCATCTCCCGCAGAAAAAAGCGCAATACAGAAGTCAAATGACTCCTACGCACTAACTATTTTCAAAAATGGGTTAAGTGAACCCCTTAAGCCGACTATTTTTGCGGCTCAACCCAAAACATTTATCGAAGCAATTCAGATAGCAACCGAGTTTGAATCAAGTAACAATATAACAGAAAACGTTATGTACGTGAATAGACGAAATAATACAAACCAGCAATTGAATAATAATAGAAATAAATCAAATAATTATAATAACACTTATAGGAATAATAACTATAGCCAGAACTATGTTAATAATAACAGAAGTAATAACAGGACCAATAGAAGCAATAATAATACCAGAAATAATACAACAAACCAAAACAACAATCACAGAAATAATTATCTAGTTCCGAGAATTTACCACCGCGTGCAATTAGGGCGCTCTAGTCGCCATCTATGTATATGACATTTCGGCAAGGGTCGAAACGTCAGTTTTGTTTTGAAGTTACACAATACCCTCTCTCTTTGGGGGGAAAAAAAAATTTTTTTTGTATAAAAAAAAATTTTTTTTTTAATTTTAATTTTTAGGTTCGCACATTACAATTTCATGTAAAAAAAACTTCTGCTCACGGGAACTCACGAACAAATAATCAGATACAGCTAAAATTTAAAGAATGTATTGGACTTAAACAGAACCAGGTCTGATAGAAGCCATTTTGAATTGTGGGCAACTCTGTGCCAGTGGTGCCATCTTGAATAATTACAAAGAAAAAAAAACTGCTTTTTGCCCTATGAAATGTGAATAAGTTACCAGATTTTCATGAAATTGACACAGTAGCTGAACCGTACTCTAATCTCTGTTTGGTAAAAAATTTGGTTTAAAAACTTGATTAGTGCTGCCAGCTATGGTAATTTTTGTGTCTCTGGTTTTGAAAATTCGCTCAGGAAAATAAAACTGTTTGCCCTATATCTTCCAGTGCAGTCATGAAATCAATACGAATTTCATACAATTAATGAAACCTATTATAAACATTATTTGAACCTATTATAAACATTATTTGAACCTATTATAAACATTACTAATAAACAAATTTGGTTGAAAAACCACGATAGGGTTGGCAGCTATTGTTGGTTTTGTGTTAAATTCCAATATTTTTATTAAGCGGTTTTAGCGTAGAATTTTCAAATGTTAATGATATTGTAGTGACAATAAACAGCAAATATTAAGTTTTCGATTTTTTGAAAAAATTCGCTACAGATAACCCTAAATTTCTTTATACTCCTACAACTTCGAATGCAATATAACAACGTGAAGCAGATGTGATATATTCTTGGCTTTGATGCTGGCAAAAGGTTGCCAGCACGAGTCGGTTGTGCTACTTTTGTATCAATAAATGCTTACAGTTAGTATTCATACCGGAAACATTTACAATGAAAATAAATAACCAATGTTTCAATTCCCAAAGTTCTGCAAATTTTTCGGATCGCAGCCCCAAACACCAACTTCAGTTACAGTGTTACAGCGTTGATGTTATATGAGATGCTGCTTTCAAAATTTTGTGAAATAAGCATATAACGAATATAATAACGAATATAATTAACCCGTGTTTTGCTCTCATAAACGTTGAAATTCATCCCAGTGGTAATATCTGAAACCTTCCACCATATGAGTTATAATGCAATCTTGAGACCAAAGTAAAACGTGGCATTTGAAACAGTTTGGCCGTAATAAGCAGCTCATGTGCTGGAATATGCACTCAAAACCTGCACGATTCTTCTACTGTTCTTCGAACATTCGTGTTTCTACCGGTTCAGGTGCGCTAGAGTTTTTTTTTTATGGTGAGCAAATCTTCATGGTCAAGATTGCCTGCATTCTTGGGATAGGAAGGGAGCTAGGTAATATTGTCGGATTTCTGGAATGTTGAGGATCGGTTCGATTTGTGATTCGCAGTCTTCGTCCTTGTCTACGTTGATGACGTGAATGATTTTAAAGTTTCCGTCTTGTATTTTGGTCAGTTCCGTATGAAAAGAGTCTTTCTGTGAGCTAGAGTAGTCTTAAATCTGTACTCTAGCCACGGAAGTTCGAATAGTGAGTCTGAGGACTAGAATTAATTTTTGATGTTACTTTTATGAATTATTTTTCCTGAAACTGTTTAAACTGTGGAATTATTTTTTTTTTTACTGTTTCCTGCTTGTATTTAAGTGTTGATTTATAACCTTTTCGTTTGTTTTATTTTTATTGTGGTTTCGTATGTCTGTTTCTTGTTTTTGTCTCAGTCTGTCGAAGTTTTTGTGGCGTATTTTTTTGTCGTTTGTCTGGGTCAAGGTTTCTGCCAAGATAGAGTTCTACTGGTTTTCTTCCAGTGGTTGAATGTATGGTGTGATTATATTCGTTTACTGCTCGTTGCAGCAGTTCGTCAAATGGGCGTGAAGAATCCTCCTTTCTGAGGCATCTCATGATTTTGATCAAGGTCGAAAGTCATCGCTTGACCTGTTCATTTACTTCGCTCTTATATGGTGGAGTTTTAAATACCTTGATTTGCAGGTCATGCTACATTAAAGCAGTTATTGAAACGGAGACGTTGTCCATGATGACAAAGAATTGGAGGGTGATGGAGGAGTACACTGGAAGTGACCACAACTATATTACTTTCTGGCTGTCGGAGGAAAGCCCGGCCCCTCAGAACTTAAGACGGAAAATACTCGGGTGCAATATTTCAAAGTTGGATAGGGGGAAGCTTTTGGAGTCACTTGGCAACAGCTTTACTGACGAAGTCAGCGCAGGATAAGCAGGGGTAGCAATGGGCTCTGGGGAAATAGGTACGGTTGTAAATTCGACCATGGGCGAAGTTCGGCGAGCGTGCAATGCGTCGATGCCACTCCGTAAGTCACTACCGGGCAAACAGAGCGCTTATTGGTGGACTGAGGAGATAGCGAAACTAAGACGAAGAGCTCTAGCATGCAGGCGTAGAGCACAGCGGTCTATTGGACGACTGGAAGCGTTGCCACTTGTCGCCACCCACAAAAAGGCAAAAAAAGAACTGGGAATAGCTATAAAACGGAGGAAAAGGCAAATGTGCCAAACTTTATGCGAAGAAGTGGACCGGGACCCGTGGGGCCAGGGTTACAAAATAGTATCGGGTAGGCTGGGCCGCATGGGTCCCGACCCACCCATGGAGGCGGATGTCCTGAGGAATATTGTAGATTCACTGTTCCCAGCGCACGATGTAAGAGCAGAGAACAACCACACAGTCTGCCAGGAAGATATCCCTTTGTTCACTGAAGAAGAACTACGAAGCGCGAGTGCCAGAATGAAGAACCGAAAAGCCCCAGGCCCGGACAATATTCCAGTAGAAGTCCTAAAGGTAGTGGTGGAACGACACCCGTCAACATTACTACGCATGTACAATGAATGTTTACTAGCGGGTGTCTTTCCGTCACCCTGGAAAGTGGCGCGACTTGCCCTAGTTTCAAAGGGAAAGGGAGATCGTAACACACCATCAGCGCACAGACCTCTCTGCATGCTGGACACTGCGGGGAAACTTTTGGAAGGGCTGCTGAAACCTCGACTAAAAGCAGCTATACGAAGAGCAGGTGACCTCTCGAAAAACCAACATGGATTTCGCAGTGGCCACTCAACAATAAGTGCCATCTGCGAAATAATTAGCGCAGTAGATCGCGCAGAGGCCGCTTGTTATTGAGCTAGACTCATTGTGTTTTTGGTAACGCTGGACGTTCGTAACGCCTTTAACTCGGCGAGATGGACAGACATACTGGACTCTCTTCAGCGACATTTTCAAATAGAGGAATACTTGCTGGCAATGGTACGGGATTACCTGAAAGATCGCCATTTGATCTATGAAACGAATCAGGGAACTGTACGCAAAACCATTACAGCTGGGGCAACACAAGGATCCATTCTCGGACCAGACTTATGGAATGTTGCGTATTATGGTCTCTTACGCCTCGAAATGCCGGAAGACGTGCTCTTGGTGGGCTATGCTGATGATGTAGCCGCTGTCATCACGTCTAGAAATCCTTATCTCGCCCAACTCAAACTCAATCAAGTAATGAGAAGGGTGGAAGCCTGGATGGAAAGCCATGGTCTCCAGCTGGCGATGGCAAAAACTGAGATTGTCATGCTGACCAAGAGAAGAATACCAACCATTATACCCATGACGGTTGGCTCTGAAGTACTTGAGACCAGAAAATCGGCTAAGTATCTTGGAGTGATATTGGACTCGAAGCTGGCTTATGGGGAGCACATCCGAAAGGTATGCGATAGGGCGCTACTGTCTGTTATCTCGCTTGGGAGACTCATGGCAAACGTTCACGGTCCTAGTCCGAGTAAACGTAAGCTCCTTATGACGGTTGCTCATTCAATGCTGCTGTATAGTGCGGAGATATGGGCCACTGCGTTAAGGTTTGAAAAGTATCGAGCTAGGATGGTGAGCGTCCAGCGTAGGGGAGCGCTGCGAATTGCAAGCAGCTATAGAACAGTTTCAGGAAACGCCGTGTTAGTGATAGTGGGAGTAATCCCAATTGACCTATTGGCAAACGAACGCAGGGTAGTGTTCCTGAACAGAGCAGAAGTGGGATGAGAAATCTTGGTTGCTCAAGCACGAGCGCGAATGCTTGAGCTTTCGGAGGAGCGTTGGGCTACGAGCTCGAAGGGAGCATGGACGATTAGGCTAATTCGCGCCTTAAAACCTTGGCTTAATCGCGACCACGGCGAAATAAACTTCTACCTGTACCAGTTCCTATCGGGCCACGGCTACTTCAGGAAATAGCTTCACAGAATGAAGAAAGTCAGGACGGAGTTCTGTAAGTACTGCGCTAAGGAAAGTGATGACGCTTTGCATACCTTTTTCCATTGCACCTGCTTTAGAAGAAAGCGACACATGCTCTTCTCTGCAATTGGCCCTGTGACGCCGGAGTCAATCGTGGAGATGATGCTTCAGTCAGAAGACGCCTGGTCAGCTGTGTCGGCATATGTGGAGCTGGTATTGCGCTTAAAAAAAGAAGAACGATGTCTCATAGACTCCTGAAAACTTGACAGAACGGAAGTAAGCCAATGGGACACCTGATGGGTGGAAGTAGCACGGCCGAGTTGAAGTAATGCGAAAGCGGTTCCGCCTCGGACCTCCGTGGTTGGCGGGTGACGTTTTTTATTGAGTAAGAATCTCACATAATCTTGTTTAGTTCGCAAGATACCTAATGAAGGTTTTTGACATCCGCTCCCACAAAAAAAAAAAAAAAAAGTTATTGAAACGGACGTTAGTGATCCTTCATTGTCGATCACGACATTTTCAGGAATGCAGAAGTAATATAGGATGTCCATGAGAGGCTGTTTTATGTCCTCTATGGCTCTTGAAGCAATGACTTTAGCTTGAGCGAGTTTAGAAAATTTGTCTGTCGCTGTTAAGATGAGCTTCTTTTCGTTTGAAAAGATGTCAATATGAACAGTATGGCCGGGATATGACGGAATGGGAGTAGGATTTAGAAAGGGTTTGTTAGGGTGTCTATCGTATTTGTTTTCCTTACATATTCTGCAACGATTAACAATGGTTTTAATTTTGGCTGTCATTCTGGGAAAATAGAAGTTTTCGAGAATTTGTAGCCTATTCTCCTCGGCGTTCCGATGGGCTCTTCGGTGAACCTGAAGGATTCTTTCCTCTTGTTCAACCTCGTTAGGAATGTCCTCGACAATTTTTTGCGTAAACTGAATGCGATAGTCTCTAAAGTGCTGTGAATATATCATTTGTATTTTCCCCATAATATCTTCAGCAGTGTAAAGTCCGTTTACAGTGCTTGGATTTAAGTAACGTTTGAAAATGCCTATGATATCTGTGTCCGAGTATTCTGGTTTGATTATTATGTGTCGGGTTTAGTTTTCGAAAGTATGAAGAAGCTGATAGCTATCTTCGTTGCCAGTTTTGAGAAAAAACTGATTTCGAAAGACGTTCACTGGGGTTTCAGCGGTCGGGATGAGGTTTTGAGCAGAGCTATCTTCGCTGTGAATGGTAGGTGTCATGGAATGTATTTGAGTTTCTTGAGGAGGTCGGGAGAGAGAACTGCAACAATATTTGCTTCTCCTGGCTTGTATTTTAATTCATAATTGTATTCTTCTAAGGCTGTTTTCCACCTTTTCATATTGTTGTTAGTATTTTTATTGCTAAGAGCAAATTTAAGTGGCTGGTGGTCAGTGTAGATGTTCAGTTTGCGTGACCCATAAAGGTAGTTTCTCAACGAGTCTAAAGCCCATATGATGGCAAGCATTTCTCTTTTGTTTGTTGCGTACCCTTCTTCTGCATTTTTTAGAGTTCGTGAGAGATAGGTGATAGGTCTGCCTTCCTGTGAAAGGACGGCTTCGAGAGCGTATTCAGAGGCGTCTGTCGTGAGCTCAAATTCCTTGTCAAAGTTTGGATGTGCAAGGACGACTTCCTTGGAAGCGAGACAATTCTTTGATTTATTGAATGCACTAAGTGCCTCGGAATCCAAACTAATGATTTTATTTTTTGAAAAGTTTTTGATGGATGGGCACCCGCCCATCTTCCCCTCTGAGAAGGGATGTCAGGGGTTTTGCGATTTTGGCATCACCTTGTATAAATCACCGATAATACCCCGACATTCCTAAAAATTATCGTAGATCTGTAAGGGTTTTCGGAACGGGAACATTAAAGATTGCTTGTACTTTTTTGGGGTTTGTTTGTATTCCATCCCTGCCGATGATATTACCTAAAAGCTCAACTTCGCTCTTTAAAAACTCGCATTTATCGAGCTGTATTTTCATGTTGGCGGACTTAAGCGTTTGGAAAACGATGTCAAGGTTTTCGAAATGCTCTGCTTCGTTTTTGCCAAAAATGATAATGTCATCCATGCATACATGACATCTTTTCCCTATGTGCTCGCAAAAATTGAGAGTGCTCGCTGAAAAATTGACGGGGCGTTCTTCAGTCCGAATCGTTACTGGGTGAACTCAAATTTTCCGTTGTTTATGGAAAAAGCAGTCTTTTCGAAAAAGGAATCTGGTGAAAGCCGCTTTTTAAATCAACCACCGAAAACCATTCATTTCGACCGAGATTTGCGAGAACTTCGTTAATTTTGGGAATATGGTATTTATCCGGGATGGTTAATGAGTTAAGTTTGCGGTAGTCAATTACCATTCTGAACTTCTTCTCTCCTGATGCGTCAATTTTTTTTGGGACAATTCAGACCGGAGAATTGTACGGCGATCTAGAGGGTCTTATTATGCCGTTATCCAGCAATATTCTGACTTGCTTTTCTACTTCCCCTTTTAGCGCTATTGGGTAAGGATATGAACGTGAGTATACAGGATCGTTGATAGTTGTCCGAATTTCGCCTCTAACGTTGGTAGTATATGTAAGTTTCTCGTCTGGGTCTGAGAGTAAGCTTGAATGTTTTCGAATAATTGAGTTTAATTTAGATGCCTGCTGTTGATCAAGATGGTTTGTTCTTATCTCAAGGCTGTTGACTTCTTTTGAAACATATTGGGATGAATGGTCACAAAACTATCTCTTGCGTGGATGACAGCTCCAAGGTCTTTCAAGGTGACGTTCCCCCCCGTTTGCCTTTGACAGATATTAATGTAGGGAGTATAAAGAATTTGATTTTGCCCACATAGGGACCAAGAGGCTGAATATATGAGTGATGAGTAATTTGGAAGTTCCCGCCAACTGAATTAGCATAGAAATTTCTCAAGTTTGGGATAGGGTTCCCTATATGGTTTGGTTGGATATAGTTTTTATTGGATCCTGTATCCACTAGAAATTTTAATGTCTCTCCGCTTCTTGTAATGTATTCAAAGTAAGGAAGCGAAGAGTGCGTTAGCCTAAAAATAGATATCGTCTAGTTGCTCTGGTTCGTCTAGGTTTGGGTCTTGAGACTCTTGGTGTGTTGTTGTAATATTTGCTTGCTGTGGCTCGTTAGTTACCGTGTTCGGATCCTCATTAAGTTCTGGTGGGAATGGTTTAGTTTCCTCTAGTGCGATGTATTCAAGGAAATCTTGATCATTACCAATAAAATAATTATCGAAAAGCTCTTCGCGAACTTCTGGATTTATATTGTTATTGTGTGGGGTAAAGTGGGCACGCTGGTGCTTATTTGGATAATGTCCTTGAAAAGAGGTTGGTCTTTTAGGCATCGGTCTTGGTTGGGCCTGAGGTCTGTTGGAATAGTTCACGGCGTGTGTTCTTACGGACTGATCGACGTCCATAGGCTCGGGCCTTGGTTGTGGTTTTGGAGCGACAGGCCTGGGGATAGGATACTGCTGCTGGAATCTGGGAGGTTGTAAAGCAGGAGGGTTGTGAACCAATTCGGGATAAAAGGTACGTCTAGGGGCTGGAACACGAAAGGGTTTTGGAAGATTGAGATTGACTCTTCAAGGAGGAACAGGAGGTGGAAGGTAGTAAGTGGTCTTTCGTGTAGAAGCTTGAGAATTGTTTGCGTGTTGCGTTCTGTAGTCCATGTTGTGTAGTTTCAGACAATAGCGTAATGCCTGACGAAGGTCAACTGGTTCCCAGATACTCAAAAGTCTGGGTGGATCGCCTCGTTATCCTCGAACGAAAGTGTCTCGTGCCTTATTTTGATAGCACTGTGTCATAACATTCAATGATTCGTGGCTCATCTCCATTGATGATAGTTTATTGAGGATTAGAGAGAGGTGTTGGTAGACAGCCTGGTAAAATTCAGGAATGGTGTTGGATCCCTGTACCAAAGTTGTCATTTGGTACTCGAGCGTACCAAGGTCCCTTTTATCTGCATAGTGCAGCGTGAGGCATTTGGCGATTTTCTCCCAATTGAGTGGAGTATTGTATGACTCGAGTACAATGTCAGCGTGGCCGACGATTTTATTATGGATTACTGAAAGAATGCCGTCATATTTGAGTGTGCCTCGGAGATGATCATAAATTTGAAATTCACCGGGTTGTCCAGAAAAGTCCCTCAGACTTTTCACGACATCTGGAATTTTATCCATATCGGACAAATCCATGTCGGTGCCTATGCTAATTTGCACATCACTATCGTTGTTGATATCGGTCGCGGAATTCATAAAGGAATTGAATATTTGCATTCCTTGAATCTGTAAAGTCTCGGAGACGAGACGAGCTATAAGCCTTGTATGCTCAACATTATCGAAGGCATTGTAAGAACACGTGGAGATGGGTTAATTTGAAGTGCGGCAGCGGGATTTTCAGGAGGAACTTCGAGACGAGCTGGTCTCACCAAATTATTGGCATTTGACATTTTTCAAATTTAAAGCAGTTATAAAGCCACAAAAACAATGCGTATTTTCGAACCATCTAATTTGTGTTTAAATTTTTTAACACAGCAAAACAACAGAAATACGTGATTTAAGATAATTTTCAGATGTTAACAATCAACAACAAACACTGGTATTTCAAAGATACACTTTTTGTAGAAGCTATAAAGTTCTTAATTCAAATATATACAATTATTTTATTTAACGATGAGATTGATCAATTCATGTAATCTAGTGCAAGTGTTTTTTTGTTTTTCAGTCAAAAGTTTTGAATAAATCTTAATAATGTTTAATAGAAAAAAAAAATTCACTTGAATTTGGCAATTACTAAGTCACTTTCAATTACAAATTCTTCGTTCATTCACTTTTCAATGAAATTCTTTAAAACAGTTAGTTAATATCACTTTTTGATTGGCAGCTAGATATTCACTTTGATTTCACTATCTTGGTATTGGGCTTTGTACTAGATTTGTATTTAAGTATTTTAGTGTTATTCACTTATTGAAAACAAATATTACTTTTAAATTAAGTTGAATTTAATCAATTGATCATTGAATTCTTTAGAATGTATATTTTTTATCTGAAAATAATCAGATGTTTGTTACTTACAATAAAAGTGATCTGATCTACTGGGAGGCTTCTTTTTGGAGATGTTGAACGCTTAAGGTACCTGGGTAGGTCCTTTTTTAAATCCCTGTTTCAGTGGGAAAGATCCAAAAACGGTACTCGTGGTTGTTTCCCGTCACTACAATGGCGTATTTTCTTCGTGGTTGTTAAACGATTCAATTCGCGGTAATATTACTGAACGTTTCCCGCACTATGAAAAAAATTAAGTAATCTGGATTACCGTCCCAGCCTCAGGAGATGACTTAGCGAGCTAAAAGGTAGGCTAATCGCTCGACCAGATTTTAAACTTAATTTTGCGTTACAACACTTAGCTTGAACGGTCCCTGCTCGGGTGCCAGTTAACAAATAAGAAATTTATTTGGTTTAAAAAATACAATTTAGGGCTGAACCCAAGTTGTTTATTGTTCAAACTTGAAATACAAAAGCCGTCTTATAATCTAATGCAAGAGCTTAAATGCTAAATTATCGCTGATTCAGTTTCCTGATTTGCATCGAATTGTTCGATGCATCGATGCATAGACTCGCTGTCAACAATCTTGACCCGTGCGTGCAGGTTAATTTCTTTGTTCATGTATGATGGGCACGTGTAGGTGTTAACTTATATACAACAGAAAACCGGGTCGACCCCTCAGAGTTTTACTGTTGACGCGATTTAGAGGACGACGCGACGTTACGCGACCTTGTTTTCTTACTGGTTCCACACAGGGAAAATAAGCAGGGTAAAAATTGTATTGTAAAGCAAGAAGGCACCCACGCTAGCACCGCACATCGAATCAGCGCGTCGGCACAAAATGAAGACACAGATGAATAAACAATATAATTGACTATGGTTTAAAAACATACGGAAATTTAATTTAATTCCGACGATTTATTTATGTTTGTATATACATGAATATATATATATATATATATATATATATATATATATATATATTTATATATATATATATATATATATATATATATATATATATATATATATATATATATATATATATATATATATATATATATATATATACACTTGGCAGAAAAAGTCTGCGTACACACTCAACACATCCAACATATCTATAAAAAACATCATTTTAAGTAATTTATTTCATAATAGTTTTTTTTCTTTATTTTATGGCTTTATTACAAACATAAAACAAAAAAAAAATGATGATATTGTATTCCATAAAAATATTAAAATTAAAAAACGAAGACAAATCCTGAATTGTAGCAATAAAAAGTCTGCGTACAAATATTTCTTTTGAAAATAAAACAATTGTTTTTAATCGTTAATAGCTTGTGGGATTACTTCCCACAACCGTTTTTGCATGGAATCTACCGGCTTCTTAGTGAACTCTGGGGTTATT
Organism: Nemotelus nigrinus; assembly: GCA_947369275.1. Lineage (NCBI taxonomy): Eukaryota > Metazoa > Arthropoda > Insecta > Diptera > Stratiomyidae > Nemotelus > Nemotelus nigrinus. The sequence continues at coordinate 85,903,244 of OX376374.1, forward strand.
GAATTCCACTCCTGGATCAGGACATTACCTTCGACGTTATTGTTTGCGCTTGAATCCTTTGTTCCAAGTGATGCCACAAATGCTCTATTGGATTAAGGTCAGGAGATTGGGGCGGTGTACGAAGTTGATTTTGGGCATTATACAGCAACCAGAGTCTTACTACCTCCGCAGTGTGCTTAGGGTCGTTGTCGTGTTGGAAGTAAAAGTTGTCGCTTAAGCCCAAATGCTCTGCACTTTTCTTCAAATTGCGCTTGAGAATATTAAGGTAGTTTATTTTATTCATAATACTTTCAATAAACTCCATTTTTCCTACTCCTCCACTAGCCATACACCCCCATATCATAACACCGCCACCACCGTGCTTTACTGTTGGACAGAGATTTTTTGCGTCGAAGGCCGCGCCAGTTTTTCTCCATACAATCTTCTGACCTTTGATTCCAAAAATACAAAATTTACTTTCATCTGAGAAAATAACTTGTTTTCAAAATTCTTTGGGCTTATTTATGTGTTCCTTAGCAAATGCCAGCCGCTTGAGTCCGTTGACTGTTGTTATAAATGGCTTTCTACGGGCAACGCGTCCGTGATACCCATATTTCCTAAGAATTTTACGAACACCATCATCAGAAATAGACTTGCGGTACTTTGCTTTGATGTCCTTTGCTATATCAGCTGCAGTTAATCTAGGATTAGCCTTTATCGTTCGGAGCAAACTTCGAGTTTCATGAGGGCTCAACTTTGGAGGACGGCCAGATCTGGGTTTTGAAACCAAAACTCCTGTGTTTTTGAAGTTTTTTACGACTCGTTGGATAGTTGAATGACTTCTGCTGACTATTGCACCTATTTCACGATATGACGTACCTTTTTTCCACAAATCCACGATAATTTCCCTTTCCCCAAAGTCAATTTCCTTTCCTTTATTAGACATGTCTTACTTAAAGTTTTTTAGAAATTATTTTTAACGCAAACCTTAGATAAAAACACGTAAATCAACTTTTCTACACAAACTTTATTGTTATTATTGATTTAACTGCAACTCAGTGACTTTGACTTCTCTTTATACGCTTTGCACGCTGACTTTTTATTCCTGGAATTTCAGACTATTTTTGGTTTTCGAATTTTATCGTTGTTTAAGAGTGCAGTAATTCTCATTTTTGTTTTGTTTTATGTTGATAATGAAGTAATGAAAAATAGGGAAAAAAAAAAATTTTCGGAATATGTTAGAAACGATGTTTTTTATAGATATGTTTGATGTGTTGAGTGTATACGCAGACTTTTTTTGCCGAGTGTATATATATATATATATATATATATATATATATATATATATATATATATATATATATATATATATATATATATATATATATATATATATATATAAATAAATATATATATATTTTTATATATATATATATATATATATATATATATATATATATATATATATATATATATATATATATATATATATATATATATAAATAAATATATATATATTTATATATATATATATATATATATATATATATATATATATATATATATATATATATATATATATATATATATATCTATATATATATATTTATATATATATATATATATATATATATATATATATATATATATATATATATATATATATATATATATATATATATATATATATATATATATATATATATATATATAAATAAATATAGATATATATATATATATATATATATATATATATATATATATTTATATATATATATATATATATATATATATATAAATAAATATATATATATATATATATATATATATATATATATATATATATATATATATATATATATATATATATATATATATATATATATATATATGACCCGGTGAACTTCTTATCACCTAAAATTGATTTGATTGTGACTCTTCATAAGCGATTATTAAGCTTATTCTACCTTCCAATTCCAAATCATTGAGAGTGTAATATGAACATACATAATGTAATATTGGCTCCATCGTGTACGGTTTGAGTTGAAAGGAATTCGATCTCTTTTTTTACATGATGAAAAATAATTAAGTTAACAGTCAATACAAAACTTTCCGGTAAACTATGTTTTTTGTTCTGTTTTCCATTTCATAAATAAATGAAGAAGATGGCTTTCCAAACAGCGAATACGCGAGCAACAGTTGTCCATGCACGAAGCACGGAAACTCCAACTTTGTTCCGCAAACTTCAAACGGCTGGCGTTGTGATTTGTTGATGGTCATCGCTAACGCCGGACGCGTGGGGAATTGCAACCCATTAAAATTGAATGGCAAGTACATGATACAATGAAAACAAGTGGTGTGTGCAATGTGCATGCTATAGCAGCTATTAGCTGCTATTTTAGCAGCTCTGGCTGTCCAATGTCACAAAATAGCTACTTTCTGATGCTTGCTATTTGATTTGATTTGATTCCGGCATAGCTGTTAAGGTAGCAGTTATTTGCTGCTCGTAGTCTGGAGGATAGCAAGAAAGTAGCTAAGGCAAAATGGCCGTGCGTACACGCTGACATGCAGTTTAAACGTCATTTTCAATTGGAAATTGAAATGAAAAGACGTTTTTGTGCTTTTGTGACACAGGAGTTGAGGAATAAATTTGAAAATAGTAACAGCATAAATTAAATACGGGCTTTTAAACACTTAAACTCAACTCGAGTTTTAAGTTGGCTTGTACACAGCGCAGCTCATCTTGAGTTTTTAGAAGGCGAGCATAAAGCGTAAAAGGCCAGGTCACTGATTCCTCTATTGTCAAATTTTCAACGACTATTTTTTGCTCTTTTTCTCATATATGGCGTCAAAAGCCGGAAATAAGTGATACGTTTTAAATATGTTAGGAAAATTTTAATGGATTGTGCAGCTGTATGTTGAAAACTCTTCAATTTCATACATTTTCAAAACTGCAATCAAGGTATTGAACTGATCCACGAAAATGCAAAAATAACAATAAAAAAATTGAAACAAAGTTATTTTTGAATTTCCTTTGTAAAGGCTGACCTTCGTAGCAGCTCTTGGCTGTCCAATATCAATAGCTGCTTTAGCTAGCTACTGCGAATTTTGACACTTGCTTAAGTGATGCTATGCTTTTGGAGCAGCTATAGCATGCACATTGAACACACCCAAGATAGTCTATTCCGAGTACCAAAGCTCGTTCGTTCTGCGCTGGTGACAACAATGAGTGATTTGCCTTTAAGCCAATGTAAAATTCGACAGATTTAAGGAGGGCGTTTGAGGTGTTAATGAGGCGATATCCCCATTTTGATGATGAGGTTTAAAGGGTTGATATGTTTTCTTAGATGTCCTTGAAAATCTTGAAGAAAAAACTATTGTACAAAGCACAATGACGAAAACTCAATAGCTTATTTTTGCGAGAAAGCTTTTAAATGCACTCACTCACTAAAACGATTCGTTTCGAGTTTTTTTGTGGGTACAATGCTAGTTGTATGTACGCGCGAAGTTTGGATGAAGATTTTTCTAACCCGATAGGGTAAAATATGTGAATTGGTTGTTTTTTCGACCAAATTATTAATTCGATTCATGGAAAGAAGAGTGAGTAGTGTTTTGAAAAATGAATAAGATTGTATGTGAAATATTAGACTTAACTTTTTTTTTCAAGTAACTTACTTAACTTATATTTTCCGAAACTTTAGGGCCATTTTTTGATGCTGTTGCGTAGCTTTAGCATAAGTGAAATACACATGAAAGAAGCCACATATTTGTGTAAAGATTGTGTCGCCGAAAAGTAGAACATTGACTGCTAGTGTGGGTAGTCCCTGGGTCAAATCCAACCATGGGTGATCACTCGTGACGAAATACTGGGCTGTGCGTTTACATAGATGTGAGTAGTAAACGCAATAAAATAGGAGCAAAATGATTCCTAAAGCTTACCACTATAAGATCCTTTCAAACTGATTGCTTATCAAGGTCATAATAAACAACAAACTCCGCAAATATAATGGATTGCTATGGGCCAATAAAAAATGTTTTCACCCAATCATTAAATAATATCTTCATTATGGAGCTTTATTTTGAGACTCAGAAATCAACTGTTAAGCTAAAACGAAAGCAAATAAAACTAGCTATGAGTATCTGGCGAGATTCAAACGCAAAAGCCGCTAGTTACTGGAAATCATTTAGCTTTAATTTTTAGTAAAGTTTCAAAATTTTGAGTTATACTTTTGGTGTTGCTGCTTAGTTTTGGCATTAAAGAGACATGCATGGGAAAATTCAAATATTTTTATGAAGTTTTTACAGCTGCCAGCTTTTTAGAAAAATTAAAAACTTAATAAAATATGCGCTAATACTCATGAGCGAAGCTTGAAAAGCACGTGCAATATTTTATCCAATTTGTTAACACTATTAACCAACATAGATTTAAGTAAACATGTAAAACAATTTTTTTTAGATACAAAATATATTTTAAAATAAGACAGTTGAATACAAAAAACTTCAAAGATGCACATTAAAGAAAACAACGAAAATTAAATAAAACACATAGTTAGGGAAAAAAAAATTTCTATTCAATATCGAACACGAACAAAAAACCCAATTGTTTTCATTGCTAGCTCTGACATGTGCAGCATAAATTGGAATTTTTTGTAAAGCTTTAAGCAGCTGGATCGACGAAGCAAATATGCTACTTTCATTAACACCACCAGGGCACTTACAAAACTACATTTTCCGAATCATCTTGAGCAGAATCCAGGGAGCAGCGAGAAATTCCATACAAAAATTAACCGAACCAACATGGAGCACCATTAAAACAGTCTTAATATCTACTTATGGTGTAACTGAATCCTATAGTAACCGCGTAACTCATGTCCACAGGGTAAGTCATAGTTATGATATAGGTGAAATGTACAATAAATTAAATAATTTATTAAATAAACTAAATACAAAATACCTACATGACACAGATAGAGCACAACATTTTGAATTCAACCCAATTAGAAATGAAAATCTAATTTTCAACAAATTCAAATCATTGCTACCAGAATACAAAATGTTCTTAATAGAATCTAAAAATTACCAGACATTGAATCAAGCCTATAATTTGCTTATTGAATAACAACAAAATACGTGTCAATATTCCAATTCTAGAGACAAAAATTATAATAAAAATAAATTCAATAAAAATTTTAATAATACTAAAATAAATACTAATCATCAAAACCAAAACTACCAGAATAATCAAAGACACTATCAGAATCAAAATAAATACAAAAATAATCAAAACCATAACCAAAACCATGATAACGATAAATGCAATGATAACGGCCATCGTCTAATTGACTTCGCTTGCAGCAGGAACCTTGTTGTAAGCTCAACTTGCTTTCCACATCGTCGCATTCACAAGCAGACCTGGAATTCTCCAGACGCACATACCGTCAACCAAATCGACCACGTCCTTATTAGCAAGAGATGGGCGTCAAGTGTTATGGATGTTCGGTCGTACCGCGGAGCTAACTGTGACTCCGATCATTTCCTGGTGAAAACAACATACCGGTGCAGAATTTCCTCAGCGCACCAATCGAGATTCAGCCCTCCCAAAATCTTCGCGGTTGAGAATTTGCTGAACGATTATACGGCTCAGGTATATACGACCGCGCTTGAGGAAAGAATTTCACCAATGCTGCGCGACTCCAGCAACGTAGGTGTCCACGAGTTCTGGGAAGAGCTCAAAAATGCAATCAAGAATGTGGCAGAAAACGTTGTGGGATACAAAGCCCGACGTGCCCGAAACGAATGGTTTGACGAAGAATGCAGAAACTCACTTGACGCAAAGAACGAGGCCTACAGACAATGGGTCCAACGTGCAACCAGAGCCAAAAAGGAAAAATATGACGAGCTACGGCGAATATCCAATAGAATAATTAGGCGTAAGAAAAGAAAATACTTTGACGAGCAGTTGCTGAACATTAATGTAAACCTAGTTAGTAAGAACAACAGACAAGCGTACAGATTAGTAAATACGATCAAAAATGGCTACCAACCCAAGACTAGCCTCTGTAAGGACAAAGATGGCAATATTATCAGCGACACCGAAAGTATTAACAAACGATGGGCGTCCTACTTCGAAGAGCTTCTGAATCCGCCATCAAACATCCTGGCAGCAGAAGCTGAGCTCCATGATGATACCGTTGGTCAAACCCCATCCACACAATCCCCTACAGTAGAAGAAGTTGATCTCGCCTTGCGCTCACTGAAAAGGAACAAAGCGCCGGGCGCTGACGAGATACCAGCTGAGCTACTCAAGTCTGGTGGGGCGGGTTTATTAAGTGCGCTACATCAACTACTGCTGCGAATATGGGAGACTGAGGTGATCCCAGACGATTGGCGCAGAAGCATCATCTGTCCCATACATAAAAAGGGAGACAAACTGCGGTGTGAGAATTACAGAGGCATCTCCTTAGTCTGTACGGCCTACAAAATCCTGTCAAAAATCCTGGAGTATAGGATTAAACCGTTCGCGGAAGAAATCATTGGCGAGTATCAAGGCGGTTTCAGATCTGGTCGCTCCACAATCGACCAGCTTTTCACGGTCAAGCTAATTTTGCAAAAGTGCTGGGAATACGACGTCGATGTATACCAAATCTTTGTCGACTTTAAACAAGCATATGACAGCATCAATCGAGGCGCTCTATATAGTATCATGCTGCAATTTGGTATACCGGCCAAATTAGTGAGACTTGTAAAGATGACCATGACCAACTCCGTCTCGCAAGTCCGGATCCAGAACAGATTGACGGATCCTTTCGAAACTCTGGGTGGCCTGAAACAGGGTGATGGAATAGCGCCCACGCTCTTCAACCTGGCACTTGAGTTCGCTATTCGGGCAATGAATCTGAACACCAGCGGCACGCTACTTTTTAAGTCGACACAATTGGCAGCGTACGCGGATGACATTAACATCATGACTCGAAAACTGACCGATGCAGAAGAACTTCTGCTTAGACTTGACACCGCAGCAAAGGAAGTTGGACTACGAATCAACGAGGACAAAACGAAAGTGATGATGCAATCTAGGACAAGGACGCCAGCGCACACGACCATCAACGTAGGGGACCTTTGCATCAAATTCGTGGACAACTTCATTTACCTTGGTAGCAATCTATCGAGTGACGCCAACGAAACTGACGAAATCAAGCGACGGATACAACTAGCAAATAAGACATTCTTCTCGGTCCTCCCCATTATGAAATCGAAATATGTGCACAGGAAAACTAAGCTCCGCGTTTACAAAACTATCATACGACCTGTGCTGTGCTATGGTTGCGAAACATGGACCTTGACACAAGCCTCCGAAAATAGGATCGACACCTTCGAACGGAAAGTTCTACGGCGGATTTTCGGGGCTGTTCGCGACCGAGATGGATGGCGCATCCGGTACAACAATGAGTTGTACGAACTGTACGATGAGCTGGAAGTCTCCAAGATCGTCAAATTGCAACGACTACAGTGGGCTGGGCACGTGCAACGCATGAATGACGATCGCATGCCAAAACGTGTCATGAACGCAAGACGTGTCGACGGAGCGAGGCCTAGAGGAAGACCAAGAGCTCGTTGGGAGAGCTCAGTGTATGCGGACGCCGGGCAACTACTGGGGCTCCAAGACTGGAGGACGAGGTCACGTGACCGAGACCATTGGAGGAATACTATCCAGGCGGCCAAGGCCCGACGTCGGGCTGTTGTGCCACGATGATGATGATAACCAAAACCATAAAAATTTCCAAAACAATCATTACAAAACAACCAATCACAAATATAACAACAATTATAAAAATAAACCAGAACCTATGGAAATTGATCAAACAAATTCCACCCAAACTCGAATTAGTTATCGAAACACAAACCCAGAAGTAATGGAAATAAATTTTTAACAACAGCCTCGGAAATTTGTTACCCATAATACAATTTAGTATTGAAAATGAAAAAAAATCCTATACTAATAGATACAGGTTCTAATACTTCTGCAATTGATTCTCAGCAATTAAAAAATCTACCTCGCATCGAACTACCTAAGCCAATACAACTAAATGGCATAGATGAAGATAACATCATCCGGAAATTAAAAACTAATTTCTCATTAGAATTTAATTTACCAGAAAATCATAAAATAATCTGGAATACCATGGACTTTCCAAATAAAAAATTCAAGGGTTTAATTGGTCAAAATATACTTTAGCCTCTTAACGCAATAATAAATTCAAAATTCTACAAATTAATAATAAAAAACTCTAGCGCACCTGAACCGCTAGAAACACTAATGTTCGAAGAACAGTAGAAGAATCGTGCAGGTTTTGAGTGCATATTCCACCACATGTGCTGCTTATTACGGCCAAACTGTTTCAAATGCCACGTTTTACTTTCGTCTTAAGAATGCATTATAACTCATATGGTGCAAGGTTTCAGATATAACCACTGGCATGAATTTCAACGTTTATGAGAGCAAAACACGGGTTAATTATATTCGTTATCAGTTGCTTATTTCACATAATTTTGAAAGCAGCATCTCATATAACATCAATGAAGAAAATGCTCAGTGCCTGCAGCACTGTAACTGAAGTTGGTGTTTGGGGCTGCGATCCGAAAAATTTGCAGAACTTTGCGAATTGTAACATCGGTTATTTATTTTCATTGTAAATGTTTCCGGTATGTATACTAACTGTAAGCATTTATTGATACAAAAGTAGCACAACCGACTCGTGCTGGCAACCTTTCGCCAGTATCAAAGCCAAGAATATATCAAATCTGCTTCACGTTGTTTAATTACATTCCAAGTTATAGGAGTATAAAGAAATTTAGGGTTACCTGCAGCTAGTTTTTTCAAATGATCGAAAGCTTAATATTTGCTGTTTATTGTCACTACAATATCATTACCATTTGAAAATTCTACGATAAAACCGCTTAACAAAGATATTGCAATTAAACACAAAACCAACAATAGCTGGCAACCCTATCGTGTCTTTTCAACCAAATTTGGCTTGAATAATGCTTATGACAGGTTTCATTAATTGTATGAAATTCGTATTGATTTCATGACTGCACTGGAAGTTATAGTGCAAAATGTTTTATTTTCCTGAGCGAATTTTCAAAACCAAAGACACAAAAATTACCATAGCTGGTAGCACCAATCAAATTTTTCAACCAAATTTCCACCAAACAGAGTTTAGAGTTAGGTTTAGCTTCTGTGTCAATTTCATGAAAATCTGGTAACTTATTCACATTTCATAGGGCAAAAAGCAGTTTTTTTCTTTGTAATTTTTCAAGATGGCACCACTGGCACAGAGTTGCCCACAATTCATAATCGCTTCTATCAAATCTGGTCTTACTTAAGTCCAATGCATTCTGTAAATTTTAGCTGTATCTGATTATTGGTTCGTGAGTTTCCGTGAACAGAAGTTTTTGATGCTAAAAATATAGGTTAACTGGGAGAGGGTTACCGTTCTTGTCCGACATGAAATTTCCAAAGTTTTATTTTGAACGTGTAGATAAAACATAAGATTTATATACAGATTGGTTTTATTGTAAGAAACGGACATTTTTTTGAATATTCGATGGTTTGAATGTTTTCACTTCCAAATTTTTTTTTTCAAAATGAAGACACCAAAATTATCATAGCTGGCAGCTCCAACCGAATTTTTCGACCAAATTTCTACCAAACGTGGCTTAAAGTAAGGTCCAGCAATTGTGTAAGTTTCGTCAAAATCGAACGATTCAATCAGAATTTATAGGGCTAAAAACAGTTAACTTTTTTAGTGGTTTTTCAAGATGGCACCACTGGCACAGAATCGCCCGCATTTCAAAATCACTTCTATCAGACCTGGTCCTATTTAAGGTCAATACATGCTGTGAATTTCAAATAATTCTGCCCATCGGATCGTGAGTTTCCGTGAACAGAAGTTTTTGATGCTAAAAATATAGGTAAATTGGGCAAGGGTTGCCAGGCGTGCCCGTAATACCATATCTTTTTTTTTTTTTGGTTATGTAAACAAAGCACAAGATTTACATATGAAAGGCTTATTTTCGAAGAAACGGCATTTTTTCAAGAGAGACGATGATTTGGAGGTTTTCACTTTCAGTACCTACCCTAGCTACAGGGTTGCCAGCACGCTCATTAAAAGCCACACAAATCTACAACTAAATAATATCAATATGTCCTGAAAATTTGGTAATGATTGAATAGCTCTGTCAAAAGTTATCGAAATTTAAAAATTTTCAAATTTTCCCGTCCTCTTTTTAGGCACCCAGCGCACACATAGGGTTAAAAAATTCCAAAGCATTATCCAATTCATATGTAAAACACGTTAGAAATTTATTTTATTAACTTTATTTTTGCGAAAATCATTTGTGCACGAAATAATAGGTATATTAAAAATATCACTTAAATGCCCGCCGGCGCGAAAAGGTTTACAATAACTGACATTTAAAGAGACCTGGACCTATTCTGCATATACATCAATGTATCCTGAAAGTTTCAGCTCAATCGAATGGCGCGTTCCCGAGATTATCCCACTGAAATTTTTTGTACATATATATATATATATATATATATATATATATATATATATATATATATAGAAATATGAATTTTTGGCCGAATCGATTTTAATACTAATGTTCTTCGAACATTAGTAAAAACATTATTTTGAATATGCCTGTCCTGTAGAAATCAATCATATTGAAACCAAATGTTTCAAAAATTGTGTCATAAAAAGTTTATATAATAACTTATCCTGTAGAAATCAATCATATTGAAACCAAATGTTTCAAAAATTGTGTTATAAAAAGTTTATATAATAACTTAAACACCGAAGAATGTAACAGTCTGAGAAAAATTCTCAAAAACAATGAGGATATTTTCTTTAAAGAAGGAAATAATTTGTCATGTACCTCTCAAACAAAACACAATATAGTCACAAAAACAAATAAACCATTATATTCAAAAATATATCGTTTTCCTCAAGTGCACGAACTTGAATTAGAAAAACAGATAAGTGAAATGCTTAAACAAGACATAATTAAACCATCAAGATCTCCTTACAATGCACCAGTTTGGATTGTTCCAAAGAAATTGGACAACTCTGGTCAACAAAAATGGAGAATTGCAATAGATTATAGAAAATTAAATGAGGAAACAATTGATGATAAATTTCCCATTCCAAATATTGACTCTATTTTTGACAAATTAGGGAAAGCACAGTACTTCACTACTTTGGATCTCGCAAAGGGATTTCACCAAATAGAAGTAAACAAATTAGATCAACATAAAACTGTTTTCTCCACACCGCAAGGACATTTCGAATTTGTACGTATGCCGTTTGGTTTAAAAAACGCCCCGGCAACCTTCCAGCGTATGATGAACGAGATTCTTCAACCATACATAAATAAAATATGTCTTGTGTATCTTGATGATATACTTATATTTGCAACTTCCTTACAAGAAATGGAAGATAATATTAAAAAAATATTTGATGCATTAAAAAAATACAATTTAAAAATACAAATAGATAAGAGTAAATTTTTTTCAAAAAACACAATATTTAGGCCATGTATTAACACCAGAAGGTACTTAACCTAATCCGAATAAAATGAATTTAATAAAAAATTTAAAAATCCCCGATACAACAAAAAAAATTAAAAGTTTTCTTGGTATCACTGGATATTACAGAAAATATATAAATAATTATGCAAAAATTGCCACACCTTTAACTGATGTATTAAAAAAAGATAATAAAATAGATGTTAATAATCTTAAATATATTCACACCTTTGAAAAACTCAAAGAGCTTATTACAAATTATCCAATTCTAGGTTATCCGGATTTCAAAAAGAAATTCACACTAACAACGGATGCTTCAGAAAAAGCAATTGGAGCCGTACTCTCTCAAGACGGTCATCCAATATCCTACTCAAGTCGTACACTCAACGAACATGAGCGTAATTATTCGACTATTCGAATACGTACGAAAGAACTTTTGGCAATAGTAGAAGCAACAAAATATTTCCGCCCCCATCTCTATGGAGTTAAGTTTACTATTAGAACTGACCATCGTCCTTTAACCTGGCTCAACGGATTGACGGAACCATCAATCCCTTTGACAAACAATCTGTGCGAACGTGTTTTCGCGAGTCACGGTCCCATAATATTTATCGATACAGAGTGAAATTGTGCATTATAAACAAAAACAATATCAATTTATAAATAATACAATTGGTGCCGATTATCTGTTATCAGTGCGGGCTCTGTGTGTTGCTTATTATATTGTTTTTAAATATTTTTCGTTTTCGAAACGATTTAATAAAAGTATTTTTTGATTTTCGCAATATATCTAGTGCAATAAATACCAGCTAATATATCTCTAGAGGTCGTAGGTTAGTGGGTGCGCTTGCGGCTCTCGAAGCAGAAAGTGGCGGGTTCAATCCTTGACAGAACCTTCGTTGTTTTTGCTTTTGGACAACTATTTTTCTTTTCAACATATTCTTTGTCTCCAATTTTTGGTCTCTTGGCGGGGAATCACCCATCTAACAAGGTCACGTATAGAAATTCGCTTCAACAGTGAAACTCTGAGGGGTTGACCCGTACTCAGTGAGTACTGTTTGGTAGCACAGTTATTTTATTTTGTTAAAACCTAGAATACTTCGATCAATAACAGACGGATAGCAAATCATTTGTTTAGCTACATTATATGTTTAGCAAGATTTTACGATTAGCAACATTTACTAGCAACACATATTATGAAAACATCAATATAGACTGTTTCTATTGTTGTATGTTTATTTCACAATAAGTATTAACTGACACACGGCTCTACGTCATCGACACCTGCTTTGTAATCTCCCGAGTTGAGTTCGATACTGGGATTGTACATCTTTTTATCTTATTTTTTCCTCGAATTGGTGAATGTCGAATGGGAAATTTTTAATTTCCTCTAATAAATCAAATAACTTTTCATCAGCTGTTGAATGCGTGACATCGATAAAATTTTAACAAACGGAATTTGAATCCCCAAAATTTTAAAGTCTTTAATTCATCGTTTTTTTATTTATTCCGTGCTGAAATGAGTTACAAATGTAGCCTTGAAAGCTACATCGCGTTTGACAACAGCCTGCGATATGTTACATGCAAAGCATTTCGCAATAGGAAACTCCACGGTCGGTGCTTGTATGGGTGCTCCAAGAGATTGGTACAATCCTTACTTGGAATCGCATTTTATATATTCGGATTGCCAACACACGGAAAAACTAATGAAAAGTAGGTACAATCACATAGCAGGCTACATTGGTTCGCTCAATGCTGAAAAAGACCAAATGCTGTTGAAGCTGTATACACAAACTAAGGTTAAGGTTTTACTCACTGAAATTACCAATCAAATTGAGAGTATAACGACTGCCTTATATGACCTTTCCAAAGAAATACTGATAAATCTGGTGAGCTTACCGATAATTTGACTCAACTAACATGTTCAATTAGCTCTCTATCGACACCCACCTCTAATTGCCAAGTGAACAATAGAGGCATCCTCAAAATAATTGATGATAAAATAACGTCACTTATGACAACACAGATTGACCAGTTGTCGAATAAAATTTTCCAAAATATTCACGCCAGTGATAAATTAATAGGCAATAAATTGGAAAACATTGAAATTAACCAAAAAAAGCTTTCTATGGAACTTGAGGAATTAAATCCAATAGTGTACGAACAGTCAATTCACGAAGAATTGGCCAATGCCAATATAAACAGCTCTTCGAACGTTGTCGCGCCAAAGGAAATCGCTACTAATGATGCAGCAACTTCGCCTATTAAACATCTGTTACCAAACATCGAAACTCATGCAAGTTCTTCTTCACGGACATTACACCTTCAATCTTCAAAAACTATTTTTAAGTTCGGAACATATTGGTCAGAAGATGATTGGCTGAAACGCATTGAAAAAATCAAATGCTCCAACTTAGGTCACTACAATTCTCAACGTGACCACTCATTCTCCATCAGGAAAAGAGTGCCGTTTTTCGTCGAAGGAGAACCTTATACTACCAACGTCTCTCGGCTTGGAAAGCTCGTCAAGAGCTATTTTCGTATCAACGGGTTCTGTATTCAGCACTCTCTTCAACATAGCAATGGCACACCTAAGCACTTTAAGGTCTGGACCCGCGAGAAATACGCCTGGCTTTTTACCCACGTGGATGGAAGCGGCAGCAGTTATGAATGGAAAGGCATCAAGTTTTCTCCTTGCAAATCAACCAACACCAGCAACAATTTTATGAAAATAAGTAATAATGCTAATGAAAACAAAAATTGTACTATACGCAAATTACCAACCATCCAGAAATCGCCCACTAATCTTCGTACTAAAAATATACCCTTATCGGAAGTCTCCACCACTGATTCTGTAAATACTCCACTTCAGAATATTCGTAATTCTGCACCCAGACGTTCGACTACGGACACATCTCATCATACTCTGACGTATAGCTGCAGGGCGTCTGCTATTCATAATCCCTCGTCTTCCACTCTCTCTAATACAGTTTCGGATAAAAATCATCCGACTCCTAATTCCTCACGAAAACCCCGGTATAATGTTAGGTATCGCTCCTAACAAGTTATGCTCTTCCAATGGCCTCAGAATGTTTTACCACAATTGAAGTGGTATGAGGGGCAAATTAAATAAACTCTACCTTGACGCCAAATAATGCCATTTCAAAGTACTTGCCTTTACCGAAACTTGGTTAAATGACTCCCATGTTAATGAAGAGATCCTCGATAGTAGCTAGACAATATTCAGAAATGACCGTGATTATGTCTCCACTGGCGAGACAAGAGGAGGTGGTGTTTTACTTGCTGTTAGTAGCACCCTCTCAAGCGAAATTGTTGACTCAACCCCGCATAAATTGTTTCAGCATAAAATTATTCGCATATCATTCGATAGCAAATCGGTATATATCGGTTTATTTTATGTCCCGCCTAGATCTTACGACTCTGTCTACAATTATGCATGTGAATTTATATTTAACTTTATGGGATCTCGTAAGACAGAGGATCAAATTATACTCCGTTTCGTTATTGATGAAACTGTCAATTACTTACTACCTACTTACTATCTCGATTATTCTGACTTTAACCTTTGTATGGTAATGATTTGCAGTAGGTTGTTCTGACTCCCAACCGTAATGGTTATTGGTTAGACCTTATATTCACAAACGTTTATGACAAAGTAGTGGTTAGCCCGACTATCGACGCGGAGAATCTTTTCTCTAATAGCCTACACCATTCCGCCTTTACTATTGATTTGTCCACTACAGATTCTAATATCTTTCAAACTTACAATAATACAATTGTATACGATTTCCGCAATGCTGATTACAATAGCATTCACAACTCTCTTGACAATGTCGATTGGACAGATACGCTTACATCTCAATCTCTTGACGAAAATGTAAATTCTTTCTACAAAATACTGTTTGACGTGGTCGGAAGATATGTCCCTAAAATTATGAGAAAAGATAAGCTTTCTGAGCCTTGGCTTGACAAAACTCTTAGACGTCTGAGAAATCACAGAAATAAGCTTCACAAATCAATAAAAAATAATGTCGACTCTAGCCATCGTATCAAAGAAGAATACAATATAGTGGCCAAAGAATTCCAGGAAAAGTCTCATGAAGCATATGACAGATTCATTAAAACAACCGGCGAGAATATAATTCATAACCCCAAAAAGTTTTTTGACTTTGTGAATATGAAGCGGAAAACAACCGGTTATCCCTCTTCTATGTGCAATAGAACCTCAATATCTTCTTCTCTTCAAGAAATTTGTAATTTTTTCGCAGATAACTTTCAAGAGGTTTTTAGCCCTGTCAGTACTCCATCACTCTGTCACCTCCCTAGAGTATCTAGAAAAATGTTTGCTGAGGCTATAACTATTTCCAGAGATTATATTTTTAAAGCTATCTTCCTCCGACTTTTCTTATTAAATGTGTCGCACAGTTAATCTCTCCTCTTCACATCATATTCAATACATCTCTTTCTTCTGGGCACTTTCCATCGTATTGGAAAACCTCCTACGTTACACCAATATTCAAAAATGGTGATAGAAGATCAATTCAAAATTATAGAGGTATCGCCATTTTATCAACTATCCCTAAATTGTTTGAAAAAATCATATGTGATAAGCTATCCCAACTGGTCGATGCTCGACTTAATGAACAGCAGCATGGTTTAAAAAGTACGCTCGTACATCATACTTATCTTTTAAGCAATACGACACTCAGTAGGGTTAACAATATATTAGACCTCGGTGTGGTGCTGGACGAAAAGCTCCGCTTTAATTTGCATAACGACAAAATAATCTCTGAAGCAAGTAAACGACTAGGCTTCATTAAGAGCCGGTTTAGACGAGCGATTTTGTGCTTTGCCAGCACAGAGTTTGCTGGCCGATGGTGCTCGTTGCAAGTTTTCACGAGCGATTTCTGGCTGTGCTAGCACACAGTTTTTTATATTCGTATAGATATACGTATAGTAGTCCGGGGAAATCTAACATGTTGCTTCGGAAAAATTAGGGGAAAGCTGAATTTTGGTGTGAACCTTAGTACTGGCGTGTTGAACAAAATGTCAAAAGTCCCCATAGATCCGAGCGCTGCGTCACTTTTTATACGGGGTCAAAGGTCACCAAAAGTGACCTTTCCAAAATATCTCAGTAACGGTTACGTCTTCAGAAAAACAATGTATGACAAATTTTTAGCTTAAAAAATTCCCAACAAAAAAGATTGTATAACTTTTTCCTGTAACCATAACCGTTTTTGAGATATATTGGTCTAAACATTTGTAACTAACAGCATCCTCTTTTCGGAGCACCCTTTTTCACCTATCCTGGAGTATGGTAGATAAGTTTGTTTACTTGTTTTTTTCATGCGCCTCTTGAACATAAAAAAACAAACTCACAAACTTTCCAAGTCGTAATCGAAATCGGATAATATTTACATGCCCTGAGAAAGAGGATGCTGCTAGTATCAAATGTTTAGATCAAAATATCTCAAAAACGGTTATGATTACAAGAAAAAGTTATATAATTTTTTTTGTTGGAAATTTTTTAAGCTACAAATTCTTCATACATTGTTTTTCGAAAGAATTGACCGTTACTGAGATATTTAGGAAAGGTCACTTTTGGTGACCTTTGACCCCGTATAAAAAGTGACGCAGCACTCGGATCGATGGAGACTTTTGACATTTTGTTCAACACACCAGTACCAAGGTTCATACCAAAATTCAGCTTTCCCCTAATTTTTCCGAAGTTTCGCCTTTTTTATGTAGGATTTCACTGGGCTATAGATATACAGACTGCTTTCTACAAAAAAAATTTCTGTGCCTCAAATTTTTTCTAAGAAAATGACAGAAAAATCGCTGCCGTGCTCGATGGCCAACTATATCAGTCGTGCTCGCTGTTCCGTTCCGTCCTTCACTTCTCTTGCCTGAAAGCTCGTGCTGGATCCAGCAAAAAACCGCTCGTCTAAACCGGCTCTAAGCGGCGAGCCAGGGAGTTTCAGAACCTTTGGGTTACAAAATCGCTATACACCGCGCTTGTTCGCCCTCTTCTTGAGTATGCTTGCATTATCTGGAACCCGGTTTTCGATATTCACAGCCACAGATTCGAATCTGTTCAAAAGCAATTCTCGCTATTCGCTCTTAGAGGTCTTTACCATCCCTGTGATTTTAGCAATCTACCACCATATGAATCTCGCCTTAGACTTCTAAATTTGTCACCACTTGCATCTAGAAGATTAATGTTATCTGCCTGCTTCAGTCTCGATGTCATTAGAGACGCTGTTAATGTCGACTTCATTCAGGAAAGATTTGTGCTTAACCAGCCCGTTAGAGCCACTAGATCCCGACAAATACTAGTTGAATGTAGGCATAGCACCGCATATGCTGATAATGAGCCAATAAATAGATGCTGCAAGATATTCAACAGCATGAGCCAACACTATTCCCACACAATTTCGAAAGCGTCCTTTAAAAACAGAGTTACCAAGGCTCTCTTATCCTACCTTCTCTAGTCTACCGGCCTAGTACCCTTTTCACGACTAACAAAATATTTAATTTAATTTCCTTTTTGTATTTGATAATTTTGTGCCCTACATGTAATATTGCTGTCATATTTTTTAAAAGAATCTTAATTTATTTATTTGCATTGCTTTCAGTGTATTTTTACCTGTTATTAATCTGTTTTGTTTAGTTTTGTTATTTTGAATTGTAATGTCAATTTATATTTTTATTTTTATCTTATTTATAAGGAATTGTATACCTTGTTTGGTGAAATAAATAAATAAATAAACAGTAAATTAATACGATGGAAAGTAAAACTCAACGAATTCAATTATGACATAAAATGTATAAAAGAGAAGGATAATCGCGTAGCTGACTTTCTCAGTAGAAAAAATACCGACAAAAACGAAATAAACGTTTTACATAGTAGAGATAATGAAAATCAAATAAAAGAAATAGACAACATTAGTGACAAAGCTACAATACACTCGGGGATTGAAGATCAAAATGACTTTATATCTATTAAACAATGTATTGTTAATATTTACAAAACAAGAATTATATTATTAAATAAAAAACAAAACGAAATAGAAACAATTAATAAAACTAGAAACATATACATTGATAAAACTGATTTAGAAAACGAACATGTTTTAACAGATATATTAAGAAGATACATTCAAGAAAAAGATAAAATAGGTATATATTCAGAATTAAGTGATAAAGACTGGAATATATTACAATTGAAAGTCATTGAATACAAATATAGAATTTATAAAATGTACACAAAAAGCAACAGATTTATTAAATGAAAAACAATGTTACTCAAAAATCCAAAAAAATCATAAACAAACAAATCATCGTGGAATAAACGAAAATTTCATGGAATGAAAAACAAATACTATCATTCTGGACTTTATAAATTAACAAATAAATATATTAACAATTGCGACATTTGTAATATGGCAAAATACGATCGTAATCCTGTTAAACCAAAATTTCAAATTACTGAAACACCTACAGATATAAATCAAATAATACACATCGACATATTTTTAATTGGAAAGACAATGTTCTTCACTACAATTGATAAATTTTCCAAACATCTCTATACTAAAGAGATAGTTGATAAAAACGCAGTTACTTATATTCGGCTTATTCGAGAAAGAATCGCAAATCTTGGAAAACCAAAACAAATCATTGCTGACAATGAGTTTAATGTGATAAACGTAGAAGATTTTCTTCGAAAAGAAAATATCGACTTACATTTTACATCTCCTAAATCACATACAGGAAATGAAGAATAGATGTCATAATACATTACTAGAGCATTTCCGAACTCTTACAATAACAAATCGCGACATGAGCATTGTAGATAAAATACTAAAAGCAACAGAATACTACAACAAAACTATACATTCAGTAACACAAGGTAAACCAATGGAAATTCAGCAGGGATCAATAAATAAAAATTAAGCTCATGAATTATTAGTTACAAGAAAAAACAAATGGATTGATTATCATAATAAAAACAGAGAAAACGAACAAGATATTAAACCTCGTAAAAATTTTACAAAAAACTATATGAATGAGAGACATAAAGAACAACCAAAATATAGAAAAATCAATGTAATAAGAAATAACGAAAATAATGATATCATTTTAATAAAAAATAATACGCTTAAAAATAAAATACACCAAAACCGCATAAGAAGAATAAAGAAATACTATAATCATGAAATCGCAGCAGCAGACACACAATTTCTAAACAGCGAGCAACAAAACATTATAGAAAACGCATTAACTAATGGAACGGAAGATTAAATTTTAACAAATAAATTTGGTTTAAGTATAACTAGAAAATACATCAAAACATTATCAATCAATTCTTGGTTAAACGATCAATTAATTAATTTCTATTTTAATTTAATAGTTGAACATAACAATAATTCTAACAATTTACCTATATTATATTGCATGAACACATTTTTCATTCCTACTCTTTTGAGATTAGGCTACAACGGAGTAAAGCGTTGGACAAAACAAGTTAATATATTTGAATTTGATATAATATTAATTCCAGTACATATAAACAATAATCATTGGACATTAGCTACAATACATCCAAAATGAAAAATAATTAAGATGTACGACTCATTAGGGAACAAAAACGTAAACAATATTCCTCTACAAAATAATTTCAACGATTGTGGAGTATTTACTTGTACATTTGCTAAGTACATCGCTCAAAATAAATCATTTGACTTTAATTCAGAAGACATACCAAATATCAGAAATAAAATAATCCTAGAAATACTACAAGGACAATTAGTTACATAAAATATCATTTACAGATTTGGACACTAAATATATTCATCATTCTTTTACTGATAGCACTAGTAGCACATTGTAAAGCAGAAATAACAATAGAAAAAATAGAATCAGAATCAGGAATAGTTCTTATAAAAAAGATCCAATAAGATTAATAAAAGCATATAATAGAATATATCATAAAATAGACTTTGAACAATATGAATACGCATTAGCTCAAATTTCCAGCGAAATCGAATTAACCCCACACAATATAGAAACCATAAAAACAATAAAAAGTGAATTGAAATTACTTCACTTTACAAAAGTAAATTCTTTCAAAATAACAAATAACACACATGGAAAAGGATTTATACCACCAAACAGATACAGACGGGGACTAGTCAATCCTATAGGAACAGTATACAAATGGCTATTCGGATTAATGGAGGTAATGCAACATCTTAAAATCATTGATATTAATAATCATGCATTAATCGAATCGTTTAACAAACAAATAAATATAAATACTGCTTTTCAAAATAATTTAAATAATATAATAATTAACATTAATCAAACAAATCGGTTATATGAAGAACTAACTAAAAACATTAATAATAGTACCAAACAAACTAACAAACTATTAGTCCAACTTCAATTAAATCATAATTTAGATCTACTAAAGGATGAAATTGAAAAAATTATAGACAACATAAATTCTGCTAGAACTGGGATAATGTCACGTTCAATATTAACTCATGACGAAATAGATAATTTCAATTTAACTTTCGATGAATTAAAGGAAATAAATATTAATGTATTTTTTAAACAAAATATCATTGTATTCGTAATTAATATACCAGTTCTCACTGAACCCATATTATCATATTATGTAAATAAAATTCCAAATAAGATTTATAAAACTTTGAATATTAATATCGAAGTTATATTATATAACGGAAAATACTATGAATCAACGAAACATGTAAAACAATTGAAAAATAAGTTAGAATGTAAAAACACACATTGTATTGAAAATATTACAAACAACACTACTATAACAGAAATTGAAACAGGTTTAATACTAATAATCAATGCAAATAAACAAATAAATCATAATTGTAACGAGAAAACATACAAATTAACTGGACATTATATCATTAGATTTAATAACTGTAAAATAGATATTTTTGGAAAAATATATACTAATAATATTAAACAATTACAACAAATTTTAACATTAAATCCAATAAAGAATTTAACTGGATACATACAAAAGATAACTTCCGAAAAATTACAAGTTGAACAAATTGAAAACCTGCAGAAAATTGAGGAAATAAAATATGTAAACAATACAAATACTTGATTGGAACATTAGTATACTTGGAACATTAATATAAATAATATTTATCATATGTACTACTTCAATAATACTATATCTTCATTGTAAAAATAGAAAAACAATCACAGTTAATGTAAACAAAGCTATTGAATTACCTACCAGTATTGTCGAGGACGACAATAAACCTAAGGAGGGAGAAGTTACCCAACCCAATATACAAAGCACATGCATACGATCATTTATCATTTTCTTCATAAAATATATTAATCATTCTTTATCAAAATTTAATATGAACAAACTTAACATTTTCAAACATAAAACCTATTAGTCATAATCTATTCAAAGATCATGACTCATTCAAACGATGATCAAATTCTAAAATGCATAGCTTGCACTAATTCAAAATCTTTGTACGAATTATGCTGACCAAACAATATTAAGACAAAGAGTTGCATTTAGCATAGTCAGCATAATTCTATCTATATATAGAGCATAAGTGCAGTTCAAGTTTTAGTATTTGCAGTTCAGTCCAAGTAGTAAGAGCTTAGTAGCAGTAAAAGTTTAGCTCAGTAATTCAAGTGTGTTAATCAAATGTGTATATAATAAAATTAATAAAGTTTTTTTTAATTAACTCTAAAAAGAAGTTAATAACTCGCGTACATACAACTAGCATCGTACCGACAAAAAACTCGAATCGAATCGTTTTAGTGAGTGCATTTAAAAGCTTTCTCGCAAAAATAAGCTATTGAGTTTTTCGTCATTGTGCTTTGTACAATAGTTTTTCTTCAAAATTTTCAAGGACATCTAAGAAAACATATCAACCCTTTAAACCTCATCATCAAAATGGGGATATCGCTTCACTAACACCCCAAACGCCCTCCTTAAAGTTGCCGAATTTTACATTGGCTTAAAGGCAATCACTCATTGTTGTCGCCAGCGTGAGAATAAGATAGGGATAGACATGCGCAATGGATTACCTTGTTTTCATTGTATCATGGGCAAGTGGAACTGGTACTGGTATGATGAGCATCCGTTGCAACATTCGCTTCGGCTGTTTTCAATGACGTCACCTTGCCATGTAGCACCTTCAATTTAGTTTCTAGCGTATCCCATGCTGACGATAAATGTTTTACTGAAAACTTCACAGCAGGGACGACATCAGGAACATTTTTCGATGGTATAAAAGAATCCTTTATCATACTGGAATATGCATTGTTGGCTTGCGGTATTGTTGATTCTTCTTTAATTATGCATTCGGCAGTCGTGTT
Organism: Nemotelus nigrinus; assembly: GCA_947369275.1. Classification (NCBI taxonomy): domain Eukaryota; kingdom Metazoa; phylum Arthropoda; class Insecta; order Diptera; family Stratiomyidae; genus Nemotelus; species Nemotelus nigrinus. Next base: position 85,926,237 of record OX376374.1, read on the forward strand.
GATGATGCCTGATCCAGTTAAGGTTTTAGTTTGCCTCATACAATTTTAATGCTGGTCAGTTGTTGTACGGCGTATGTCCAATGATTTGGGCTTGATAACTGCATCCATCGATTTATTTCGTTAGTTCTAATGAAATTGCATGAAGTATCTGGACCGAATACCGTCAAGGTGGTGAACTCACAACGACTAAAAATCGAACCCTTTCGATAAAGAGGATGATTTTGCCTGCAAAGATACTCAGAATGATTGATGATGGTACACCGGGATAATTCCAGTCCCGATATTGGATAATATAAATCTCGATGGAGATTGACGATGATGAACGACGTTGAAACACTCATCGAATAGAAACTGTCACTCATCGCAATAGGCACTGGAACAATATGCAAACAAGCAGTAGTTTTATTCTGAAGATGAGCTGATGCCCTAGCATTCTTCCTTCTATCGACATTGTCCCATATGAGTTGAGTGCATTTTTGCGGGCTTCAATTAGGCACAAACTCACAGAAAGATTTTTTTATGATAATTAACTGTCGCCGCAGCTGGTCTGGTGTTAAGAGTTGTGGACTCACCTTTCCGTGATGCATATCTGTCATGGTTTTCAATAACGCATTTTGCATGTTTCGATATAAATCCTCAAAGGAATTAAGGGAACATATGAAGCCAAAATCCCAAGATAATTCCAAGCAACAAAGGCACAAGAAGAGGAAAAGCAAGAAGATAGTGGAATATAGCTCCACACCAAAAAACAAAAGTGGACAAGGCGAGGACCAAATATCCCAGCCAGCTTCACAAAAAGGAAGAGGCAAACCGGAAGGAGTAAAGGCAGCAGAGGCTCCCGCAGCCCCCCCCCCCCCCCGTCTACATCTTACGGCAGATCCTGGATACAAATCGCCGAGGAGCTCTCGCGCAGTATGGAAGCACTTTACATGACTTCGCAGGAGGCATCGAAAGATACTCCAAAAAAGAAGAACATGGGCGGTGTAGCCAGAAAGTGCGTGAAGTTTTTCATACAAAAAATCATGTCTGCAGAGAGGTTAGGGAAAAGGCCCTCCTAACAAAGGCTCCAGAGGCCAATAGGAAAAGGCCTAGACCCAAGGATGGCACTCCTGAAGATAGACAGCCAAAGAAAATAAGGGGCATCGAAGTGGCCCCAAAACACTCTGAACCCAGCAAAAGGCAACGACAAGTAACCTACAGCGGAGCCTTGCAGGGTGTGAAAATGGTGATCATGATGAAAGATTTTTTCCAGGGACTTTTCACGATCGACCAAATGGACAAAATACAGAATGCCCTGGAGGAGCGGATACTGGCCGAGATAGGAAGAGGCGTTGCCCTTCACCTATAAACCTATAAAGTAGGTTACGTGTCCCTCCACTGTAAGGACAAACCAACGGTGGAGTGGATAAGGGCGGAAACGCAGAATATAAGGCCATGGGAAGGAGCCAACCTATGGGCCACGGAGGAATCCCTGATCCCTAATTCTAAGACCCTTGTTGGCTACTTCCCAAATGCAGCGGATCTGCCTACGGAGAGGATTCTGGCGTTTGTATAATGCCAGAATGAGGACCTCAATGTTAAGTCCTTGAGAGCCCTCTTCAGGGAAAATAAAGGCAAGTGCGCCATGCTATTAGTAGCGGCGGACCAGGCCTCTGCTACCAAAATAGCAGACGGAGACGGCAACATTAGCTTCCGGTTTGAGCAAGTTAAGTTGAACGTCAAAAAGTCAGGCGGGAAAACACCGGAGCCTGTGGTCACTTCAACCACCAATACGAAGGGCAGTGAAACCAGCATGAAGGCAACACCAGGTCCCAGCTACTCCCAACTAAGCGAAAAAAGGGAATGAGGTGTCTACAGGTGAACCTGCATCATGCCAAAGCTGCCTTGGCGGAAGTAAGCAGCAGGTTTGCCTCGAGCACCTATAAATTGGGGATAATATAAGAGCCCTGGGCAAATAAAGGCAGAATAAATGGCCTGAACATAAAAAATAGTAAGTTAACCCGAGAGCAGTGATAATAATTAACACAAATATTAACTTTCTTTTGATTCCAGAATACACAAAAAGGGACACAGTGGCGGTCCAAGTTCAGATCCCAATCAAAGGAGGAATAGTGGAGCCGGTATTTGCCTCAGTATTCTTCCCAGGGAATGAGGATCAAGTCCCAAGTAATAATATTAAAGGACTCGTTAGCCACTGGAGAAGGAAGAACAAAATGCTGATTATTGGATGCGATGCCAATGGTCATCACACAGCATGGGAGATCAGTGACGTCAATATTAGAGGTGAGTCACTTTTAGACTTCCTCCTGAACAGTAATTTGTCTGTAGCAAATAAGGGCGAAACGCCAACTTTCGTGACAGCTAACAGGCAAGAGGTTCTAGACCTTACGTTGGTGTCAAACAATACCGCACATTAAATGAAGAAGTGGAATGTCCTAGGAGTCGCTTGTTTCTCTGATCATAGGCATATAGACTTCGACCTAGGAACATATAATGTGACAGGGGTAAAGTACAGGCAACCAAACTGTACGAACTGGGAAGGCTATCAAAATAGTCTTATAGCGGGACTTTACGGCCTGCACCCGATCTCCAGTTTGAGGACGGAACTGGAGGACACTGTGGACAAGATCACCAGAATAATTCTCGAATCATGTCACGATAACTGCCTTGAGAAGACCAGTGCTTCCAAGACGAGGGTGCCATGGTGGAATAGGGAGTTAGAAAAACTTAGAAGAGCCGCAAGAACGGAGTTCAACCGAGCTAAAACCACATCAAGCTGGGAGGCCTATAAAAAGAAACTCTCAAAATACAACAAAGAGCTAAGAAAATCCAAAGGGAAGGCCTGGAGTGCCTTCTCTTAATAGCATCTCAGTGACTGCCAGGATTCAGAAAGCTCAATCCAAAGGCTGTCAAGGCCATATAGGACTACTAAGAACTCCAGATGGAGGGATGGTGACCACCTCTGACGACACACTGGAAGTGCTGCTTAGAACACACTTCTCAATTTGCGAAATAAGCAATGAGGCTGAGAAAGAAGAGGATAGTCCTGATCGCATACGTCACTCATCTCCTCTGCTCAAACAAAAGGTTGAATGGGCGATAAATTCCTTCAAACCCTTTAAATCACCAGGACCAGACGGAATTTACCCAGCTCTGCTGCAAAGAGCGACAGCGAAACTAAAAACCATTCTGGTACACATACTTAGAGCGAGCTTGCAACTCAGCTATATACGAAAATTGTGGAGACTGGCGCGGGTTGTGTTCGTCCCTAAAGGTGGCAATAAACTGGCCTACCTGCCAAAATAATACAGGCCAATTAGCCTCATATCTTTTATATTAAAGACCATGGAAAAACTGATTGACCTATACATAAGGAATTATCTTTCGACAGAGGTCCCACTTCACAAATTTCCATTTGCCTACCAAAACAGGCAAATCAACTATATCAGCTACACATAAGCTGACACAAATAATAGAAAAGGCATTGGAATGCAAGGAAGTCACATTATGTGCCTTCATGGACATAGAAGTAGGCTTTGACAATGCAAGACATGACTCGCTATACGTCGCTCTCCAGAGGAGGGATACTTCTCAAGAAGTAGTGAAATGGGCGAGCAAAATACTAAGGAATTGAAATGTGGTTGCAGAGATGGGGGAGGCAAAGCTAAGGGCGGTCACTAGGAGGGGATGTCCACAGGGAGGGGTATTATCCCCTTGCTATGGTCCCTACTAGTTGATGAACTTCTCGTGACCCTCAATAGTAAGGGCCTAAATGCTCTCGGCTACGCGGACGACATTATGGTAATAATAAGAGGCTCACACATGGATACCGTAAGGTCCAAAGTGCAAAAAGCCTTAAAAGAAGCAAAACAAAAAAACAAAAAACAAAACACCTCAAAATTCAGGAAGAAGCAGCGAGACAAGCCGTTAGCCTACAACAGGCCTACAGGTATAAATCAAGGGACCTTAAAGGCCATCTAAAAATCCTGGAGGACGTCAGGCCCATAATGGAAATGTTAAACTTCAGCGACCAAATAACAACTGAGGCAGCATTTGAGAAAAGGTTCAAGGTCACAATTCCATCAAGGGACAAATGAAAGGATGGACCACCTCCCTCGTACAAAGGAGCGCAAATGTGGTATAAGGATGGTTCAAAGATGGATTATGGAGTAGGAGCAGGTATCGTAGGTCCCAAGTGCAAAATACAATTCCCTCTCCAAAAGGAGGCCACGATTTATCAAGCAGAACTATCTGCCATACTAAGAGCCTCACAAACAATAAAAATAAGGAATATTTAATGGGTCAGAATTAAGATCCTATCGGATAGTCAAGCAGCTTTCATGGCAAAAAATCACGGTCAAAAAAATTCGACTATTCTCCTAGAGGTGAGAGAGGCCCTAAATGAAATAGGGGCACAAAACAGCCTCGAGTTGATATGGATCCCCGGCCATGAGGGGCACCGAGGAAACGAGGAAGCTGATACCAGAGCCAAAAAAGGAGCGAAAATGCCTTCCATAGGTCCTTCTCCATACTGGGGTTCTACGAAAGCAGATACGGGAAAGAAAATCTAAACATGAAGCAAGAAGAAGATCAAAGACTACTGGTTTAATATTGAGGGTTAAAAACACTCAAGAAAATACCTTGGCTTCGATAATAAAAGAGCGAAAGAAGCAGTGGCTCTCTGCAAAAGTGGCATAAGAGCCATATGCAGAGCATTAACAGGACACTTTTCATGCAAAAAGTACTTCCACAGGATAGGTGAGGAGCAAGACGACCGCTGCAGATACTGTGGGGAAACGACAGAGTGTGTAGAACATCTGCTCACAGTCTGTCCAGCACTAGCGAGAAGAAGATTCGAGCTACTTGGTTCTGCTCTTCCTTCCATCAGGGACATCACAAATGTCCCGTCAAGGAACATATCCAGGTTCATAAGTGTTGTGAACAAGCGATACCATAATAGAAAAATTAAGTGATATCGAGGATTTAAAGAAAAGAGTACTAGATACAGAAGATAGTTCAGAATTGCGAAAAACATTCTCAGATAAATATATTGTAGCGAAAGAGTGGTTAGAGGAAAAATTAGAGCAAGCAGTAGAAAATAAAATGGGAACTTTCAATATAGAAATAGCTTTAAAATCAATACCAACTTTCAATGGAAACCCAAAAGAGGTAGATGCATTTTTAACCATAGTTGGGTTACTAAATGAAAGTCTGAATGAAGAAAGAAAATTGAATTTATTGAATTTCGTTAAAAATGTAAAAATAGGAGCAAGCGTGAAGGTACAACTAAGTACATTAGAAATAAACAATTATTCAGCGCTAGAAAAACCATGTAAAGTAGCAGTAAGTTTACTTGTTGGCCTACACTTCGGTTCGCTTCAGAAATCCTGTTCTTATCTGCTTTGGCGAGCCTGTCGCCGCTTATGCAAATTTAACAGAAAAATCTTCCAACAGCTGAACCAGCAGAGACTTTGCTTTGGCGAACCTGTCGCCGCTTATTGCCAAGTCTTGCCTAGAGCAACTCGCTATTATTTGGCTTCAGTTTTTTGAAAAGGCCGTGTTTTAATATTAATTGTTCAACCATTGTTTTCGCGATAGTTTTAGCGTCTTTTGATTCTATTGGATAGGCAATAACATATTTTGATAATTCGCACTGCATTGTGAGTATATATCTATAATTGTTGCTCAACCTTAGTGGCCCTACTGTGTCTATGACGATTGTTTCGAATGTGTTAGCAGGTGTGTCTGTTATAATTTGGTTTCCTTTTATGTGTTTTGTTTGTTTATTTTTAGCACAAGTTTCACAATTGTTAATAAAGGATTTTATCATTTTGTTCATATTTTTCCATATGTATTTCTGTTTGAGTTTTAATGTCGTTTTTCTCACACCTAAATGTCCTCCTACGGGTGTTGTATGGTAATCATTTATCAATTTAAATTGTATTATTTTGTCTGTTATTCTTTTGGGGGGTTTGTATATTATAATTTTTAGGGTTTTTTCGCCTTTTGATTGAGTACACTGTTGTAATTTATTGAATATGTCTTTGAATTCATTTTTCCCTATTATGTTGAATATTTCATCAGTTTCTTTTAAGTATATCATTGTTATATTTCTCCTTGGCACTATTGACGTCAGTTTCTCCAGTAAGAAACTAATTCCGATGGATTATCACTGCATTCAATTTTAACTTGGTTATTTTCAATGTTTATCTTTGTATTTTTCCCCGTTTCAAATGTTAGGTTTATTAAATTTTTTATGTCAGCCATCAATTCGCTGTTCCATATATACGTTTCATTTAACTTTGTGTTTTGGTTTGGTTCATGTGCTTCTATCGTTGGTGTGTTGTATTTCTCTCTGGTCATGTTTCTTGTGACTGCTAAATCATTTTTGTTCTTAACGTTATGGTATTGTTTCGGGATCATTTCTTTTAATGTATCTGAGTTTAAATTGATGCGTGATAGTGCATCCGCATTGACATTCATTTTTCCTTTTCGGTATATTATGTCGAAGTCATAATCACATAAATCGACTCTTATGCGTGTCATTTTTGATGATGGGTTTTTGTGTGTGAATAACGATATCAGTGGTCTATGGTCAGTGACCACCGTAAATTTATTTCCAAAAAGATATGGTTTGAAGAAATTTATTGCCCAATGAATCGCCAGCAATTCTTTTTCTATTGTAGATTTGTTTATTTCGTGTTTAACGAGAGTTCTACTCGCGTAAGTTATGGGTAAGTCCTGTCCTATGTCACCTTGTGACAGTACTGCGCCTAATGCATAGTCTGATGCATCCGTTGTGACTATGAATGGTTTGCTAAAGTCCGGGTATTGTAGAATCGGTGCATTCATTAGTTTGCTTTTAAGTAATTCAAATGTTGTTTGGCATTGCGGTGTCCACTTGAATTCAACTTTCTTTTTTAGTAGATCGTTTAGACATTTCGTTATTTTAGCACAGTCGGGGATGAATCGACGGTAATAATTGGCGAATGCGACGAATCTTCTGACTTCGTCTGGATTTGTTGGTACTGGGTACTTTTTGATTGTATCAAGTTTTCCGGGGTCAGTGCGAACTCCATCCTTGGTTATCAGATGTCCCAAGTAAACCACTTCGCTTCTCAGGAAATTGCATTTTTTAGGGTTCAACTCATGATTGTATTTTTTCAATCTTTCAAGTACTCGTACTTAATTTGCATTATGGTGTGCTAAACTGCAGCCGAAAACAATTATATCATCTACATATAGAAAAACTGCTGAGTCCAGTCCACTTAGAGCTATGGTTAGCATGCGTTGAAAGCTTTTTGATAGTCCGGGGAATTCTAACATGGTGCTTCGAAAAAATTAGGGGGAAAGCTGAATTTTGATGTAAACCTTGGTACTGGCGTGTTTAACAAAATTTCAAAAGTCCCCATCGATCCGAGTGCTGCGTCGCTTTTTATACGGGGTCAAAGGTCACCAAAAGTAATCTTTCCTAAATATCTCTCATCTCTCAATTACGTCTTCAGAAAAACAATGTATGACGAATTTGTAGCTTGGCAAATTTCCAATAAAAAAAATTATACAGCTTTTTCCTGTTACCATAACCGTTTTTGAGATATATTGATCTAAACATTTGTTACTAACAGCACCCTCATTCTCAAAGGCATGTTGATATTATCCGATTTTGATTACGACTTGGCATGTTTGTGAGTTTGTTTTTCTATATTTAAGAGGCGCATAAAAAAAACATGTACACAAACTTATCTACCAGACTCCAGGGTAGGTGGGAAAGTGTGCTCCGAAAAGTTCCCCCCTCCTCCTTTGCCATAAAACGGTATCCCTGAGCATCCATCCCAAATCTTCAGAAATGAGCTCGTTGCCTACTCTTTGTCCACTGTTAAACAAGGTAGGATCACTTTTTATCCTATTAATTGCCTATTCTTGACATCGCACGACCAGCCCTACATCCACACCCTTCCCACACCCTACCCACCCCTGCAAACGAACCACCCCCAAATACCCGGTTTTTTTAGTTTTTTTTTCCATACCGTTTTATCCCATGAACGATCAGGGCAAGCTCACGTAACTTCAGGTGCAAATTGGTTTCGAGACGTGTCATATCCCTTTGGCTTTATGCAGCCATCACAGGCAAAAAAACTGATTATTCGGGGATAATCTGCATCGGATTGAGCTCCTATAATGTCAGGAATGAGTGTTTACAGAATTATGCCATGATATCATCTTGCTTTTTCATGCTCCTAGGCCAATAATATGTTACAAAACCTATTTCCACCTGCAATTTGGTTGTTTTGTCCTGCTCTTTCGTGGAATATCCCATAAATGATGCCGCAATATAGTTTTTTTCGGAGAAAAGAGTAGCGAGCAGATGTCCCTACAAGTTTTATGGAAAAGGGGGGCGGGGGATGGTGGTAACTTTTCGGAGTACAATTTTCCACCTACCCTGGAGTCTGGTAGATAAGTTTGTGTACATGTTTTTTTTATGTGCCTCTTAAATATAGAAAAACAAACTCACAAACATGCCAAGTCGTAATCAAAATCGGATAATATCAACATGCCTTTGAGAATGAGGGTGCTGTTAGCAACAAATGTTTAGATCCATATATCTTAAAAACGGTTATGGTTACAGGAAAAAGCTGTATATTCTTTTTTATTGAAAATTTGCCAAGCTACAAATTCGTCATACATTGTTTTTCTGAAGACGTAACTGTTACTGAGATATTTAGGAAAGGTCACTTTTGGTGACCTTTGACCCCGTATAAAAAGCGACGCAGCACTCGGATCGATGGGGACTTTTGACATTTTATTCAACACGCTAGTACCAAGGTTCACATCAAAATTCAGCTTTCCCCTAATTTCTCCGAAGATTCGCCTTTCTTATGTCGGATTTCACTGGGCTATGATGAAATTGTCAAACCGAATGGTAGTCGTTTAAATTGATAGTGCCCTTTGTTCGTTGAGAAGGCTGTCAATGGTCGTGATTCTTTCGTAAGCTCTATTTGATGGAATGAACTTGTCATGTCTAAAGTAGAGAAATATTGAGCTCTCCCCAGACTATCTAGAACATCTTCTAGTCTTGTTAGAGGGAATTTATCGTTGACTATTTTCTTATTCAGTGCTCTAAAATCAACCACTAGTCTCCATTTATTTTCGCCTAGTTCACTTTTCTTCGGTGTTAGAAGTAGTGGTGAGTTGTAGGGGCTGGTTGAATTTTCGATGACATTGCTGTCTAACAATTCCTGTACTAGTTTGTTTACTTCGTTAATATGTGTATGAGGTAACCTGTAGTTCTTTATGTATGTCGGTGTGGTATCTGTAACTTGTATTTTTTGAGTGTAGAAGTTGTTTGTGGATAAAGCTTCACCTTCTAAGTGGAATCTATGCTGGTATGTTTTAAGAATTTCTAGTAGAGACTTCTGGTCTTTCGCATTCAGATGATTTATTTTAACATGTTTTAATATGTCTTTAAATCTTTGTTCGTCTCCGATGTTTCGGGCTACTGATTTACTTGTTTCACAAGTTTTGAAGTTTCTTAACGGTTCGGTTTCAATTTTAAAATTTTCGAGTATTACCTCTTCTTCATTTGTGTTTAATATCTTAATGTGTTTTACGCCTTTTACTGGGATTATTGAACTGGCTATATAAACTCCTGGTTTAATTTCTTTGTTAGTGGTTACACTATCTTCCTCTATGTTAATGTCGATGGGACATACGTATTCACACCTTGGTGGTACTGTAATCCTCTGTTTTTTTGTAGCGATAGGTATAGTATGGTCTTCATAATTTATATTTATTGTTATTGTGTATGTTTCATAGTTTATTCTTGCTAATTTTTGGGTAAGAAAATCCCTTCCTAATATTCCGTCCGTAAGAATAGGAAAATCAGATTCCACTATTTGAAATGGAAAATTGATGTTATTTCCATCAATACTCAAATTTAAATTAGTCGTTCATATCGACTGTATTTGTTCATTAGTTATTCCGGAAAATTTACATCTTTTGTCTCCATTTATGATTTGATCATCCGGAATCGCACTTGCTTTACATAGTGACCCATCTTCTCCAGTGTCTACCAATAATTTTAAATATTTTCTATTATCCTTGCAGTAAATTGAGACGTAATTTTCGAGCTGTCTGTTAAGTAATAATATTTTTTCTGTCTTGGTCCCGGGGTCAACTTTTATTGTTCGTCGTCGCTGGCCTCCGGGCTCGTTGCGTTTCCCTAGACTATATTTATTCGTTGTCTCCTATCGTTGAAATTTCTGCTATTAGTTCTGCTGTTATCGTAGTTTCTGTGATTTCGATTTACTTCATTACCCCTTGAGCTGTGATTGTTTCTATTATTATTGTTATTTCTATAGTTATTATTTCTATTAGTATTATTTTGATTCCACTCGTTATTTCTATTATTATAAGTATTTCTGTTATTTCTGTAACTATTCGAATTGTTCATTTCACTTGATCTTGAACTATAATTGTCTCTATAATTTCTATTCTGGTTGGTGCCGTAATTTCTATTATTGTTATAGCCATGAGACGTGTTATTATTATTAAAAGTGTTTCTGCTATTACGGTTATATTGTTGGTTATAATTCGGTCTTCTATTAATATACATTACATTTTCCGGTGTTCTATTACTTGTTTTAAATTCAGTTGCGATCTGTATCGCTTCTATAAATGTCTTAGGTTGCGCAGCAAAAATAGTGGGCTTAAGAGTTTCATTTAATCCATTCTTGTAAATTGTAAGCGCGTATGAATCATTGGACTTTACTATCACTGCCTTTTCTTGTGTAGTTGTATTTTGTCCTAGGCTATTTATTTGGATGTCACTCAATTCACTAATGAGCTCAAACAATTTTTCTCCATATTTTTCTACAGTTCCACGTTGTTGTAGCTGAGCCAGTTGCGTGTGTATTTGCTGTAATGTTTTCTTACTTTTGTACCTATTTTTCAAGTGTTATTCTAGCGCTGAATAATTGTTTATTTCTAATGTACTTAGTTGTACCTTCGCGCTTGCTCCTATTTTTACATTTTAACGAAATTCAATAAACTCAATTTTCTTTCTTCATTCAGACTTTCATTTAGTAACCCAACTATGGTTAAAAATGCATCTACCTCTTTTGGGTTTCCAATGAAAGTTGGTATTGATTTTAAAGCTATTTCTATATTGAAAGTTCCCATTTTATTTTCTACTGCTTGCTCTAATTTTTCCTCTAACAACTCTTTCGCTACAATATATTTATCTAAGAATGTTTTTCGCAATTCTGAACTATCTTCTGTATCTAGTACTCTTTTCTTTAAATCTTCGATATCACTTAATTTTTCTATTATGGTATCGCTTTTGTATACCCTTCCCGGAGTTTTTTTTAAATTTATTATAATTTTCGAAATGGCATTTTTCTGCTCTTCCATTTAAAAAAAAAAATAATGTTCATACCATGGACCATAGGTTTTTGTTTCAAAATTTTTTTTTTTTTGTATTCTAATAAAAATATATTGTTTTTTGTTTAGTTTTCATTTATTATTATTTTTTTTTTTTAACTATAGTTTACAAAAATATTTCATTTTATTGAATTCATTCTACTCTAATATATTCATGCTTTTACATTTATGTTTATTTATATTTGTTTTTTTCCAATTCGTTGGTTATGTCTTCTATCTGTTGGAACAACTCGCCTTGCCGTTCCCAGGGTGGTGGATTTTCTTCGTCTGCTGCTACCCTCCTGAGTGCCGCTCGGAGCCTCCTTAAATACACTATCCTTCCTCCGCGTTTTCTGTTCTTTCTTCGAGTGTCCTGATACGGTATTTCCGTCAACTTGGCCTCGTCCTTCCGCGCTTGTACGATCCGTGGGTCTTCCCGTGGTTGAGGTCCTCCTTCTTTGGGAAGGTCGGACTTTAAATTTATTTGGTCCGCCGTTGGCACGGTCGCCATGTAAAGACAACATATTAACGAAATAAATAAACAAGTACAGGAATTGTTAGACAACAAGGTCATCGAAAATTCAACCAGCCCCTATAACTTACCATTACTTCTAACACCGAAGAAAAGTGAACAAGGCGCAAATAAATGGAGACTAGTGGTTGATTTTAGAGCACTAAATAAGAAAATAGTCAACGATAAATTCCCTCTAACAAGGCTAGAAGATGTTCTAGATAGTCTGGGGAGAGCTAAATATTTCTCTACTTTAGACATGACAAGTTCATTCCATCAAATAGAGCTTACGAAAGAGTCACGACCATTGACAGCCTTCTCAACGAACAAAGGGCACTATCAATTTAAACGACTACCATTCGGTTTGACAATTTCTTCAAATAGCTTTCAACGCATGCTAACCATAGCTCTAAGTGGACTGGACTCAGCAGCTTTTCTATATGTAGATGATATAATTGTTTTCGGTTGCAGCTTAGCACACCATAATTCAAATTTAGTACGAGTACTTGAAAGATTGAAAAAATACAATCTTAAGTTGAACCCTAAAAAATGCAATTTCCTGAGAAGCGAAGTGGTTTACTTGGGACATCTGATAACCAAGGATGGAGTTCGCACTGACCCCGGAAAACTTGATACAATCAAAAAGTACCCAGTACCAACAAATCCAGACGAAGCTAGAAGATTCGTCGCATTCGCCAATTATTACCGTCGGTTCATCCCCGACTTTGCTGAAATAACGAAATGTCTAAACGATCTACTAAAAAAGAAAGTTGAATTCAAGTGGACACAGCAATGCCAAACAACATTTGAATTACTTAAAAGCAAACTAATGAATGCACCAATTCTACAATACCCGGACTTTAGCAAACCATTCATAGTCACAACTAGAGATGTGCTTAACTGCTCTTTTTACTGAGCAGTGATCGCAGAGAGCAGTTTGAGCAAAGAGCAATTTAGAGTAGCAGCTATTCAATCGCAATTGCGATTGCAGGTTCGTGCGTACGAAAAACCGCTCGCTACTTTTGATTGCTCATTGCCAGTGTTTGCTCGTTACCTTCTCATCGCCTTCGATTTGTGCTTGATACAGCAATTTCTAGCCTCAGATTGCAATCGCATTGTATATTTTCAATGTGACTGTATTTTTCCGTGGCGATGGATGCTCATGTTTAGAACAGATGTAGTATGTTTGGAAATACGTTGCCTGCATTAATTCGGCACTTGCTAGCAGAAGAAGGTATTGCCAAGTGCTTGGTAAATCGTATAGTAGTTTTGTGGTTTTCAAAATGTCATACATTGGATGCAAGCAACGCAGTGAAATGTTATTATGCATGTACAGTATTATGCAGTATGTAATTTAATTTCGAAGATTTATTTTTCCTGGCTAATCTAAAACAATCGGTTTTCCACTTCGCCTCACCGAAGCATGAAGTTTGTCGAAAATTTTATTGAAAAATGATAACAAAATGTTTACGTGTTTTAAACATGCATCCACTAGGGGGCCAATCTCTTCGGTAAGGCTGGACATGAGTCACAAACCCGGTAGGGTTGGAGTGCAGTCACAAGCACCGCCGCAGAAGCCAACTGGCGAACCAAAAAGGATCTCAACATTTTTAGTGCTACTTTCAGTTTTTCGGGCAGATTTATTTTGATGTATCTTAGAAACTAGGCCGCTTTTTTCCAGATTTGTATGGAAATTTCGCCCGAAACAACTCAGAAAGGTCCCCAAATCCATGCTAGACCAAAAAATTTTTTTTGGAAAATATGGACGTTTTTGCCCAATTTCCCCTATCAAAAATTTTGCCGCGCTTAATAAATCACTAATATACTCCCCGACCACTTCCAATCATCGAAAGCGCCATAAAGGCAGTTTTTGCCAAACTATGGCCAAAAAACCCCTTACTCCCCTACAAAACCGAAATTTTCGTATCACAGCAATAGTTCTTGGCCCGTTATGTCCGAAACCACTCTAACCCAAAATTGGCCGATTTTGTCCGATTTCAGCTACTTTTGCCATATCTTCGAAACTAGGCCGCTTTTTCCCAGATTTGTATGGAAATTTCGCCCGAAACAACTCAGAAAGGTCCCCAAATTCATGCTAGACCAAAAATTTTTTTTTGGAAAATTTGGACGTTTTTGCCCAATTTCCCCTATCAAAAATTTTGCCGCGCTTAATAAATCACTAATATACTCCCCGACCACTTCCAATCATCGAAAGCGCCATAAAGGCAGTTTTTGCCAAACTATGGCCAAAAAACCCCTTACTCCCCTACAAAACCGAAATTTTCGTATCACAGCAATAGTTCTTGGCCCGTTATGTCCGAAACCACTCTAACCCAAAATTGGCCGATTTTGTCCGATTTCAGCTACTTTTGCCATATCTTCGAAACTAGGCCGCTTTTTCCCAGATTTGTATGGAAATTTCGCCCGAAACAACCCAGAAAGGTCTCCAAATTCATGCTAGACCAAAAAATTTTTTTTTGGAAAATATGGACGTTTTTGCCCAATTTCCCCTATCAAAAATTTTGTCGCCCTTATTATATCACTAATATACTCCCCGACCACTTTCAATCATCGAAAGCGCCATAAAGGCAGTTTTTGCCAAACTATGGCCAAAAAACCCCTTACTCCCCTACAAAACCGAAATTTTTGTATCACAGCAATAGGTCTTGGCCCGTTATGTCCCAAACCACTCTAACACAAAATTGGCCGATTTTATCCGATTTCAGCTACTTTTGCCCTAAAAACTTTTTGAATAATTGAATAAAATACTTGCAAGGCCGAAAATACTCGCAATGGTAGGAAGATAAGAATCTGAATAGATGAGCATTTAAAATGTTCTGTATTGCAAAAGAGCAATGAGCAGTTGAACAACATTAGCAAAACACAACCAAATTGCTCACTGCTCTTCAAAAACTATCTGCTCTGCAAAAAAGCAGTGAGCAATTGAACAGCATGAGCAGAGAGCAATCGCACTGCTCACTGCTCTTCATAAAACTATCTGCTCTGCAAAAGAGCAGTGAGCAATTGAACAGCATGAGCAGAGAGCAATCGCACTGCTCACTGCTCTTCATAAAACTATCTGCTCTGCAAAAGAGCAGTGAGCAATTGAACAGCATGAGCAGAGAGCAATCGCACTGCTCACTGCTCTTTTCAAAGAGCAGTGCGATTAGTAGCAGTGATCGCAGGAGCAGTCCCATCTCTAGTCACAACGGATGCATCAGACTATGCATTAGGCGCAGTACTGTCACAAGGTGACATAGGACAGGACTTACCCATAACTTACGCGAGTAGAACTCTCGTTAAACACGAAATAAACAAATCTACAATAGAAAAAGAATTGCTGGCGATTCATTGGGCAATAAATTTCTTCAAACCATATCTTTTTGGAAATAAATTTACGGTGGTCACTGACCATAGACCACTGATATCGTTATTCACACACAAAAACCCATCATCAAAAATGACACGCATAAGAGTCGATTTATGTGATTATGACTTCGACATAATATACCGAAAAGGAAAAATGAATGTCAATGCGGATGCACTATCACGCATCAAGTTAAACTCAGATACATTAAAAGAAATGATCCCGAAACAATACCATAACGTTAAGAACAAAAATGTATTAGCAGTCACAAGAAACATGACCAGAGAGAAATACAACACACCAACGATAGAAGCACATGAACCAAACCAAAACACAAAGTTAAATGAAACGTATATATGGAACAGCGAATTGATGGCTGACATAAAAAATTTAATAAACCTAACATTTGAAACGGGGAAAAATACAAAGACAAACATTGAAAATAACCAAGTTAAAATTGAATGCAGTGATAATCCATCGGAATTAGTTTCTTACTGGAGAAACTGACGTCAATAGTGCCAAGGAGAAATATAACAATGATATACTTAAAAGAAACTGATGAAATATTCAACATAATAGGGAAAAATGAATTCAAAGACATATTCAATAAATTACAACAGTGTACTCAATCAAAAGGCGAAAAAAACCCTAAAAATTATAATATACAAACCCCCCAAAAGAATAACAGACAAAATAATACAATTTAAATTGATAAATGATTACCATACAACACCCGTAGGAGGACATTTAGGTGTGAGAAAAACGACATTAAAACTCAAACAGAAATACATATGGAAAAATATGAACAAAATGATAAAATCCTTCATTAACAATTGTGAAACTTGTGCTAAAAATAAACAGACAAAACACATAAAAGAATACCAAATTATAACAGGCACACCTGCTAACACATTCGAAACAATCGTCATAGACACAGTGGGGCCACTTAGGTTGAGCAACAATTATAGATATATACTAGCAATGCAGTGCGAATTATCAAAATATGTTATTGCCTATCCAATAGAATCAAGAGACGCTAAAACTATCGCGAAAACAATGGTTGAACAATTAGTATTAAAACACGGCCTTTTCAAAAAACTGAAGTCAGATAATGGAACTGAATTCACCAATGAGCTAATGGCAAACATTTGTAGTATGTTAAAAATAGAACAAGTATTCTCGACACCCTATCACCATGAAACACTCGGGACAGTGGAACGTAATCACAGAGTATTAAACGAATATTTATTGAACTTTACCAATGATTACGAATGGGATAAATGGGTACCTTACTATACTTTTGCATACAACACTAGCCCCCATGTAGATACACAATATTCTCCATACGAACTATTATATGGCAGATTACCTCATCTACCTAAAGACATAATAGAAAAAGATGAACCAATGAACAATATAGATAATTTTGCTAATGAACTAAAACTCAGGTTAAAAAAACTCTAGCGCACCTGAACCGCTAGAAACACTAATGTTCGAAGAACAGTAGAAGAATCGTGCAGGTTTTGAGTGCATATTCCACCACATGTGCTGCTTATTACGGCCAAACTGTTTCAAATGCCACGTTTTACTTTCGTCTTAAGAATGCATTATAACTCATATGGTGCAAGGTTTCAGATATTACCACTGGCATGAATTTCAACGTTTATGAGAGCAAAACACGGGTTAATTATATTCGTTATCAGTTGCTTATTTCACATAATTTTGAAAGCAGCATCTCATATAACATCAATGAAGAAAATGCTCAGTGCCTGCAGCACTGTAACTGAAGTTGGTGTTTGGGGCTGCGATCCGAAAAATTTGCAGAACTTTGCGAATTGTAACATCGGTTATTTATTTTCATTGTAAATGTTTCCGGTATGTATACTAACTGTAAGCATTTATTGATACAAAAGTAGCACAACCGACTCGTGCTGGCAACCTTTCGCCAGTATCAAATCCAAGAATATATCAAATCTGCTTCACGTTGTTTAATTACATTCGAAGTTATAGGAGTATAAAGAAATTTAGGGTTACCTGCAGCGAGTTTTTTCAAATGATCGAAAGCTTAATATTTGCTGTTTATTGTCACTACAATATCATTACCATTTGAAAATTCTACGATAAAACCGCTTAATAAAGATATTGCAATTAAACACAAAACCAACAATAGCTGGCAACCCTATCGTGTCTTTTCAACCAAATTTGGCCTGAATAATGTTTATGACAGGTTTCATTAATTGTATGAAATTCGTATTGATTTCATGACTGCACTGGAAGTTATAGTACAAAAAGTTTTATTTTCCTGAGCGAATTTTCAAAACCAAAGACACAAAAATTACCATAGCAGGTAGCACCAATCAAATTTTTCAACCAAATTTCCACCAAACAGAGATTAGAGTTAGGTTTAGCTTCTGTGTCAATTTCATGAAAATCTGGTAACTTATTCACATTTCATAGGGCAAAAAGCAGTTTTTTTTCTTTGTAATTTTTCAAGATGGCACCACTGGCACAGAGTTGCCCACAATTCAAAATCGCTTCTATCAAATCTGGTCTTACTTAAGTCCAATGCATTCTGTAAATTTTAGCTGTATCTGATTATTGGTTCGTGAGTTTCCGTGAACAGAAGTTTTTGATGCTAAAAATATAGGTTAACTGGGAGAGGGTTACCGTTCTTGTCCGACATGAAATTTCCAAAGTTTTATTTTGAACGTGTAGATAAAACATAAGATTTATATACAGATTGGTTTTATTGTAAGAAACGGACATTTTTTTGAATATTCGATGGTTTGAATGTTTTTACTTCCAAATTTTTTTTTTCAAAATGAAGACACCAAAATTATGATAGCTGGCAGCTCCAATCGAATTTTTCGACCAAATTTCTACCAAACGTGGCTTAAAGTAAGGTCCAGCAATTGTGTAAGTTTCGTCAAAATCGAACGATTCAATCAGAATTTATAGGGCTAAAAACAGTTATCTTTTTTAGTGGTTTTTCAAGATGGCACCACTGGCACAGAATTGCCCGCATTTCAAAATCACTTCTATCAGACCTGGTCCTATTTAAGGTCAATACATGCTGTGAATTTCAAATAATTCTGCCCATCGGATCGTGAGTTTCCGTGAACAGAAGTTTTTGATGCTAAAAATATAGGTAAATTGGGCAAGGGTTGCCAGGCGTGCCCGTTATACCATATCTTTTTTTTTTTTTTGGTTATGTAAACAAAGCACAAGATTTACATATGAAAGGCTTATTTTTGAAGAAACTGCATTTTTTCAAGAGAGACGATGATTTGGAGGTTTTCACTTTCAGTGCCTGCCCTAGCTACAGGGTTGCCAGCACGCTCATTAAAAGCCACATTAATCTACAACTAAATAATATCAATATGTCCTGAAAATTTGGTAATGATCGAATAGCTCTGTCAAAAGTTATCGAAATTTAAAAATTTTCAAATTTTCCCGTCCTCTTTTTAGGCACCCAGCGCACACATAGGGTTAAAATATTCCAAAGCATTATCCGATTCATATGTAAAACACGTTAGAAATTTATTTTATTAACTTTATTTTTGCGAAAATCATTTGTGCACGAAATAATAGGTATATTAAAAATATCACTTAAATGCCCGCCGGCGCGAAAAGGTTTACAATAACTGACATTTAAAGAGACCTGGACCTATTCTGCATATACACCAATGTATCCTGAAAGTTTCAGCTCAATCGAATGGCGCGTTCCCGAGATTATCTCACTGAAATTTTTTGTACATATATATATATATATATAAAGAAATATGAATTTTTGGCCGAATCGATTTTAATACTAATGTTCTTCGAACATTAGTAAAAATAGTATCAGTCTAGCACGAAAAATAATCGATAGAGTAAAACACGAAAGAAAACTCAAATTAGACAATTTTGCAAAACCATCAAACTTGAAAGTAGGAGATTTAGTACTAGTACGAAATATGAATAGAAAGAAATTACAAAACACATACCACGGACCATACGAAATAAAATTCAGAGATGGCGTAAATTCAGATATCTGAATAAACAACAAATGTAAAAGATATCACAACAATTTGTTAAAGTTATACAAGCCACAGACAAGAATAATAATGTAATAAACTATAAGCATACAACTACAAATTTCCACAATCATAATAGAATCAAACAATATGTACACTATAAGATAAAATTAGGTCAAAATTAAGAAAATATCAAGAAAAGAAATATATACATATGAAATTGCGAATTAAATAGAAATAAGAAAAAAAAAATTATATGCAATTGTAATGTGCGAATTAAAAAATTAAAATTCAAAAATTTTCTTTTTACACAAAAGAAAATTTTTTTTCCCAAAGAGAGAGGGTGTTGTGTACACTTGACACTTGACGTTTCGACACTGGTCGAAATGTCAAATATCACATAGATGGCGACTAGAGCGCCCTAATTGCACGCGGTGGTAAATCCTCGGTACTAGATAATTATTTTTGATTCACGCAGATTTTCGAAAAACATAACTGTAATACTACTGCTATAAAAGCTCAGGATTGGAATCAATAAAGGGAATTCAGTATTGGTAAGCCAAATAATAAGCGGCGACCAAGTTTAAGAAAAGAATTGTTTTCTTTTTTTAAATTCCTTAACGAAGTTGCTCTAGGCAAGACTTGGCAATAAGCGGCGACAGGTTCGCCAAAGCAAAGTCTCTGCTGGTTCAGCTGTTAGAAGATTTTTCTGTTAAATTTGCATAAGTGGCGACAGGCTCGCCAAAGCAGATAAGAACAGGATTTCTGAAGCGAACCGAAGTGTAGGCCAACAAGTAAACTTACTGCTACTTTACATAAGAAGCCTGGACATCCTATAGGACATAACGCAAAGGAGGCACAGTAGACCCAGGAGGTTGCAGTGTTAGGGTCCCTCTGGACGCACTCTAGGCCATCGTCATCATCATGTTTCGAAATTTTGTGATC
Source organism: Nemotelus nigrinus (assembly GCA_947369275.1). Lineage (NCBI taxonomy): Eukaryota > Metazoa > Arthropoda > Insecta > Diptera > Stratiomyidae > Nemotelus > Nemotelus nigrinus. Next base: position 85,946,494 of record OX376374.1, read on the forward strand.
AGAAGCATTAACCAAATTAATAGAGTCTTAAAATATTCAATCAACTTTTTTTGATGGAAATCGTTATTTATACTCTTTATGCTATAGTTGGTTTGATTAAGGTATTTGTTAATTATAAACAAGTAGTTTTTCTTATTAAACTTTCTGGCAAAGCAACCTTTGCAAATTCAATTTTATAAGTCATTTGTCATTTTTCATTCTTTTCGCTTTGCCAGTTCAAGGAGCTAGACAAGGGTAAGATTATTTCTGTAAATTAAATTTAATTTAATTTGAATTTTTTATAGTGAAATAAAACAACGACAACCTGAGCCAGGGGAGTTTTATTTCGGAAAACCAAGAACTGACAAATTTTTATTTCAACTTCTGCCTGTGGAATTGAAGACGATTTATCGAAATTCTGCATTGCATCGTGCCGGTTGCAATTTGGTTTGTATTAAAAGATTCATATTGTGTTGCGTCAACGGATCAGCGTTTATGGGCCTTGCCATGGGTCCAAAAACGCGTTCACAAAGAAGTCTAACTCCGACCGGACGATCTAGCCAAGAAGGAGACGATGCCGCCGCATCGTCAAATGGAACTGATTTGCAGCTTGATGGACTGCGTCCATCAAAGCGGCAAGCTATAGCTATATGTTGGGGCTTCTTTATGAGCCGCAACATATTAAAATTGATAATAATCAACATGTGGAAATAGGTGATAGCGTCGTCAGTAGTACATTGGACACCAAAGCATGTGCAGCTAACGTTTCTTTGGCTGCGCAGTGTGTGCCGCATGACGCCGTGCATGTCGGTGTTTGTCCCCAGGAGGATGTGTGCGGTTTTGTGGCACCAAGTGTGCTGAATTTCGCGGGCAATCGAAAGTTACATGACTTGCCGATATTTTCTGGGAGCGCCGAGGATTGACTAATATTTGAGGCGTCCCTGCAGCAGTCAACGTCATCGTTTGGCTACACGCAATTGGAGAAAACATTTCGTTTCCGGAAAGCATTGGTAGGGTGCAGTGTCTCTTAATCCAGACTGATAGTGTAAAGGAAATTATGGCGACTTTGAAATTTCGGTTTGGTCGGCCTGAACAGCTAGTGCGGTGTCAGATTCGAAAAGTATCTGAAATTCAAAGTATTAAGGAGAACCGCATCGATCAGTTAGTGCCATTTGCAGCTCAGGTCGTAAATTTAGTGGCGTTCTTGAATACGGACAGCACCCGGCAGCACTTGTCAAATCCGCAGCTCTTAGATGATTTGGTCCAGAAGCTCCCCATGTCCAAACGTCTGGAATGGGCGCAAGTAGCTATAAACACAAACCTTTTTCCAACGCTGGTGAACTTCAGTGAGTGGCTGAAAGGTGTTGCCACTTATGTTAGTCTTGTGACGAGACCGTAAATAGAGCAAAATTCGCGCAGCGGGCAGCAAGCATTAAATCGAGATTTTGCGACTTAAACAGTCGACGTGATAGAAATATGGGTGCGCTGCTGCACACCAGTAACCGGTGTAGCAGCATCTACGTTAAGTGTTCTTAGAGCGACAAGAATACACACAAAATAAATGATTGCTTGGAGTTTTTAAATCTTAATGTGTCTTCTAGATGGGAGAAGACCAAAGAAATGCGCTTGTGTTTTAGTTGCTTGCAGTCAAGTCATCAAGCTGCAAAGTGCATCAGAAAGAAAAAATGTGGAGTCAATAATTGCATTTGCCTATATCATTAGTTGTTGCACGAAACGAGGGTTTCTAATCTGGAATGTGCTGGAACTTACAGTCAGCAAAAGCAGGTAAGATCGCCAAGTGGGGTTAGTGCTGAGTCAAATCAGGGCTCTGTTTTGAACTGCTGAAACAAATCAATTGAGCCAGAAATGATGTTTCGAGTAGTTACCGTTAAACTATTTGGACCTGTTGGTGAAATGGAAACCCTTGCATTGTTGGATGAAGGATCTTCGGTGACCCTCATTGAAGAGAAATTGGCCGACCAGCTGCAACTAGAAGGCGAAAAGGAAGTGCTATCCTAACAGTAGTATGGAGAAAGATGCGAAACAGTGCCATCACGTCGGATAAATCTGCGAATTAGTGGAGTGAAACCGGGGCATACGCTGTACCCAATAAACAACGTACGTACTGTTAAGACGTTGAAGTTGCCATCGCAGCCCGTAGCACTTTCGTCTCTGCGCAGAAAGTATCCTATTCGCAGTGACCTACCTCTAAGAGACGTGGCAAATAAGTTGCCAAAAATTATGATAGGTCTTGAACATGCACATTTGGGAAGTGCTGTTCGAACTATTGAGTGTCCTGCTGGACTGATTGTCGTTTTTACGAAATTGGGTTGGATAGTCCATGGCCCATATTCTAGAAACCGAGATGTTAGTGAATCAGCAGTTATGCTGTGTCAACGGAAACATCTCACCACCACGTGGGAAGAAATTCAAATGCTAGAGGATTATTTCGCGATGGAAAATTTTGGAATAGAATAACCGGAGCATATCATTGGATCAGACAATCAGAAGCGTGCTCGTCGACTCTTGGCTGAAACTACAAATAGACTTGACGATTGTTTTAAGACAGGTTTGCTGTGGAAGGAGGATAAAATATTATTTCCAGAGAGTCGGCCAATGGCATTAAGTAGACTTGCCATTGTAGAGAAGAAGATAATGTGGAATAAAGCCTTTGGTACATCTTACCAAAACATCATCAATGACTTTTTAGCTAAAGGATATGCAAGGAAATTGTCAGTCGAAGAAGAAACGAAGATCGGAGAACGCACGTGGTATCTGCCTCACTTTGGTGTTGCCAACCCCAGCAAGCCAAAGGAGATGCGATTAGTTTTCGATGTTGATGCCACGGTTAATGGTGTGTCGCCTAATTCGAATCTGTTGACAGGTCCTGATTTGAACCAACCACTTCTTGCTGTTTTATATAAGTTTCGTATGCGTGCGGTCAGAGTGTGCGCCGATATTCAAGAGATGTTCCACCAGGTGCGGATAATATTAAAAGACCAAGATAGCCAACGGGTTTTGTGGCGAAATGGAGATACATTACGTCCAGTCGACACATATGTTATGTGTGTTATGATTTTCGGCGTTGCTTGCTCGCCATGTTCAGCGCTATATGTGAAAAATTTGAATGCCTCTGAAATTGGAAGCAACGATCCGGAAGCAGTTAAAGCCATACAGAAACTTCACTATGTAGATGATTTTGTGGCTAGTTTCACAACTACAGCACAAGCTATAAGAACAGCAAAGTCAGTGATAAAGATCCATCGACGTGGAGGATTCAATCTGTGCAATTTCGTTTCAAGCGATCGCTTGGGGTTGAGCTTTATTGCTGACCCTTCCAAAAGTACAGATAAAGAAATTGATATGAGGTTTGCTGATAAAAGAGAGCCTGACAGAGTGCTCGGAATGCGTTGGGACACGACAAGTGATTGTTTCACATTTAGGTTAACATTTGCTCGAGTTAATCCAGATATATTATCTCGAGCAAGAAGTCCTACAAAGCGTAAAGCACTCAGTGTAGCTATGTCAGTCTTTTATCCTTTCGGAATTATAGCTAACTTTATGATTTATGCGAAAGTGCAGATGCAGGATTTATGGAAAATTAGTCTTGAATGGGACGAACAGCTTCCAGATGAACAATATTCAAGGTGGTTGAGCTGAATGGAAGAACTTAAGCGATGTGCAGATACCACTGTGCCACGTTGCTACTCGCATTTTTTAGTTTCATCTGACGATGTGCAGTTGCATATATTCGCGGACACCAGCGAAACAGCCTTTGCTGCAGTTTCGTTTTGGAGGATTAAAAAACCTGATGGCGAATATGATTTAGCATTCATAATGCCAAATGATGGCACCCCTCGAAAATTTTTATCGGTACCACGATTGGAGCTGCAAGCAGCAGTTTTGGCATCTCGCATATTTGCCAGTATTACGTCAATGCATGAATCGCCAATCGACAGTGTGACTTTTTGTACAGATCCCAAAACGGTTGTCCAATGGATTAGATCTGACCACCGTCGTTATAAACCGTTTGTTGCGCATAGAGTAGCGGAAATATTGGAAATAACTAATATGATAGACTGGAAGTGGATACCGACTGAACTGAACGTTGCAGATGATGCAACTCGAACCAAATATCCCCCTAAAATTGAAGTTAACGGACGTTGGATATATGGACCAGCAATTTTGCGATTACCTGAAATCTCAAATTTTGAATCGCAAATGGATTTGAGTGGTGGATGTGAAGTGGAATGGCGACCAAAATGCGTTTTTACAATGAGTCAAGAAAAGCCAATTATAAATTTCAACAGATTTTCAGATTACCGTAGACTCAGACGTACGGTCGCATGGATATTACGATTTGTGACTGTCATTAAGTCAGTGCATTTTTTTACTAAAGCTATTACTGGAGAATTAACCGCGAGCGAGCTGTCGAAGGCAGATATCTGTATGTGCCAAATGTTGCAAAAAGAGGTATTCAAAAGCGAAAAAGCGGCTCTGTGAAGCAACAAACCAAATGATAAGACAAGCTCTATATATAAATTGAGCCCAAAATTCGATGATTCAGGCATCATAAGGATGTTTGGTCGTACCGAAGCAGCCGTATGTATTCCAGTCGAAATAAGACGCCCCATTATAATGCCGAAGGATCATCACCTTACAAAGCTGATAGTGCACTACTATCATATTTTGTTGAAGCACCAAAATCTGGATACTGTCATCTGTAGTGTCCGCGAGAAATATTGGATTCTGCACTTAGGTGCTTTTGTTCGACGAGTGCAATCTTCCTGTCAGTTTTGCCGTCTCCGTTTTGCCATGGCTTTTGCCCCAAAGATGGGACAATTATCAGCCGATCGATTGACGCCGTATGTTCGGCCATTTACATATACAGGACTGGACTATTTCGGTCCTATTATGGCCTCTATAGGACGACGTCAGGAAAAGAGGTGGGTGGCACTACTCACGTGTTTGACTGTTCGTGCCGTACACCTGGAGCTAGCCACGGACTTGTCAACGGATGCTAGTCTTATTTGCATTCGAAATTTTTTAAGTTTACGCGGAGTCCCCGCTCGCATAAGGAACGATAATGGCACAAATTTCGTTAAGGCTGCGAAGGAAATAGGAAAAAAGCCTGTCTATATTTGATGAGGAGAGCGTTCATCAGGAGCTGAATAGTAAAGGTATTGACTGAGTGTTTAATAGTCCAGCAAACCCCGAGGCAGGTGGCTGTTGGGAGAGATTGGTTCAAAGTGTGAAGCGGGTACTGTTTATTACTTAGAGGGAAATCGCGCCGCAAGTTGAAACTTTAAGAAGTCTTCTTTTAGAAGCGGCCAACATTGTCAACAAAAGGCCGCTCACACATGTACCGGTGGACCCGGAGAGCGAGGAACCACTTACCCCAAACCATTTTCTTCTTGGTTCTACAAATGCAACGCAAGTCTCCAACATCATCGACGAAAAGCTAGTATGTTTACGCAAACCATTGCGCATAGCACAACAGCTGAAAAATCATTTCTGGCTAACTCGACGCACAAAGTGGCATGATGATGTGCCACCATTAAAGCTTAATGACTTGGTACTCGTATGTGACTCAAATGTTCCAATACGACAGTGGAGACGAGAAGAATAGCCAAAATTTTTCCTGGTCCTGATGGAATCATTCGTCACGCAATGGTGCAAACAACAGCTAGATTACTGAAACGACCGACATCGAAGCTGGCAGTTTTGCGTGTAGAAAGAAAAAAGAAAAACGAAAAAGAAAAAAATATTATACTCGAATATCGGTTAACTCGGCACATTTTGAGCAAACAATTAAATCGTTGGTTGGATTAAATATTGAGTTGATTTGTTTTGAATATATATTGGATCATAATCAAATTTATGATTTGCATGAAAATTATTTATTTTTGCATAGCAACTAAACGACTTGAATTCCGGATTCAGTTGAGTGATTAAAGTGCAAGTGAATAATATTGAATTTTGAGTGTATGGAAGTGTGTCTGGTTTCTTAGGTTAAGAGGCACGAATTTCAGGAGGATTTTGGTTCTCTTTAGCGAACATATAGTTGGGATAAAGTTAACATTATATTGTGGCTGAGTACCGGCCCTTGGGTCCACCCTTATTGAGTTAGGCAGGGTGTTAAATAGTGTTTTAGCCGCGGTTAGTAGTGTAGAACTATAGTTTGAGAGGAGCGTATCGGGAACTTATATGTTTGCACAATAGAAGATCCTAGTGGACCGCCTGAGCAAGGATGAGCTCATATACGAACTCGCCATCCGAGGTTTTGCCGCAGATACGGTGGAAAATATGCGCAAGTGTCTGCGGGCAACGTTGAAAGCAGAGTTAGCATTGGACACTTCGTATGTCGAAACTGAGTACCCGTTCGACTATGAAACGGACTACGCCGAGCTATCCGCGAAGGCAGAGGAGATAGAAGAACTGGTGGCCAGAGTTTCGGGAGATAGGACATCGTCGGACTTCATCAAGGTTAAGGTGAAGGTCGAATGTGGATTCCGTCGTTTGGCAAATGTGGAGGCGTTTACCAAGGAACAAAAGGAAGCTGCAAAAAGTCTTCGAAATAGGTTGATTCTGGCGATGGGATCGTTGATGGAAAGAGCCGATGGTGTCAGCGATGACGAAGAAGGGCCATCAAATGAAGATCAAGGAACATTTTTATCGCAGTCGGATAAGGGCGCTAGTCTGGCAGAGGTTGCCAAGTGGGGGCTCAAATTCAGCGGAGATTCATCCGGGTCAGTGAATGCTTTCTTGGAACACGTCGAGGAGCTTCGTCAGGCAAGAGGACTTAGCGGTTGACCTTTTCGATTTTCGGGCCTTGATCTGGTTTAGGGCCAACCGAAACATTGTCGGATGCTGGGACGAGTTGGTAGAGGAATTAAAGGCAGAGTTTTTGCCCTCGGATTACGAGAATCGCCTCTGGGAGGAGATCCGGAAATGAACTCAAGGGGAGAATGAGTCGATGGAGGTGTACGTTTTGATAATGGAGCGCCTTTTTAGTAGATTGAGGAAGGGTTGCCCGGAGGAGGAGAAGATGCGAACATTAAGAAGGAACATAGCGCCTTTCTATCAGCAACAGCTGTGTCTGACGCAAGTATCATCTATCTCTGAACTCGTGAAGATGGGACGCACTTTGGATGCCACCAGGGCTTCAGTGGCAGCATTTGTACCACCCACCACGCGAAACAGACGATGCTTGGAACCAGATTTGGCGTACGTGGGAACGGAAAGCACTGAGTGAGTCGCTGCGATGTCAAATGCAGACCGGATCCAATGTTGGAACTGTAAGCGAGACGGGGATATGTCGAGAGAGTGCCCGGAGCCACGGCGGTGTTTTGGTTGCGGTCGCCAGGGGGTAATGAGGGGCGAGGGTTACTGGTGGGGAGTCTCGATTCCGATCAAACCAACAGGCTTCGGGAAACGAGCAGCGTGCTTCCTAAGTGGCCAGGCAAGCACGGTGATCAGGCCGCAACCGAGGACACAACGGCCAGTCGTGGACTACGCCCTTATGGAGAGTAGTAGTGATAGTCGTCCGCACATATAAGTGGATATTGAGGACGTAACTATGGAGGGGCTGCTGGACTCAGGGGCGAGCCGTACGATACTAGGAGGGAAAGGATGGTCCCGTTTGGCGGGTAAAGGCTTGGTACTGGGTCATGAGCAGATTGAAGAGGTGCGATTAACCAAACGGCGTACCCTGTGCGGTGTCTGGGGTGGTACGCTTGAAGTATACCTTAAACGGCCGAAAACACGACATAGACACACTACTCATCCCGTCAGTTCCCCAAGAGGAGATTTTGGGGATCGATTTCTGGCAACAATTTGGAGTGGTATTGGATTTGAAGGGTCAGCAATGGCATTCTTTGGCTCTGCGAGACCGGTCGCATTTATCTGAGCTAGAAAAGCGCGTACTGTCAGATTGGTTGGAGGAACAGTTTAGCTTGATGGGAGATGGATTAGGTTGTGTGACGGCGATTGAGCATACCATCAGGCCCAGTGCCACTCCAATAAAACAGAGGTACTATCCTGTTTCACCGGCGGTTCAACGTCAGATTAACACCGAGCTGGACGAAATGTTGAAGTTAGGAGTGGTTGAACCTTCCTCTAGCCCTTGGTCGTCGCCTATCCTCCTGGTGCGTAAAAAAGATGGGTCCTACCGTTTTTGTGTAGATTTCAGAAAAGTGAATACGGTATCCGAGAAGGATGCGTATCCTCTACCATATATTTCTGCCACTCTTGACAAACTACAGAACGCTAAATACCTATCCACGTTAGACGTGAAATCAACCTACTGGCAGGTACCAATGGCGAAGGAGCCGCGACAGTAGACAGCCTTCACAGTACCGGGACGGGGGCTTTTTCATTTTCTGAGGATGCCGTTTGGGCTACACAATTCGGGTGCGACGTGCGAGCGACTAATCGACACCGTACTTGGTCCTTCTTTGGAACCGTTCGTCTTCACCTACCTTGACGATATTATCGTGGTGACAGAGTCTTTCGAGTGACATATGAAGGTTCTCCGGGAAGTTTTCGAGCGTCTGAGAGTGGCAGGCTTGAGGGTTTTGAAAGAGAAGTGTCAGTTTTGTAGGACGCAGCTCAAGTATCTACTTGGGATATCTGGTGGATATGGAGGGTCTTAGGGTCGACTCCGAGAAGGTTCAAGCTGTGAACGAGTTCCCTCGCCCAACTTCTGTAAGGCAAGTTCGTCAGCTTCTCGGAATGGTATCGTGGTACCGTCGATTTATTCCCGGTCACGCGACACTGGTAGCCCCCTTAAGCGACCTATTAAAGAAGGGTCGAAAATTTTTGTGGTCCGAGGAGTGCTAACAGGCGTTTGCAATGTGAACGCGTAAGCTCACGTCAGCGCCCGTACTAGCCTGTCCAGATTTCGAACTCCCATTTAAAGTTCAGACGGATGCCTCGGATGTGGGCATAGGCGCAGTACTCAGTCAGGCGCACCCGGATGGCGAACAGGTTATCTGTTACCTCAGCAGGGCGCTTTCCAAACAGGAAAGGAGGTATTCGGTGACTGAAAGGGAGTGCTTGGGAGTATTATGGGCAGTGGAGAAGCTACGGCCCTATATAGAAGGGACACGGTTCGTTGTGATTACGGACCATCATTCCCTGGTCTGGCTGAATAGTCTTAAGGACCCTACGGGTAGATTGGCTAGATGGACAGTGAGATTACAACAATTCGACTTTGAGGTAATCCATCGCAAGGGGAAAGACCATTTAGTGCCCGACGCACTCTCGAGGGCTGTCGCAAATCTAGGCTGCGTCTCTGCCGCACAGATGACGGATGAGTGGTACCAAAACTTGATGGGGAAGGTGCAGAAGGACCCCGGCAAATACCCGAAATGGAAGGTGGTGGAAAACATGTTGTGGAAGTGGGTAAAAGGTCGGTATTCTGAGCTACAAGTTGACAACCAGTGGAAAAAAGTAGTTCCGAAATACGAGCGGCCAAAGGCGTTGGTCCAGTGCCATGACGAACCTACTGCGGGGCACATGGGGGTTCAGAAAACCTTTGATCGATTGGCACAAGAGTTCTATTGGCCAAAGATGAAGGCGGATGTGAGGAACTATGTCCGGAGGTGTAAGGTTTGCCAGGCGGTAAAGGTAGATCGAAAGCTTCCCAGTGGACTGATGGTGTCAAGGAGTCGAGAGGCCACTTCCCCCTGGGAAATGATATGTGTAGACCTCGTGGGGCCTCTACCACGATCCCTGCGGGGACACTCCTATATTCTGACGGTGGTGGATTATGCGACCAAGATGGCATTGTTATTCCCCCTAAGGAAGGCAACCGGAGCGGCCGTAGTAAATTTACTGGAGGAACACGTTCTGTTTTTGTTCGGAGTGCCACGAATAATTGTGTGCGATAATGGCGTACAATTCCGCTCCAGAGAATTCGCACGGATGACCGAAACGCATGGGGTTACGTTGAGGTTTACCGCGTTATATCACCCTCAGGCGAATCCGGCGGAACGAGTGAACCAGAACGTCAAACGTCTACTCCGAACGTATGCATCCGAGAACCATTGGGAATGGGACAGGGAATTATCGAAGATTGGTTGTGCGTTGAGAACCTCAACGCATGAAGACATGAAGGTTACTCCGTACTTCTTAAATTTCGGGCGAGAAATGACCATTCACCCCAAGAGTTATCAAGGCCCGGAGGTACAAGGAAGGAGGGATGGAAAGGATGAGGGAATTGAAAAGGCGAAATGGCTGCAGAAAGTCCGCGAAGAAGTCCGCGAACGGTTGAAGACAGCTGCTCGGGAAACAAAGGCACGTTATGATCTGCGGTATCGGGATGAGCAGTTTTTACCGAAGGATTTAGTATGGCGTCGAAATTTCGTTCTGTCGGACGCGGCAAAGTATTTCTCCGCCAAACTGGCTCCCGAGTATGTAGGGCCGTTCTCAGTGACGAGAAGGGTGTCCGGTTGGACGTATGAACTGGAAGACACCAGCGGTAAAGCTGTGGTAGTGTGGCACGCTAAGGATCTAAAGAGGTATGTGGGATGAGGCAACGTAGGCATTGTCATAAATTTGCCACAGGTGTATTAATAGTAAGTCAATTACCAGTGAATTTCCAATTTTTGTTGCTCTTATACTAGAGAATGGTGATGGTACGAGAGGATAAGATGGTGTCGATTGATGGTGGCGGGTTAAAATCCATTATCATTTGTGTTACAAATATAGTACTGTTTAGAAGTGGTGGCGGGGTTAAGCAATAAAAGTGGTAGTGTAGGTTAGACGTAGTAAACTAAAATTTGCCTAAGTCGGTGGTGGTATATATTAAGTTTTGAGTAGTACGGGGTGAGGAATTACTTAGAATTAAGTCCAGGTTAAGTTTAGGGATAAGTAAGTTTCGAAGGATTAGTATTGATATTGATTTAGGAAACGGTGGTGGTAGGATCTGTTTTCAGTATTCGTAGTTAGTAAGATGAGAAGTAAGTTATTTTGGTGGTGGGGGCTCTCGGCGGGTAGAGTCGGTATCGGGTTAGTTTGATATTCAGTCGTATATTTTAGGGTTAGTGTATGAGTACGAATTAGTGGTTAAAATTTGGATGTATATGAAATAAATACCGATATCTTGGTGGTGTTGATTATTTCCTCCTTGGTATTTGTTTTTTTTTGCTTCCTTCCATCTTCCTCGCGTATATTTTTGCTGCAATTCATTTTTTTCCCCCTTCTGCGTTCGTTATGGTGGAGGGAATTCGATGATACAGTAGAGTAGCCTAAAAACGAGTTCGAAGAGCATTAGACTTTATGTTGTAAAGGGTGAAAGTACCCGCACCAGGCAAAACTAGAACACGCAACATATAAACATGCAGGAAAAACGAAGGTTCGGGGAATAGGGCCATGTACGCAAAGAGTATGCTTGAGTGTTGAGACTGGTATGAGTGCTGTGTTGTATTATGTCAAGGAATTCGAAATTCAAGTACCGGGCGGGGTGGACGGACAGTCGAGTCGGTTTTTGGGTATCTGATGTCAGTTGAGAGTTTTGAAGCGCGGTATATCGAGAGAAAATGGTCGAGAATTTCTATGAAATTCTCTGAAGAGAGGGGGTGTCACGGTCACTCGTATATTAGATATAAATTCGTTTTCAAAAAAAACCTCCAACGACCTCCGGAAGCAAGGTCGATGGAGGTTGAATCACAATCACCAAGGAATTAATTATCTCTATTATGTTTGATTTGGTTAAGATAAGGTAAGAGTTAGGATCGATAGGGAAATAGACTAGGTGACGAAATCTACATGCAACTAAGAGTGACATAATAATCGAAACATTCAGCACGATTCACGACTACACATTTGACACGATTCAGGACTCCGTGTACGATGCCATCACAACGATTCGTAGCACCACGAAACGATCCACAACACTCAAAATATATAGATACCTAGGATACTACATGGAACTCACACAGAGATGTCTGGCACAAATACGATCACGACCAGACGGACTTTTAAATATGCGCAGATATGGGGATGGATCTGGTCCATATCTGATGCGGTACGCCGAGATTGATGCACGAACACGCGATGCAACGCACAATGCTAGTTGTTCAGGCCGGCGGCTCCTGACCGGGGGCAACATCTGACCCAGATACGACGAGCATAGCATGTATCCAACAAACTTTTACCACACCCGACATAAGCCAAATGGAAGAAAAACACAACGCGAATGGAACTCGGATATGAATGAATGAATGAACTAAGCTCCGCGAGTCAACCGAAAACTATTCCGAGCTGGTGAAGGAAATTGTAATCAACAAAGTCAGCCAAAAACTATTCCGAGCAGGTGAAAGAAATTGTAATCACTACCGTCGTCAAGTCGCTCCTCGGATGGAGTTTAAGAAACAAACACTACATTCGTAGCACTGTAGATGGAAAGATATATTTCCTCCCTTGGAAACTGCACGAGAAAGTAAAAGATTTACTTACCTGATGATCAATTTTACGGGAACCGAAACGAAAATAACACATCCGACACCAGTTGACGATTTTGACAATTCGATAAATGTCACCGGTTGTAATCATACAACTGACAGATGAGCGAGTAGGGTAAAGTGAGATGTCCCAAATGATTAAATCGCGGGGTGAAAATGGAAAACTCAACTCGGGCGAAATTGAACCAGGTTGAATAGACTTAGCGGACCAGGGAAGTCCCGACAGTTTTGAAAATTTGCGCTCCAACCAGACAAAGTGAAAGTCTTTGCGGTCTTTTTCGAATTGAACTGGGTAAGGACGTAGTCGGATAGCGAGAGCTCGGAATAGGAAACTGATTGGCGATTATCTTTTATTTTACATGTCGAATTGAACTGGGCGAGCGATATTAAAGTTGGATTGGATGTGAAGAGGCGAAAAACGGTGGAGTGATAAATAAACGAAGGTGTTACAGCAGCTGGCGGATCGGAACGTAAACAAGGGAAGTTAAAGTGGAAGGATTGACTGCGCGTGGCGACGGCGATTTTATCAGGGCCCCAGCGAGGAATTGTAGCCAGAGTTAGTTTTTTTTAATTGAATATTTTAATTTGAACAGAAATACCTAGGCTTAAGAAAAATTACAACTAGTTAGTAAGTAAATCGCGGCCGCAAGATTTAAAGTTTGAATTAAGTGTTAGGTTGTTTCTTTGTGCAGAAATTTGGAATTCGAGTAAAATCTCAAGAGTGATGTATCGAAAGTGAAGTGAAGATGTTTTCTTTCTAAAACTAGTTCCGACGGTGTAAGTGGAAAATACGCGGAGGTAAGGCGAAAGCACGTCGCCCATTTCTCGCTTTAAGGCGACGGTGCCGTAGTAGATTCGGGTCGATTAAAGCGAGTGGCGCTCAAACCCACCCCTTTCTCCGAGAGCAGAGGCACCCGAAACTGCTGCCCTAGCGTCCCAATTGGGGATGAAGGGTTTATGAGACGGTTTGTATTAAAACGGTAACAAGCCATGACATTGTCAACATAAATATTAATGGTTATAGCTTCCGCGGCTAGAGGACTAAAAATTTCATTCTCAGATGCTAACCACCTGAGGCATTTTGTCGCTAAGTAAGGGGCAGTTGTAGCTCCATAAGTGACTGTGGAAAGTTGATAGCACCTGACACTTTCATTTGGGTTATCCCTCCACAGTATAAGTTGATATTTCTGATCCTCTTTTCTCTTCCTCACTTAGCGGTACATTTTTTCCATGTCCGCCGTGAATAAAAACTTTGGAAGGCGAAAGCGCAAAAGTATAGTGAAAACATCTTCTTGGAGTGATGAATCTGCATACAGTATATCGTTGAGCGAAATATTTGCTGATGTTTTAGCCGAAGCATCAAATACCACTCCCAACTTTGTCGTTGTGCTATCAGACCTTAAGACACAATGGTGTGGCAAGAAATAATGTGATTTGGAAATATGGTTTATGTTTACTTCCTCCATGTGTCCTAGACACAAATACTCTTCTATAAAATTTGTGCATTGGTTTTAAAATTATTAATCTTTGTTTAATTTGCGCTCCAAACACAAGAAACGTTGAAATGCTCTTTCTTTTGAATCTCCTATTAACAGTGGGTTTTTTGTCAATGGCAATTTCACAAAGAATCTTCAATACTTTTCGTGAATGGTTCGCATATTCTTTCTTGATGAGCTAACTGAGCTGATAGTTCTATATCGTCTGATTCCCAGAAATTTTGGACTTTATTTTCACGTTTGTTGGAGTCGTGGCTACAGGTTCCCCTGCATACTTCTGATGGGGATTTGTCGACTACCTTGCCCGACAGTATCCATCCGAAAACCGTGTTTTGAAGTATTGGAAGCTTTGGTCCAAGTCGTATTTGCCCAACTGATAAGAGTTCAAGATAGCTAACTGCTCCAATAAAGAGATATATTCTGGCCAGATAATTGTATTCGGGATCAGCCAATTTAATTTTCTTTGGAACTGGCCATGCTGAGACATCGATGAAACGTGTTGGCTGGTCGGTAGTAATTTAAGGTGACGTAAAAGCTTCAGTTCTTGTTGAATGTTCGGTAGTTCTAGAATGCAACAACATGTTATTTTTTGACTCTGCTGTTCGCTTTTCTTAACCAATGCCTCTAACACTCAATTTTTCAGGGGTTACATTCAATCCAAGTTTGTTTACTAGTTGCTTTGTGATGAAATTCAACTGAGACCCTGAATCTAAAATTACTCGGCACTCATATTTATTTATTTATTTATTTATTGTCTAAATCCACAGAACAAATCCAATTATTGATTAGACAAGAAGAAAAAATAAAAATAAATACAAGTATATAAAATATGTAAGAAAAAGAAAATACTATGAAAACCAAGAAAATTAATATGAAAATATCATGAAACCAAGAAAATTAATAAATTGAGAATGAAGTAATAATACAAAAAAGAATAAAAAGCAAATCGATCGGAAAAGAACCAAACAAAATGAGTAAAATTAGGACATATTACGATTATAAGAGATAACGTTATTTTTACTAATATTCGAAGAAGAACATTAGTATGATATCATATTAAAATCACTTTGGCCAAAAATTCATATTTCTATATATATATATATATATATATATATATATATATATATATATATATATATATATATATATATATATATATATATATATATATATATATATATATATATATATATATATATATATATATATATATATATATATATATATATATATATACATATCATCAAAAAATTTCAGTGAAAAAATCTCAGCAACGCGCCATTCGATTGAACTGAAATTTTTAGGATACATTGGTGTATTGTAACGCCAGCGAGTAGTCAGGAATCTGAAATGTAAAGGAGTTAGAAATGAAATGTAATGAAATGAAATGTAAAGAATTCGAAATGAAATGTAATGAAATGAAATGTAAAGGAATTGGAAATGTAATGTAATGAAATGAAATGTAAGGGAACTAGAAATGAAATGTAATGAAATGATATGTAAGGGAATTGTAAATGAGGTAAATCAAAGGAAATCAGGCGCTCCACCGATGCGAGCGGGTACTCCCCACCGGGTCAAAGCATCGCCGTCGACTCAGATTAAACTGCCGACGATTACCCGGACCCAAGAACGAGCGACCCTTAGCGCAGCTAAGGAGCCAGGAATCCCGTCGGAGAAGGGAACGCCGACTCACGCACTCGAATGAAAATAGACTGAAAATGCCCGGTGGAATGGGGCGCACGTCCGCCGTTGACCGTTTAGTCGCGCCGCGTGAACACTCCGCTATCTGCTAGGCAGAATTCGATGGAAACAACCTAGTTAAATTTACAATCATGTCAACATCGTTCGTTGACATGATGGTGGTAAACATCACTGACAGGATGCCTGAGATGTCATCGGGCGATCGAACCGCCACCATGCGGCGAAACGATAAGGGCGCGTTCCGATTTCCATCGGACTTAGGTGCGCGAAATTGCACTTTAGCAGGCGCGTGTAGCGAGTACAAGGGGCCAATGCACCCGATCGAACGATACTGCGAATGAAACAACCAACGGTCTGCAAAGATACCGCAGAAGCGGCACGGGAAACCTCTATGCGAGGTTTGCTGGCCAGTGGACAGGCTATAGATCATTCTATTCCCCCAGCTGCCAAGGTGAGAACCAGACGTTCCGAAGTGGAGTCAGGAACTAATTCCACTAATTTGAATTTTTCATGGTATCGGATTGCTGGCGTGCGCTCGAGTAACCTGGGGCCAAGCGTGTGAAACTCAAAGAAACAGCAAAGGTGTACACCGCACGAACGTAAAGAAAAATTGTGGAGCCGGTGGAAGTCGAATACGGGTGGAAGAAATTTAGGAAGAAGCAGCGAACTTAATGATCTGGGGAAAATTGGATGTAGCGGCGTAGTAGCGATTCGAGGGCGAATATCTAGTGGGTCGAATGCGAAGGCGTTAGGAGAACGATCAACGGCGGAGCAAGCGCGAAGAAAACGCTGACTTGCAATACGTGGGGATTTCCCGATTAGACGACCATACGACAGTAGCGAATCGACGAAGCAGATTATTCGTAGTCACAGCAGGGTTTACACAGTAAGTTTAGAAATAGGTATTGTTGTGAAATAATTTTAAAAATCAATAAGTAGTGTAACGCGGCGCCGTCGATTGAAATATTTGATTGAAGTGACTAATATAATTGTGGTACCAATTGTAACGCTGGCGTTATTATTGCCGCATCGGCTATTTTTACTAAAATACGTGTTCGGGGGTGTAGAATTGATCGTCGCCGATTTCTCGCTTCTAGGCGACGGTTAGTAGGCAATTTCGGTGAAAGTCGAAGCGAGTGGCGCCTAAAAAAAAAACTGACTCACACCAATCTCCGCGTGAGCTAAGCCACCCGAAATTGCCCCCTTTTTACTCCAACGGGAGGTAAAGGGAACGGAGAAGATTTTGCGCATTGGCGGGTAACAAATTGGCGCCCAACGTGGGGCCTAACGGTGATAACAGTACGAAACGGTGCGCGTGAAAAGTTTCATATAGCCAAGTCCCAAATTGTGGGAGGCTCGGTAGGCGCGAAAAAAAATTCAGGAGGGGCGAAGCCCTAGAGGCACCCGTAGTAGTGCAATATTGATTAACTAAAAAGAAGTGTAGTATTGATTACGTTGGCAATATTGATCAATCCGGCTGGTCGTTCTGCGAGAGTTTCGAACCGAAATAATTTTGCGTTGACATATCGTTGCAGATACTAATCTTAGCGTAATTAGTGGGACTATAATGTTAGAATTGATATTTTGCACTGAATTTTTGATTTTCTCGCATAATAGTGTTCGGATAGATCATTGAAACACATATATTATTATTGAATTTTTGAAATTTATTCGAATATTTGCATATATACATATCTATATATATATATATGATATAAGTCTACATATTTTTATTTTTGGTGAAAACCTATTTGAATTCTAGTTTGTTGGTGTGGAAGCGTGAGTGAGTGGATTTAGGTTGCTTGTGTTTGGAAGTGAATAAATTTTGAAGTGGTGATTTAGTTTTAGCCGGAGGAAATCGTGACGTTGGATAGGTATTTCTCAGGTGTTGATTTTCGAAAGAGCATTTTTGGGGTCTGAGGAAATAGAAAGATTATCTTCTATTTCATAATGAAGATTCTAGTAGATCGCCTGTCGAAAGACGAGCTCATTTATGAGCTCGCCATCCGGGGTTTTCCGGCGGACACGGTAGAAGGTATGAGGAAGACGCTGAGGGCTACGCTGAAAGCGGAGTCTGCGCTGAATACCTCCTACGTAGAGACAGCGTATCCTTTTGACTACGAGACAGATTACGCGGAGTTGTCAGCGAAGGCTTCAGAGGTGGAAGATTTAGTGTCGAGGGTGACGAGGGACAAAGCCGCATCGGAATATGTGAAGTCGAGGGTGAAAATTGAGTTCGCTTTTCGCCGCCTGGGTAATATGCGGGCGACCACACCCGAACAGTTAGATGGTGCGAAAAAGCTCCGTAACCGGTTCATCATTGCGATGGGGACCTTTGTGTCCAAGACGGAGGAAACGAGTGGGGACGAAGATGAACTTGCAGCTATCGAACGGGCAGCGGCCACTCCGCCAGAGGTGAGGCTACCAAACTTAGCGGAGGTAGCGAAGTGGGGCCTCAAGTTCAGCGGAGACTCCTCGGGTTCCGTGAATGCCTTTCTGATTTGGTTCTGAGCCAACCGCGGTCTGGCGGGCAACTGGGACGAGCTGGTGGAGGAACTCAGAACAGAATTCCTCCCACCAGACTATGAAGATCGCCTATGGGACGAGATCCGGAAGCGGACTCAAGGAGAAAATGAGTCCATGGGGGTCTACGTGGCCGTTATGGAGCGTCTTTTCAGTCGCTTGAAAACAGGTTGCTCAGAGGAAAAGAAGCTGCGTCTATTGCGGAGAAATATCGCGCCATTCTACCAGCAACAGCTGGGCTTAACCTCAGTGACATCTATCGCGGAGCTGGTAAGGATGGGCCGCACCCTGGATGCAACTAGGGCGTCGGTGGCGGCGTTTGTGCCTCCCAGCACCCGTTCTAGACGCTGTCTAGAGCCAGACCTGGCATATGTAGGGACGGGAAGTGCGGAGCGAGTTGCTGCAGTGTCCGAGCGAAGCCAAATTCAATGTTGGAATTGCAAGCGGGAGGGACACTTATCGAGAGCATGTACGGAGCCAAGGCGGTGTTTTGGGTGTGGACGTCCAGGGTTCATGCGGTCCGCTTGTCCAACTTGTCGAGTGAGGGTCAATAACCAGATGGATCGAGGTCGGTCAAGGGTCGAGGAGTCGGGAAACGGACGCTGTGCTCGCTAGGCGGCCAAGCGAGTACTGGGCCGAGGCCGCAACAGCAACGTCATCAGCCGAAGGTAGATTATGCTCTGGTTAGAAGCGAACATGACTGTCGTCCGCACTTACGGGTGGAGATCGAGGGCACGGTCATGGAAGGACTACTGGATTCGGGGGCCAGCCGCACAATCCTAGGAGGAAAGGGGTGGTTCCGGTTGGCAGAGAAGGGTGTGACGTGTAGTCAAGGAGGAACTGGGCAAGTACGACTTGCCAACGGGGCAATGTGTTCGGTGGACGGGGAGGCACGGTTGCGTTTCGCTTTGAACGGACGTGAGCACGAAATGGAGGTGTTGATCATTTCGTCGATTCCGCAGGAGGCGATATTGGGGATCGATTTTTGGCAGCGTTTCGGTGTTGTCCTGGATATGCAGGGTCAGCAATGGACGTCGGTTGCTTCCGCGGAGGCGGTGGGGGGTAGTGCGCTGCGAAGTCGGACAGACTTATCGACTGGAGAAGCAGAGACCTTGGCTATGTTGTTAGAGGAGCAGTTCGGGTTAATGGGCGAGGGATTGGGCTGTGCGAAAGCAGTTAAGCATGTCATTAAAACTTCGGCTCTCCCGATCAAGCAGAGGTATTACCCGGTCTCACCCGCTGTGCAGAGACAAATCAATGCTGAGTTGGACGATATGCTTCGAATGGGAGTGGTCGAACCGTCGTCAAGTCCTTGGTCGTCGCCGATATTGCTGGTGCGGAAGAAAGACGGGACTTATCGTTTTTGCGTAGATTTTCGAAAGGTGAATGCGGTGTCTGAGAAGGACGCATACCCTTTGCCGTACATTTCCGCTACTTTGGACAAGCTGAGGAATGCAAAGTACTTGTCGACGCTGGACGTCAAGTCAGCTTACTGGCAGGTACCGATGGCAGAGGACTCTAGGCAATACACCGCGTTCACCGTGCCAGGAAGGGGATTGTTTCATTTTCTCAGGATGCCTTTCGGACTTCACAATGCGGGGGCCACATGGCAACGGCTGATCGACACGGTGCTCGGGCCTGCATTGGAGCCTTACGTGTTTACATATCTCGATGATGTGATAATCGTGACCGAGACATTTGAGCGACATATAGAAGTCCTGCGAGAAGTGTTTGTTCGACTGAGAGAGGCGGGTCTACGGTTGTCACGTGAAAAATACCAGTTTTGTAGGGCGCAGTTAAGATATTTGGGTTACCTAGTTGATGTAGAAGGCTTGCATGTAGACCCTGAAAAAGTAAAGGCGGTAAGCGAGTTTCCACGTCCCGAAACAGTGAAACAGGTTAGACAACTCTTAGGTATGGTGTCTTAGTACAGACGCTTTATTCCGGACCATGCAACGATGGTGGCTCCCCTGACTGAGTTACTAAAAAAGGGGCGCAAGTTTGTGTGGAGTGACGAGTGCGCGCGCGCGTTTGCCTTGTGTAAACAGAGGCTCACTACGGCACCGGTACTGTCGTGCCCTGACTTTGACCTCCCATTCAAAGTACAAACGGATGCGTCGGATGTGGGCATCGGGGCGGTGCTGAGCCAGGCACACTCATCGGGAGAAAAAGTCGTGTGTTATCTCAGCAGGGCGCTCTCGAGTAGTGAGAGGAAATACTCAGCGACGGAAAAAGAATGTTTAGGGGTGCTATGGGCAATCGAAAAGCTGCGCCCATATATTGAAGGCACTCATTTCATCGTCATTACTGACCACCACTCACTCGTTTGGTTGAATAGGCTGAAGGACCCCACTGGTAGGTTGGCTAGATGGGCGGTTAGGCTCCAGCAGTTTGACTTCGAGGTGGTTCACCGCAAAGGGAAGGAGCACTTGGTGCCGGATGCACTCTCCCGAGCAATTAACCAGGTATACAGTATAGACACCTCACTGAAATTGGAGACGTGGTACGAGAAGATGTTGGACAACGTGCGAGGAGATCCAGGGAAATACTCAAACTGGAGAGCTGTGGATAACACCCTGTGGAAACGGGCAGAGGGGTCTAGGTTAGAGGCAGGAAACAAAACCGACTGGAAAAGAGTTGTGCCGAGAGCTGAGAGGGGAGTCGTTCTCAACCGGTGCCATGATGATCCTACAGCAGGACATATGGGAACTGACCGGACATTATCCCGAGTTGCGCAAACCTACTATTGGCCAGGGATGCGGGCGGACATTCGCCGATACGTAGAGAAATGTAAAATTTGCCAGGCATGCAAAGTCGAGAGGAGGGCACCGATTGGATTGATGACCACCAGGGCCGGCGAGGCTAAAGACCCCTGTGAAATGATCTGTGTGGATCTAGTGGGACCGCTGCCTAGGTCAAAGCGTGGTCACGTTTATATTTTGACAATATTGGACTACGTCACCAAGTTTTCGATCTTGCTACCAATGCGAACAGCGACAGCTGCAAATGTTTTCCGCCTATTGGAAGAAAACGTACTCCTGGTGTATGGTGTACCAAGGGTTTTGGTATGTGACAATGGCGTGCAATTTCGGGGCAAGCAATTTAAGTGTCCGGTGGAGAGTTATGGGGTACAGATTAGGTATACTGCGCTGTACCACCCCCAGGCCAACCCGGCCGAAAGGCGCAACCAAGATGTGAAGTGCATGTTGCGCTGCTACGCCTCGGATAATCAGCGCACGTGGGACAAGTACTTGGCAAAGATTGCATGCGCCCTGAGAACCTATAAACACGAGGTCACCGGTTACTCTCCATATTACCTAAATTTTGGCCGGGAGATGGTTACGTTTCAAGAAGAAACAGAACCGCCCGAAAGCGGGGATCGGAGTTTTAGCCCTTTACGGAACGCGAGAGCTCTAGATGAAGTTCGACGAGAAGTGATCCAGAGGATGGGGCTGGTGGCTTCATCAAGTAAAAAACGCTATGACCTCCGGCGGAGGACGGTAGATTTCCAGATAGGTGATAGTGTATGGAGAAGGAACTATGTATTGTCAGATGCCAGCAAACATTTTTCCGCCAAACTTGCTCCTGCGTTCGTTGGGCCTTATAAAATAAGGAAAAAGACTTCAGCATGGACCTTTGAGTTAGTTGATGAGAGGGGGAAGTCTGCAGGAAACTGGCATGCAAAAGACCTTAAACGGTATGTGGAAGGCAATTCCGAACCTAATTATAACTAGGAGTCAGCGACAGCGGAGACCGGCGTCCAAGTGCTGTTTTTTTTACCATATGATGTTTGGATAGGTTACTTTTAATAGCAGTAGGATAATGGAGTTAGGTGCCTTGAATAGGTGCTAACTCAAAGACCAGATCGCGAGGTGTGACATATAGACTTTTGGCACTTAACGGATAGGCACAAGATAGATTTTAATTAAGAATAAGATAATAAATCGTTAGAATAATTGGGCGGTGGTGGTTAAATTCAGGGAATCATAGTTAAAACAGAAAAATATAGCAAAGGGGAGTTGGTATGACAGAATAAATTGTTAGGGTAAGCTGGTGGTGGGTATTGAAGTAACTAATAGATTAGACAGGTAACTTGGATTAAAACCGTAGTTAAGATTGGATTTACGGATAAGCTAAGAGGGTAATTTTATGTAGTAGTATCATTGGGGTTATTAGAAATATAAAAACAATACCAATCATTTGGTGGTGGGTCCGTATCTGCTCATCTTTTTTTTTCCTTTTTTTCCTTTCTTTTAGTTCTTTTTTTAGATTTTTGTTATTATCTTGTTTTTTTTTCATTGGCCGTGGCAGGGGTAAACACCCTAAAAAGAAACAGTTTGTTTTGCTTTAGAATTTGATATAGGAATATATTTACATATGGTTGTTTTATGAGATAGTACGATAAGGATTATTAGGAATATAAATACAATACCGTTCATTTGGTGGTGGGTCCATATCTGTTTTTATTCTATTTTTTTTTCTCCTTTTTCTCTTTCCTTTCCTTTCGTTTTTTTTTCTGATATTATTTCGTTTTTTTTTTGTTAGATATGGTAGAGGTAGCCATC
Organism: Nemotelus nigrinus; assembly: GCA_947369275.1. Taxonomy (NCBI): domain Eukaryota; kingdom Metazoa; phylum Arthropoda; class Insecta; order Diptera; family Stratiomyidae; genus Nemotelus; species Nemotelus nigrinus. The sequence continues at coordinate 85,969,225 of OX376374.1, forward strand.
CTAAAAAGAAACAGGTTGTTTTGCGTCAGGGTTTGATACAGTTGAGATATATATATCTATAGGGTCGACAACACTGTACAAACCACGAGACAAAAAAATTACAACACAAAATCTCTGTCGGAAAGAAGAGTAAATAGCGTAAATCTGGCGTGAATGTGTGTCCCAGCATCAATGATCGTGTCGTACCATCTAGAATTCAAATAGACAAGAGCACGAAGATTGACTACTAAACACTAAGACCGGGGCGCTGGTCGCGGGAATTTTAATGAAATACTTACCTTCGGCGTAAGATCGAATACAGATACCAAAAACGGGTCGTGGACTGCCGCGGCAATTAGAATTCGAAAGTTTCCGGGAGTCATAGGGGCGCGCGCAATTCGCGGTCATTTCGTCAATTATTGCCTCCATAGGCAGAAAGTTAGACAAGAATTACTTAGTAATTCTCTGGGGAAGGGGGAGATGTAACGCCAGCGAGTAGTCAGGAATCTGAAATGTAAAGGAGTTAGAAATGAAATGTAATGAAATGAAATGTAAAGAATTCGAAATGAAATGTAATGAAATGAAATGTAAAGGAATTGGAAATGTAATGTAATGAAATGAAATGTAAGGGAATTAGAAATGAAATGTAATGAAATGAAATGTAAAGGAATTGTAAATGAGGTAAATCAAAGGAAATCAGGCGCTCCACCGATGCAAGCGGGGACTCCCCACCGGGTCAAAGCATCGCCGTCGACTCAGATTAAACGGCCGACGATTACCCGGACCCAAGAACGAGCGACCCTTAGCGCAGCTAAGGAGCCAGGAATCCCGTCGGAGAAGGGAACGCCGACTCACGCACTCGAATGAAAATAGACTGAAAATGCCCGGTGGAATGGGGCGCACGTCCGCCGTTGACCGTTTAGTCGCGCCGCGTGAACACTCCGCTATCTGCTAGGCAGAATTCGATGGAAACAACCTAGTTAAATTTACAATCATGTCAACATCGTTCGTTGACATGATGGTGGTAAACATCACTGACAGGATGCCCGAGATGTCATCGGGCGATCGTACCGCCACCATGCGGCGAAACGATAAGGGCGCGTTCCGATTTCCATCGGACTTAGGTGCGCGAAATTGCACTTTAGCAGGCGCGTGTAGCGAGTACAAGGGGCCAATGCACCCGATCGAACGATACTGCGAATGAAACAACCAACGGTCTGCAAAGATACCGCAGAAGCGGCACGGGAAACCTCTATGCGAGGTTTGCTGGCCAGTGGACAGGCTATAGATCATTCTATTCCCCCAGCTGCCAAGGTGAGAACCAGACGTTCCGAAGTGGAGTCAGGAACTAATTCCACTAATTTGAATTTTTCATGGTATCGGATTGCTGGCGTGCGCTCGAGTAACCTGGGGCCAAGCGTGTGAAACTCAAAGAAACAGCGAAGGTGTACACCGCACGAACGTAAAGAAAAATTGTGGAGCCGGTGGAAGTCGAATACGGGTGGAAGAAATTTAGGAAGAAGCAGCGAACTTAATGATCTGGGGAAAATTGGATGTAGCGGCGTAGTAGCGATTCGAGGGCGAATATCTAGTGGGTCGAATGCGAAGGCGTTAGGAGAACGATCAACGGCGGAGCAAGCGCGAAGAAAACGCTGACTTGCAATACGTGGGGATTTCCCGATTAGACGACCATACGACAGTAGCGAATCGACGAAGCAGATTATTCGTAGTCACAGCAGGGTTTACACAGTAAGTTTAGAAATAGGTATTGTTGTGAAATAATTTTAAAAATCAATAAGTAGTGTAACGCGGCGCCGTCGATTGAAATATTTGATTGAAGTGACTAATATAATTGTGGTACCAATTGTAACGCTGGCGTTATTATTGCCGCATCGGCTATTTTTACTAAAATACGTGTTCGGGGGTGTAGAATTGATCGTCGCCGATTTCTCGCTTCTAGGCGACGGTTAGTAGGCAATTTCGGTGAAAGTCGAAGCGAGTGGCGCCTAAAAAACAAACTGACTCACACCAATCTCCGCGTGAGCTAAGCCACCCGAAATTGCCCCCTTTTTACTCCAACGGGAGGTAAAGGGAACGGAGAAGATTTTGCGCATTGGCGGGTAATAGTATATGCAGAATAGTGCCAGGTCTCAGAAAAAGTTGAAAATCTTTAACCCTTTGGCGCCGGCGGCCATTTAAGTGATATTTTTATTATACCTATTATTCCGCACACAAATAAGTTTTGCAAAAATAAAGTTAACAAAATAAATTTCGAACGTGTTTTATATGTGAATCGGATAATGTTTTGGAATTTTGTAACCCCATGTGTGCGCTGGGTGCCTAAAAAAGGAACGGGAAAAATTGAAAATTTTTAAATTGCGATAACTTTTGACAGAGCTATTCAATCATTACCGAATTTTCAATACATATTGGTATTATTTAATTGTAAATTTGTGAAGCTTTTGATGAGCGTGCTGGCAACCCTGAAGCTAGGGCAAGCACTGAAAGTGAAAACCTCCAAATTATCGTCTCTCTTAAAAACCTGCCGTTTCTTCAAAAAAAAGCCACTCATATGTAAATTTCGTGCTTTTTTTACATAGACCAAAAAAAAATTTGATATGGTATAACGGACACGCCTGGTTACCCTTGCCCAATTTACCTATATTTTTAGCATCAAAAACTTCTGTTCACGGAACCTCACGATCCGATGAGCAGAATTAATTGAAATTTGCAGACTGTATAGGTCCTAAATAGGACCAGGTCTGATAGAAGTGATTTTGAAATGCGGGTGATTCTGTGCCAGTGGTGCCATCTTGAAAAATCACTAAAAAAGATAACTGCTTTTAGCTCTATAAATTCTGATTGAATCGTTCGATTTTGACGAAATTCACACAGTAGCTGACCTTATTTTAAACCACGTTTGGTAGAAATTTGGTTGAAAAATACGGTTGGAGCTGCCAGCTATGATAATTTTGGTGTCTTAAATTTGAAAAAATAAAAATTTGGAAGTCAAAATATTCAAACCATCGAATATCCTAAAAATGTCCGTTTCTTACAATAAAACCAATCTGTATACAAATCTTATGCTTTATCTACACGTTCAAAGTAAAACTTTGGAAATTTCATGTCGGACAAGAACGGTAACCCTCTCCCAGTTAACCTATATTTTTAGCATCAAAAACTTCTGTTCACGGGAATTCACGAACCACTAATCAGATACCATTGAAATTTACAGAATGCATTGGACTTAAGTAGAACCAAGTCTGATAGAAGCGATTTTGAATTAAGGGCAACTCTGCGCCAGTGGTGCCATCTTGAAAAATTACAAAGAAAAAAAAAACTGCTTTTTGCCCTATGAAATGTGAATTAGTAACCAAATTTTCATGAAATTGACACAGTAGCTGCACCTTACTCTAAACTTTGTTTGATAGAAATTTGGTTGAAAAATTCGATTGGTGCTGCCAGCTATGGTAATTTTTGTGTTTTTGGTTTTGAAAATTCTCTCAGGAAAATAAAACTTTTTGCCCTATAACTTCCAGTGCAGTCATGAAATCAATACGAATTTCATACAATTAATGGAACTTATTATAAGCATTATTCAGGCCAAATTTGGTTGAAAAGCCACGATAGGGTTGCCAGCTATTGTTGGTTTTGTGTCTGTTTGCAATATCTTTATTAAGCGGTTTTATTGTAGAATTTTCAATTGGTAATGATATTGTAGTGACAATAAACAGCAAATATTAAGCTTTGGATTATTTGAAAAAACTCGCTGCAGGTAACACTAAATTTCTTTATACTCCTATAGCTTCGAATGTAATATAACAACGTGAAGCAGATCTGATATATTCTGGGCTTTGATACTGGCGAAAGGTTGCCAGCACGAGTCGGTTGTGCTACTTTTGTATCAATAAATGCTTACAGTTAGTATTCATACCGGAAACATTTGCAATGAAAATAAATAACCGATGTTTCAATTCCCTAAGTTCTGCAAATTTTTCGGATCGCAGCCCCAAACACCAACTTCAGTTACAGTGCTGCAGGCACTGAGCATTTTCTTCATTGTTGTTATATGAGATGCTACTTTCAAAGTTTGGTGATATAAGCAACTGATAACGAATATAATTAAGAAGTGTTTTTCTTTCATAAACTTTGAAACCCATGCCAGTGGTAATATCTGAAACCTTTTACCATATGAGTTATAGTTCATTCTTGAGACCAAAGTAAAACGTGGCATTTGAAATAGTTTGGCCGTAATAAGCAGCTCATGTGGTGGAATATGCACTTAAAACCTGCACGATTCTTCTACTGTTCTTCGAACATTAGTGTTTTTAGCGGTTCAGGTGCGCTAGAGTTTTTTTAAATTATTTTTAAACACAGATAACGTTTGAGGCAGAGGACCAAGGTTAAGGCTATTGTGTTGACGAGGCAAACGCAAGAGGGGGGAAAAGAAATAGGTGTCGGTACGGGCAAATGCAACATTAAAGGCAAATAATGTTCTATTAAGATGGCCCGGTTCATTAACTGAAAGTTGAATGCTGGGGTCAACCAATATACTGCCTTTAAGGAGTTACCCCCACTTGTAACTTTTAAGTTTTTCGTTTTTTTTTGTTGCATTTTTTTTAAGTATAACTATCTAAGAATACGTCCTTCAAATTTCAAGTCGATCCAAACATAATTTACCGAGATATGAGCGTTGAAAGAGAAGAAACTGTTGCTTATACAACCGTTACTTATACTTATAAACGCGATTTTCTCGAAATGACATCTTTGAAGTCGGTGACCAAAATTACTCGAAAACTACTGAGCCGATGTTTTTGAAACTTAGCAGGCTTATTTAATACATAAAAATGTAGTGTTTGATCTTTCGATTTATTTTTTTAATAAAAAATGGCCGTTTTATAGCAAAAAGACGACCATTTTTTTAAGTGAAAATCGAAATATTAACTTTGACTGTCCGCCATTTTGCGAAAAATGGATATTGTTTTAAATCCTTCGATCAAACACTAGTTTATACTGTTATTTAACTAAGTCCATTGCTATTTTTTGTTTCAGATGATCCACTTCGACACAATTTTGGTCACCGCAAAAGGTGAAAATTCAAATTCCATTGTTTTGACGGCCATTTGTAATTAAATCATGTAATATTTTTCAATAAAAAAATTACTGAAAGGTGTTCAAAGTATGTTCTTTAAGAAAATATAGCAGTCGTTTAAAAACATTTCGTAGTTTTGCCAAAATAAATTCATGAAAATGACCTATTTTATTGCGCTACAAGTGGGGGTAACCCCTTAAAAAGTTTAAAAAGGAGGCACTCGTCGAGGAACACTCTGCGTGACTCAAGGGAAGGAATTTGAAGGATGGAGAGGCGCATACTGTAATCACAATACGGAATACTGTACTTATAGAACAACGAGCGGGTGAATCGGCGTTGCACGGATTCAACCGCATCGATCAAGTATCTGATTCAACCGCATCGATCAAGTATCTCAAGTGGACACCAAATTTGGCAACAGTATTCAAGAACACTACGGACAAAGGAAAAAAACAGATAAAGAGAAGTGGAAAGATTAACAAAACGTTTAGAGGATCTGATGATGAAGCCGGAAAAACGAGAAGCCTTGGCAGTGACGTGAAGAATATGCAAGTCGAACTTTAATTTGGAGTCAAAAATCACGCCAAGGTCTTTGATATTAGAAACAGCATTGAGAGGAGAGCCAAGGACACAATAGGAAAAGAGCAAAGGAGATATTTTGTGGGTGAAAGACATTTGATGACACTTCGCAACATTAAAAGTGAAGGAATTAGCAGTGCACCAGTTAGCCAAAGTATCCAAATCGTACTGCAATATGGTACAGTCACCAGCGGATTCTATCACTCTGAAAATTTTAAGATCATCAGCGTACAAAAGGCAGGGTGAATTAAAGAGGGAAGGAAGGTCATTAATAAACAAAAGGAACAATAAAGGGCCAAGAATGGATCCTTGCGGAACTCCTGAGGTAGGAAAAAAAGGTGTAGAAGAACAAGAGTTAACAGTAACGACACAAGAGCGATCCCAAACGTAGGAAGAGAACCAACAAAAAAGAGCACCAGAGATACCAAACCCAGCTAGCTTTGATAGAAGAACAGCATGGTTCACAGAATCGAAGGCCTTGGCAAAGTCGGTATAGATGACATCTACCTGCTTTTGCTGGTCGATTGCGGAAGCAACGGTGTTTGACAAAGTTAATCTAGCTATCTTTGTTTAATTTGCGCTCCAAACACAAGAAACGTTGAAATGCTCTTTCTTTTGAATCTTCTATTAACAGTGGGTTTTTTGTCAATGGCAATTTCACAAAGAATCTTCAATACTTTTCGTGAATGGTTCGCATATTCTTTCTTGATGAGCTAACTGAGCTGATAGTTCTATATCGTCTGATTCCCAGAAATTTTGGACTTTATTTTCACGTTTGTTGGAGTCGTGGCTACAGGTTCCCCTGCATACTTCAGATGGGGATTTGTCGACTACCTTGCCCGACAGTATCCATCCGAAAACCGTGTTTTGAAGTATTGGAAGCTTTGGTCCAAGTCGTATTTGCCCAACTGATAAGAGTTCAAGATAGCTAACTGCTCCAATAAAGAGATATATTCTGGCCAGATAATTGTATTCGGGATCAGCCAATTTAATTTTCTTTGGAACTGGCCATGCTGAGACATCGATGAAACGTGTTGGCTGGTCGGTAGTAATTTAAATTGACGTAAAAGCTTCAGTTCTTGTTGAATGTTCGGTAGTTCTAGAATGCAACAACATGTTATTTTTTGACTCTGCTGTTCGCTTTTCTTGACCAATGCCTCTAACACTCAATTTTTCAGGGGTTACATTCAATCCAAGTTTGTTTACTAGTTGCTTTGTGATGAAATTCAACTGAGACCCTGAATCTAAAATTAATCGGCACTCATATTTATTTATTTATTTATTTATTGTCTAAATCCACAGAACAAATCCAATTATTGATTAGACAAGAAGAAAAAATAAAAATAAATACAAGTATATAAAATATGTAAGAAAAAGAAAATACTATGAAAACCAAGAAAATTAATATGAAAATATCATGAAACCAAGAAAATTAATAAATTGAGAATGAAGTAATAATACAAAAAAGAATAAAAAGCAAATCGATCGGAAAAGAACCAAACAAAATGAGTAAAATTAGGACATATTACGATTATAAGAGATAACGTTATTTTTACTAATATTCGAAGAAGAACATTAGTATGATATCATATTAAAATCACTTTGGCCAAAAATTCATATTTCTATATATATATATATATATATATATATATATATATATATATATATATATATATATATATATATATATATATATATATATATATATATATATATATATATATATATATATATATATATATATATATATATCATCAAAAAATTTCAGTGAAAAAATCTCAGCAACGCGCCATTCGATTGAACTGAAATTTTTAGGATACATTGGTGTATATGCAGAATAGTGCCAAGTCTCAGAAAAAGTTGAAAATCTTTAACCCTTTGGCGCCGGCGGCCATTTTAGTGATATTTTTATTATACCTATTATTCCGAACACAAATAAGTTTTGCAAAAATAAAGTTAACAAAATAAATTTCGAACGTGTCTTATATGTGAATCGGATAATGTTTTGGAATTTTTTAACCCCATGTGTGCGCTGGGTGCCTAAAAAGAGAACGGGAAAAATTGAAAATTTTTAAATTGCGATAACTTTTGACAGAGCTATTCAATCATTACCGAATTTTCAATACATATTGGTATTATTTAATTGTAAATTTGTGAAGCTTTTGATGAGCGTGCTGGCAACCCTGAAGCTAGGGCAAGCACTGAAAGTGAAAACCTCCAAATTATCGTCTCTTAAAAACCTGCCGTTTCTTCAAAAAAAAGCCACTCATATGTAAATTTCGTGCTTTTTTTACATAGACCAAAAAAAAATTTGATATGGTATAACGGACACGCCTGGTAACCCTTGCCCAATTTACCTATATTTTTAGCATCAAAAACTTCTGTTCACGGAAACTCACGATCCGATGAGCAGAATTAATTGAAATTTGCAGACTGTATAGGTCCTAAATAGGACCAGGTCTGATAGAAGTGATTTTGAAATGCGGGTGATTCTGTGCCAGTGGTGCCATCTTGAAATATCACTTAAAAAGATAACTGCTTTTAGCTCTATAAATTCTGATTGAATCGTTCGATTTTGACGAAATTCACACAGTAGCTGACCTTATTTTAAACCACGTTTGGTAGAAATTTGGTTGAAAAATACGGTTGGAGCTGCCAGCTATGATAATTTTGGTGTCTTAAATTTGAAAAAATAAAAATTTGGAAGTCAAAACATTCAAACCATCGAATATCCTAAAAATGTCCGTTTCTTACAATAAAACCAATCTGTATACAAATCTTATGCTTTATCTACACGTTCAAAGTAAAACTTTGGAAATTTCATGTCGGACAAGAACGGTAACCCTCTCCCAGTTAACCTATATATTTAGCATCAAAAACTTCTGTTCACGGGAATTCACGAACCACTAATCAGATACCATTGAAATTTACAGAATGCATTGGACTTAAGTAGAACCAAGTCTGATAGAAGCGATTTTGAATTAAGGGCAACTCTGCGCCAGTGGTGCCATCTTGAAAAATTACAAAGAAAAAAAAACTGCTTTTTGCCCTATGAAATGTGAATTAGTAACCAAATTTTCATGAAATTGACACAGTAGCTGCACCTTACTCTAAACTTTGTTTGATAGAAATTTGGTTGAAAAATTCGATTGGTGCTGCCAGCTATGGTAATTTTTGTGTTTTTGGTTTTGAAAATTCTCTCAGGAAAATAAAACTTTTTGCCCTATAACTTCCAGTGCAGTCATGAAATCAATACGAATTTCATACAATTAATGGAACTTATTATAAGCATTATTCAGGCCAAATTTGGTTGAAAAGCCACGATAGGGTTGCCAGCTATTGTTGGTTTTGTGTCTGTTTGCAATATCTTTATTAAGCGGTTTTATTGTAGAATTTTCAATTGGTAATGATATTGTAGTGACAATAAACAGCAAATATTAAGCTTTGGATTATTTGAAAAAACTCGCTGCAGGTAACACTAAATTTCTTTATACTCCTATAGCTTCGAATGTAATATAACAACGTGAAGCAGATCTGATATATTCTGGGCTTTGATACTGGCGAAAGGTTGCCAGCACGAGTCGGTTGTGCTACTTTTGTATCAATAAATGCTTACAGTTAGTATTCATACCGGAAACATTTGCAATGAAAATAAATAACCGATGTTTCAATTCCCTAAGTTCTGCAAATTTTTCGGATCGCAGCCCCAAACACCAACTTCAGTTACAGTGCTGCAGGCACTGAGCATTTTCTTCATTGTTGTTATATGAGATGCTACTTTCAAAGTTTGGTGATATAAGCAACTGATAACGAATATAATTAAGAAGTGTTTTTCTTTCATAAACTTTGAAACCCATGCCAGTGGTAATATCTGAAACCTTTTACCATATGAGTTATAGTTCATTCTTGAGACCAAAGTAAAACGTGGCATTTGAAATAGTTTGGCCGTAATAAGCAGCTCATGTGGTGGAATATGCACTTAAAACCTGCACGATTCTTCTACTGTTCTTCGAACATTAGTGTTTTTAGCGGTTCAGGTGCGCTAGAGTTTTTTTAAATTATTTTTAAACACAGATAACGTTTGAGGCAGAGGACCAAGGTTAAGGCTATTGTGTTGACGAGGCAAACGCAAGAGGGGGGAAAAGAAATAGGTGTCGGTACGGGCAAATGCAACATTAAAGGCAAATAATGTTCTATTAAGATGGCCCGGTTCATTAACTGAAAGTTGAATGCTGGGGTCAACCAATATACTGCCTTTAAGGAGTTACCCCCACTTGTAACTTTTAAGTTTTTCGTTTTTTTTTGTTGCATTTTTTTTAAGTATAACTATCTAAGAATACGTCCTTCAAATTTCAAGTCGATCCAAACATAATTTACCGAGATATGAGCGTTGAAAGAGAAGAAACTGTTGCTTATACAACCGTTACTTATACTTATAAACGCGATTTTCTCGAAATGACATCTTTGAAGTCGGTGACCAAAATTACTCGAAAACTACTGAGCCGATGTTTTTGAAACTTAGCAGGCTTATTTAATACATAAAAATGTAGTGTTTGATCGTTCGATTTATTTTTTTAATAAAAAATGGCCGTTTTATAGCAAAAAGACGACCATTTTTTTAAGTGAAAATCGAAATATTAACTTTGACTGTCCGCCATTTTGCGAAAAATGGATATTGTTTTAAATCCTTCGATCAAACACTAGTTTATACTGTTATTTAACTAAGTCCATTGCTATTTTTTGTTTCAGATGATCCACTTCGACACAATTTTGGTCACCGCAAAAGGTGAAAATTCAAATTCCATTGTTTTGACGGCCATTTGTAATTAAATCATGTAATATTTTTCAATAAAAAAATTACTGAAAGGTGTTCAAAGTATGTTCTTTAAGAAAATATAGCAGTCGTTTAAAAACATTTCGTAGTTTTGCCAAAATAAATTCATGAAAATGACCTATTTTATTGCGCTACAAGTGGGGGTAACCCCTTAAAAAGTTTAAAAAGGAGGCACTCGTCGAGGAACACTCTGCGTGACTCAAGGGAAGGAATTTGAAGGATGGAGAGGCGCATACTGTAATCACAATACGGAATACTGTACTTATAGAACAACGAGCGGGTGAATCGGTGTTGCACGGATTCAACCGCATCGATCAAGTATCTGATTCAACCGCATCGATCAAGTATCTCAAGTGGACACCAAATTTGGCAACAGTATTCAAGAACACTACGGACAAAGGAAAAAAACAGATAAAGAGAAGTGGAAAGATTAACAAAACGTTTAGAGGATCTGATGATGAAGCCGGAAAAACGAGAAGCCTTGGCAGTGACGTGAAGAATATGCAAGTCGAACTTTAATTTGGAGTCAAAAATCACGCCAAGGTCTTTGATATTAGAAACAGCATTGAGAGGAGAGCCAAGGACACAATAGGAAAAGAGCAAAGGAGATGTTTTGTGGGTGAAAGACATTTGATGACACTTCGCAACATTAAAAGTGAAGGAATTAGCAGTGCACCAGTTAGCCAAAGTATCCAAATCGCACTGCAATATGGTACAGTCACCAGCGGATTCTATCACTCTGAAAATTTTAAGATCATCAGCGTACAAAAGGCAGGGTGAATTAAAGAGGGAAGGAAGGTCATTAATAAACAAAAGGAACAATAAAGGGCCAAGAATCGATCCTTGCGGAACTCCTGAGGTAGGAAAAAAAGGTGTAGAAGAACAAGAGTTAACAGTAACTACACAAGAGCGATCCCAAACGTAGGAAGAGAACCAACAAAAAAGAGCACCAGAGATACCAAACCCAGCTAGCTTTGATAGAAGAACAGCATGGTTCACAGAATCGAAGGCCTTGGCAAAGTCGGTATAGATGACATCTACCTGCTTTTGCTGGTCGATTGCGGAAGCAACGGTGTTTGACAAAGTTAATCTAGCTATCTTTGTTTAATTTGCGCTCCAAACACAAGAAACGTTGAAATGCTCTTTCTTTTGAATCTTCTATTAACAGTGGGTTTTTTGTCAATGGCAATTTCACAAAGAATCTTCAATACTTTTCGTGAATGGTTCGCATATTCTTTCTTGATGAGCTAACTGAGCTGATAGTTCTATATCGTCTGATTCCCAGAAATTTTGGACTTTATTTTCACGTTTGTTGGAGTCGTGGCTACAGGTTCCCCTGCATACTTCAGATGGGGATTTGTCGACTACCTTGCCCGACAGTATCCATCCGAAAACCGTGTTTTGAAGTATTGGAAGCTTTGGTCCAAGTCGTATTTGCCCAACTGATAAGAGTTCAAGATAGCTAACTGCTCCAATAAAGAGATATATTCTGGCCAGATAATTGTATTCGGGATCAGCCAATTTAATTTTCTTTGGAACTGGCCATGCTGAGACATCGATGAAACGTGTTGGCTGGTCGGTAGTAATTTAAATTGACGTAAAAGCTTCAGTTCTTGTTGAATGTTCGGTAGTTCTAGAATGCAACAACATGTTATTTTTTGACTCTGCTGTTCGCTTTTCTTGACCAATGCCTCTAACACTCAATTTTTCAGGGGTTACATTCAATCCAAGTTTGTTTACTAGTTGCTTTGTGATGAAATTCAACTGAGACCCTGAATCTAAAATTAATCGGCACTCATATTTATTTATTTATTTATTTATTGTCTAAATCCACAGAACAAATCCAATTATTGATTAGACAAGAAGAAAAAATAAAAATAAATACAAGTATATAAAATATGTAAGAAAAAGAAAATACTATGAAAACCAAGAAAATTAATATGAAAATATCATGAAACCAAGAAAATTAATAAATTGAGAATGAAGTAATAATACAAAAAAGAATAAAAAGCAAATCGATCGGAAAAGAACCAAACAAAATGAGTAAAATTAGGACATATTACGATTATAAGAGATAACGTTATTTTTACTAATATTCGAAGAAGAACATTAGTATGATATCATATTAAAATCACTTTGGCCAAAAATTCATATTTCTATATATATATATATATATATATATATATATATATATATATATATATATATATATATATATATATATATATATATATATATATATATATATATATCATCAAAAAATTTCAGTGAAAAAATCTCAGCAACGCGCCATTCGATTGAACTGAAATTTTTAGGATACATTGGTGTATATGCAGAATAGTGCCAAGTCTCAGAAAAAGTTGAAAATCTTTAACCCTTTGGCGCCGGCGGCCATTTTAGTGATATTTTTATTATACCTATTATTCCGAACACAAATAAGTTTTGCAAAAATAAAGTTAACAAAATAAATTTCGAACGTGTCTTATATGTGAATCGGATAATGTTTTGGAATTTTTTAACCCCATGTGTGCGCTGGGTGCCTAAAAAGAGAACGGGAAAAATTGAAAATTTTTAAATTGCGATAACTTTTGACAGAGCTATTCAATCATTACCGAATTTTCAATACATATTGGTATTATTTAATTGTAAATTTGTGAAGCTTTTGATGAGCGTGCTGAAAACCCTGAAGCTAGGGCAAGCACTGAAAGTGAAAACCTCCAAATTATCGTCTCTTAAAAACCTGCCGTTTCTTCAAAAAAAAGCCACTCATATGTAAATTTCGTGCTTTTTTTACATAGACCAAAAAAAAATTTGATATGGTATAACGGACACGCCTGGTAACCCTTGCCCAATTTACCTATATTTTTAGCATCAAAAACTTCTGTTCACGGAAACTCACGATCCGATGAGCAGAATTAATTGAAATTTGCAGACTGTATAGGTCCTAAATAGGACCAGGTCTGATAGAAGTGATTTTGAAATGCGGGTGATTCTGTGCCAGTGGTGCCATCTTGAAATATCACTTAAAAAGATAACTGCTTTTAGCTCTATAAATTCTGATTGAATCGTTCGATTTTGACGAAATTCACACAGTAGCTGACCTTATTTTAAACCACGTTTGGTAGAAATTGGGTTGAAAAATACGGTTGGAGCTGCCAGCTATGATAATTTTGGTGTCTTAAATTTGAAAAAATAAAAATTTGGAAGTCAAAACATTCAAACCATCGAATATCCTAAAAATGTCCGTTTCTTACAATAAAACCAATCTGTATACAAATCTTATGCTTTATCTACACGTTCAAAGTAAAACTTTGGAAATTTCATGTCGGACAAGAACGGTAACCCTCTCCCAGTTAACCTATATATTTAGCATCAAAAACTTCTGTTCACGGGAATTCACGAACCACTAATCAGATACCATTGAAATTTACAGAATGCATTGGACTTAAGTAGAACCAAGTCTGATAGAAGCGATTTTGAATTAAGGGCAACTCTGCGCCAGTGGTGCCATCTTGAAAAATTACAAAGAAAAAAAAACTGCTTTTTGCCCTATGAAATGTGAATTAGTAACCAAATTTTCATGAAATTGACACAGTAGCTGCACCTTACTCTAAACTTTGTTTGATAGAAATTTGGTTGAAAAATTCGATTGGTGCTGCCAGCTATGGTAATTTTTGTGTTTTTGGTTTTGAAAATTCTCTCAGGAAAATAAAACTTTTTGCCCTATAACTTCCAGTGCAGTCATGAAATCAATACGAATTTCATACAATTAATGGAACTTATTATAAGCATTATTCAGGCCAAATTTGGTTGAAAAGCCACGATAGGGTTGCCAGCTATTGTTGGTTTTGTGTTTGTTTGCAATATCTTTATTAAGCGGTTTTATTGTAGAATTTTCAATTGGTAATGATATTGTAGTGACAATAAACAGCAAATATTAAGCTTTGGATTATTTGAAAAAACTCGCTGCAAGTAACCCTAAATTTCTTTATACTCCTATAGCTTCGAATGTAATATAACAACGTGAAGCAGATCTGATATATTCTGTGCTTTGATACTGGCGAAAGGTTGCCAGCACGAGTCGGTTGTGCTACTTTTGTATCAATAAATGCTTACAGTTAGTATTCATACTGGAAACATTTACAATGAAAATAAATTACCGATGTTTCAATTCCCTAAGTTCTGCAAATTTTTCGGATCGCAGCCCCAAACACCAACTTCAGTTACAGTGCTGCAGGCACTGAGCATTTTCTTCATTGTTGTTATATGAGATGCTACTTTCAAAGTTTGGTGAAATAAGCAACTGATAACGAATATAATTAAGAAGTGTTTTTCTTTCATAAACTTTGAAACCCATGCCAGTGGTAATATCTGAAACCTTTTACCATATGAGTTATAGTTCATTCTTGAGACCAAAGTAAAACGTGGCATTTGAAATAGTTTGGCCGTAATAAGCAGCTCATGTGGTGGAATATGCACTCAAAACCTGCACGATTCTTCTACTGTTCTTCGAACATTAGTGTTTTTAGCGGTTCAGGTGCGCTAGAGTTTTTTTAAATTATTTTTAAACACAGATAACGTTTGGGGCAGAGGACCAAGGTTAAGGCTATTGTGTTGACGAGGCAAACGCAAGAGGGGGGAAAAGAAATAGGTGTCGGTACGGGCAAATGCAACATTAAAGGCAAATAATGTTCTATTAAGATGGCCCGGTTCATTAACTGAAAGTTGAATGCTGGGGTCAACCAATATACTGCCTTTAAGGAGTTACCCCCACTTGTAACTTTTAAGTTTTTCGTTTTTTTTTGTTGCATTTTTTTTAAGTATAACTATCTAAGAATACGTCCTTCAAATTTCAAGTCGATCCAAACATAATTTACCGAGATATGAGCGTTGAAAGAGAAGAAACTGTTGCTTATACAACCGTTACTTATACTTATAAACGCGATTTTCTCGAAATGACATCTTTGAAGTCGGTGACCAAAATTACTCGAAAACTACTGAGCCGATGTTTTTGAAACTTAGCAGGCTTATTTAATACATAAAAATGTAGTGTTTGATCGTTCGATTTATTTTTTTAATAAAAAATGGCCGTTTTATAGCAAAAAGACGACCATTTTTTTAAGTGAAAATCGAAATATTAACTTTGACTGTCCGCCATTTTGCGAAAAATGGATATTGTTTTAAATCCTTCGATCAAACACTAGTTTATACTGTTATTTAACTAAGTCCATTGCTATTTTTTGTTTCAGATGATCCACTTCGACACAATTTTGGTCACCGCAAAAGGTGAAAATTCAAATTCCATTGTTTTGACGGCCATTTGTAATTAAATCATGTAATATTTTTCAATAAAAAAATTACTGAAAGGTGTTCAAAGTATGTTCTTTAAGAAAATATAGCAGTCGTTTAAAAACATTTCGTAGTTTTGCCAAAATAAATTCATGAAAATGACCTATTTTATTGCGCTACAAGTGGGGGTAACCCCTTAAAAAGTTTAAAAAGGAGGCACTCGTCGAGGAACACTCTGCGTGACTCAAGGGAAGGAATTTGAAGGATGGAGAGGCGCATACTGTAATCACAATACGGAATACTGTACTTATAGAACAACGAGCGGGTGAATCGGCGTTGCACGGATTCAACCGCATCGATCAAGTATCTGATTCAACCGCATCGATCAAGTATCTCAAGTGGACACCAAATTTGGCAACAGTATTCAAGAACACTACGGACAAAGGAAAAAAACAGATAAAGAGAAGTGGAAAGATTAACAAAACGTTTAGAGGATCTGATGATGAAGCCGGAAAAACGAGAAGCCTTGGCAGTGACGTGAAGAATATGCAAGTCGAACTTTAATTTGGAGTCAAAAATCACGCCAAGGTCTTTGATATTAGAAACAGCATTGAGAGGAGAGCCAAGGACACAATAGGAAAAGAGCAAAGGAGATATTTTGTGGGTGAAAGACATTTGATGACACTTCGCAACATTAAAAGTGAAGGAATTAGCAGTGCACCAGTTAGCCAAAGTATCCAAATCGCACTGCAATATGGTACAGTCACCAGCGGATTCTATCACTCTGAAAATTTTAAGATCATCAGCGTACAAAAGGCAGGGTGAATTAAAGAGGGAAGGAAGGTCATTAATAAACAAAAGGAACAATAGAGGGCCAAGAATGGATCCTTGCGGAACTCCTGAGGTAGGAAAAAAAGGTGTAGAAGAACAAGAGTTAACAGTAACGACACAAGAGCGATCCCAAACGTAGGAAGAGAACCAACAAAAAAGAGCACCAGAGATACCAAACCCAGCTAGCTTTGATAGAAGAACAGCATGGTTCACAGAATCGAAGGCCTTGGCAAAGTCGGTATAGATGACATCTACCTGCTTTTGCTGGTCGATGGCGGAAGCAACGGTGTTTGACAAAGTTAATAAGTTTGTAACCGTTGACTTACCTTTGATGAATCCATGCTGTTCCCTGGCCAGCAAGGGCTGGACGAAAGGGTACACTCTATTGTAAACGACTCTTTCGAGAAGCTTACTAAAACAAGGTAAAAGGGATATGAGACGGTAATTAGAGATGGAAGAAATATCACCAGCTTTAAGGATGGGAAATATGTTGGTGAATTTCCAAAGGGAAGGGAAGGTTCCGGTTGAAATGCTGAGGTTAAAAATTATTGACAGAGGAACACACAAGGAAGATGAAAGGGATTTGGTAAAAAAATTTGGAATGCCGTCCGCACCGAAGCTATTGCTTGCATCAAGAGATAACATTAACAATTCTACTTCTAATGGATTAGTTAGAAAAGCAGAAAGGGTACAATCAGGAACTGGAAAAAAGGTTGAAGGCGAACCTTGTTAGAAGGCGAACCTAGAAGCTACTATGACGGGAGGTGAAGGTAGAGAAAAATTGAGCAAAAGCTCACAAGAATCTTGAGGTGAGGACGCAGACTTATCATGAAGATACAACGCAGAAAGATTGGCAGAGGAAGTTTTAAGGGATTTAATATAGGACCAAAAAGGTTTAGGATTGTCAGATGTAACAGAAGTTTCGACATGCTCTAAATAAGCACGCATAGCATCGTTGGCTGCCCTTTTAGCAGCAGCCCGTAATCTTTTAAAATTCAAAAGGTCATCAAGTGAGCCAGACCTTTTGTATTTGCTACGCGCTGCATCTTTGGCTCTAAGAGCAACCGCGACATCAACGGTGAACCACGGAGGGTCGGAACTTCTTTTACAGCGAAAGGAAGGAGTGTAACAGGAAATTAAGTTGGACAAGAAGGAATAAAATTTGCAGATAGCATCATCCACACTTAGCCCTCTGAAGAAACTATACCAGTTAGTACAATTTATTTCATTGGACAAAGCAGAATAGTTAGCTTTTTAAAATTGAAACGAAGTCTAGAGGCATGCTTGTCTTTAGACAAACGGTTTATAGTTAGTTCTATACAAAGAGGAGGGTGATGAGGATCAGGGCGCACATACGGAGACAAAGAAGGACTCAGGCAGAGTGAAGAAGGGTGAAGGTTAGTCAGAACAAGATCGAGAATCCTATTGTTAGTATTGGGTAAGTTGTTGAATTGTGAAAGTGAACAAAGGGACAAAAAAGAAGAAGTAGCGATCGAAATATTGTTTGAAGACAAAATACAAGAAAAAGTATTATCCCATTCAAGCGACGGCATATTAAAATCACCTAATAACAGTAAGGAAGCAGAAGGGAAGCGGCGATTAAGGTAGGACGAGAGTTCCGCAAAAAAACGTTCATATACCAGGACAGGGCTACTACAAGGGATGTAGATTGAGGAAGCAAGCAACACTGAGGCTGGTGAAGGAGAAATACGAACAATCACACATCCAACCGGGGCGGAAGTGATGAAGTCACTGCAGAGCGTTCCGTTCAAAGTTTTAAGTATACCAATTAAAACACCACCTCCTAATGAAAGATTACTCACAGAGTGATTACGGTCCCTGCGAAAAACAGTGTGAAGAGGCAAAATTTCATTGTTAAATATATCCCCAGACAACCAGGTTTCAGTTAGGCAGACAATATCATCAGACGCAATTACAGAAGAAACATTAACATAATTAACCTTGGTCCTCAGACCACGAAAGTTCCGATAATATATTTTCAGAGGACGGTTCATATTCTGTTTTTGTTCGATGGTCTGGAACGAAAATTTCTGGCGGGAGTTCTGACGAATTCCTTAACAAATACTCCAGTTGGCCAGAAGTTCTTCTTCAGAAGATCGGTAACACCAGGAATGATAGTGATGCAGAAGGAAGATATTTGCTGATCATCTAGGTTGTCCCGTGTAAGCTTTCGACACAGCAACAAACGAGGATTATAACCGAGTTTGGCTCGTACATACTCAGCAACTTGTTCGGCTGTGGTTCTATAAGCGAACCGAGAAATGAAAATTTTAAGTGGTGGTACAATCACTTCCAGTTGGGGGATACCACGAACAGTATCCCTGGTAGACGGAGGATTAATAGAGGTAACAGGTCTTCCGTAGGCTAGCTGCTCCGAATTTGATGCAAAAGACCGTTGAGGCGAGCAAATCGAGGTAAGCTTTGGGTCACCGGGATTAATGTTCGTTTTACCAGATGGTCCAGGTAGGCTTTCAGTAAACGAAATATGAGACTGCAAAGTTTCCATTGACGGCGTAGTAGTACCGGCTTGTAAAGAATTCGGAGATACCATTCCTTGAGTTGGTTGAGATGTATCGATTGCAATAGTACCGGCTTGTAAAGAATTCGGAGAAAACATCTCTTGAGTTGGTTGAGGTGTATTGATTGCAACAACTAAAGGGGTGGTTGAAATACCTGGAGCTCGTAATTTGCTACGATTACGAGTAACTACGCCAATCGGCGATTTGCCAACATCCGTAGCAACGGTCGTCGCTCGAAAAGTAGTATCCTGTATGTTGTTGCAGAACGGTTCCAGACTTTCCAACGTGGCGTTAACCTTCTCTTTAGAAGACAGAAGCGCTTTCGCCACGTCTTCAAGACACTGCTTAGCAGCACGCACTTTCGTCACGTAGTGAGCCATAGATAGTGAGCGGCAGCGGCTGCAAAACCAGTACAGGCCGGCAGTGGCAGCTAGGGAATCGCATATACGCCCAGTCAAGCCAACACATCTGCCGTGAAATGTTTTACCGCAGAAACCCGAGCATAACACGAACGGGGAGCTGTCTGATTTCGCGGTACAGGACGTCGCGTTGCACTGGGCCATGGTTCGAATGAAAGATCAGTAGCGTTTTTATATAGCACCGCCGAACAATAGATGAATGTGATCAAGCGAGCACAACTGCGTAAAGATGGTCGAAAGTAGATAATAAATACACCAGATGCGAGTTTCGACCGCAAAATGTTAAGTTAATGGTTAGGAGTTTGGGTGTAGCGGACCCAAATCAACAATAGGTAAATGTCACAATTACACACCAAACTACGTAAAGTAATTCCACAGAGCACTAGGAGGAGTTTAGTCTAATACACAAACCACTATCATAGCATATATTCAGAGCGGTCAATGAGCTTTTAGGCTAATACGCGAACTAGTAATTTGACTCTGTCGATAACACAGCATAGATTTAAAGCGGTCAATTAGCAGTGTTGTATACAAAAACAATCTTTAGAATAAGATTATCAGAGAGAGCACAGCATCGGCACTCAGAAAAACTGCTTAATGGCGCGAAAAGTATAAAAAATAACACAATCTATGGCACAATCACTATCATAGCATATATTCAGAGCGGTTAAAGGGCTTTAGGCTAATACGCGAACCAGTAATTTGACACTGTCGATAACACAGCATAGATTTAAAGCGGTTAATTAGCAGTGGTGTATACAAAAACAATCTTGAGAATAAGATTATCAGAGAAAGCACTGCATCGGCACTCGGAAAAACTGAGTAATGGCGCGAAAAGTATAAGAAATGACACAATCTATGGCTGTGAAGCGCGCAAAAGAAACGATTTTAAAAACCAATCGCAGTAGAGATTGTAACGGTAAATTTGTAGAGAAATTCACGGATGAATCTTAAAACTAAGATTATCGCGGCGGCACTGAACCAGCACTCAGAAAAACTTTGTAATGGCGGGAGAAGTATTATTAAGATCACAGTCAGTGCAAAACGCAAGCAAAAGTGACCGAATTAATTAAGCAAAGCGAAAAGAAAGACAGAGCGAAGGTACTCGATGTAGACACCTGTCACAAGGTCGAGCCACTGTTGGCCATCCAAAGCAGAGATTTTCACCAAATTTGTGCTTAGCATCACATATTAATTTTTGTCAGTATTTTCTTGAGCGCCCAGAGTGGTTGAACTTTGTTTATTCTGGCTTGAACCTAGATTCTTTTGTGACTTTACTGTGGTTGTATTGTGTGTGGTGGTACTTTGCTGGTGTGTTTTCACTGCCGATGCACCTAAATGAAGCACTGAATTGTGCTTCTTTTTGTAGCTTCTTGATCAACACTGTTTACGGCGATGACTTTGTTTTAAACAATTCAAACAAAAGTTGTGCCTTTTTGCGACTTCCAATTGAACCTCAGGTGTCAATGCCAAAAGTGATTTGCAAGCATATAGAAGATGCAATTCTTGACATACAGTACATTTTACAGCATTGAATGCAGTTAAAAGAGAACACGGTTTGGATTGTCGATGGTTACTTCCACCTGTAACTTCGAGGCTTTGGAAGCAACATTCCAAGAACTTTAAAAACTCATTGACTGTGCCCAATTCTCTAGGTTTAGCTAGTGATTGCTCAGATTGTATAATGCGTGTGTAGAGCAATCTAACTTCTTTATGAGCAAGTGTAGTAATATTGGATCCCATGTATCAATCGATAGGCCTTAATTCTTCAGAGCCATCAAACATTCATTTGTAGTGTCATGCAATGATCTTATAGACGTCACGGACACTGTCACACATGATGACTGTGAAAGAAGCTTAGTCACAAGATGATTTACCCGCAGTTTTTTGTTGTTATAACGATTCTTGATTGTAGTCCAAGCGTAGTCGTAATTGTCTGCTGACACCGGTAAATGTTTGATTAATCGTTTTGCTACCCCAGTCAGGTTTCTTATTAAGTAATGCATTTTCTGAGCTTTCCCAATAGAGCGGCTGTGAATAAGATGCGTATACAAATCATAAAACTCAGGAAAACCCAAATAGTTTCCGTCGAAACAGGGTAGTGTAATTTTAGGTAATTTAATGTTGGATGAGATTTCAGTGCTAGGTTCCACTGATTCTGTTGCCTTTTAAAGCTGCTATTGCTATATTATGACCGTATCATGCAACCAGCTCATCAGCTCTTTATAGTATTCAGCCGTATAGCCCTCCAAACTCTCATCTATCGTGCTTTCCCAAATCAGTTGGTCATTTTGTGACTATTGTAACTCGTATTCTTGCAGTCGAGTTTTCTTGAACTCGTAATATGCTTGTACTTGCCTTTCCTCAAGTTTGCTTGCTTTATCTTTGATGAAGAGAGCGATGCTCTTCATCAATGCCTTTTGTCTTCGTATTAGCTTTACTAGTAGCTCCTCATCTTGTGATACTAGGTCACTTGTTACTTTGAATTTGTTGGGCTCTTCGCTCTTTTTATTAAAACTGGCTGTTGAAATCTCGTTCAATGTTTTAGCTGCAAGTTTGTCTTCAGCTTTTCATATCCATATTTTGATGTCTCTACACACGACACTAATTGCATAGTAGTAGCCGAGCTTAAAATATGGATGCTCCGTGTTTTCGTCTTTCATGAGCTGCAGATTGGCGTGATTTGCCTGGAACTGCTTCCAGTAAAAATCTAAATCTTTCATCATTGTATCGAGGTACTCCCTCGTTTTGCGTTCATATGAATCTTTTGTGAATCTCTTATGGAGCTTCTGGATATCTGTTCTCAGAACCGATTGCTCTTCTGTAATAATTTCCAGACTTGCATAAACTTAAGTGTGCTAATCGATGCAAACGTTCTTGATTTTACTTCTAGAGATCATGTCGGGGTCACCAATGTTTTAAGATAGCGACCAAAGTTTTTCTTGAATCGCTCTTGATAGGTGTCGTTATTATAATTCGAGCACCTGTTGTCAATCCTTTTTCTGTAAGTCGGACGTAGACTAAGCACAGCACTTATTCTAGCCTTCAGAAAAGATTCCTTTTGGAAACTGATTTCTAGTGCAATACCAGAAACCAGGTGGTTAAGTTGAAATGTTGAATTCAAGTACAGTATAAGAACTCAAACTTCACCTAGTATCAGGTGATGTAGAATAAGTTCAGTACCTATTCTCACCCTTGCACGATCCTATTTTACCGTTTACTTCTAGTACAACACCAGAAATTAGGAATTCTAATAGAAATGTTGAACGATTCTATTTTAGCGCTAACTTCAAGTAAAATACCAGGAATAAGGAATTCTAATAGAAATGTTGAAAGATTCTATTTTAGCACTTAGCGCTTTTAGTACAATATCAGAAATAAGGAATTCTAATCGAAATGTTGAATTCAAGCTCAGTGCCAGAACTCAACTAACCTTAGCACCAGGGCCGGGGCGAATGATTTCTGCACCCGGTGCAAAAGCCAGATCTTGCGCCTATGCAATACATTCAATGGATCCTAAAAGAATACACCTCATGGTCAATCAACCAATACCCGTATGTGTGGAATTAAGGACATATATATATATATATATATATATATATATATATATATATATATATATATATATATATATATATATATATATATATATATATATATATATATATATATATATATATATATATATATGAATGTATGATAATATCCACAACACAGGAGGTAGAACATTAGACACGTTTAGAGGTTTCCCCTGTAGGCCTAGTCCGCATAACCAATAAGGTTATACATGATATTAATGTAAACAAAAATAAATATTTTAACAATAAATAAAATTTATAAAACAACAACTAAAAAAATGTCTTCAATTTTTTATAAATTTACATATATACGCTAATAAAAATCGCAAGAGTTGCAAACCCAATTTAAAATTCATTCTGACCTTAAGTAAATCATGAAATTAAAGCTTAATTTGATTCGTACTAGCTAAACTGTAACCTTCTTGTTTTCATATTCGCAAATTAGTCTATGATTTTATCATATCATAATTTAGCTCTTCCAACAAATCCTCTTGTATGGCTGTTGTTGGTAAGTCCACTAATCTTTCTTGAGACATAGTTGACCTCATGTTATTCTTGATCAGCTTTAATTTAGAAAAACGACGCTCACCAGGTGCGGCTGTAATAGGAAGGGTTAAAAATATTCTCAACTTTATAGCTGCATTTTGACACATTGTTTCCAAATGTCTATCCAAAATAAAAGACAACACTTTCGTTGGTGAATTGTTAGGAAACAAAGCTACAGACAACATTTCTATCTCCTCAAAAAGCTCAGATCCACTTATATCAGATTAACAATTTAAAATCAATGTTTCCTCCAAACTGAGACAGTCTTGGGAAATAATATCTGGGGTGCATTGAATTTTGCTAATATGTATTATATAAGCAACTTAGTATTTAATTGTGTACAATTATTTGATCGAGCCTTTCAGAAAATGATATTTTAAAATAAAAATCAATTTTGAATTTTTCCTGAGGTTCCAAAACCACTACATCTCTACCTTTGCAATGAAAGAGAGGTATTTTTCACATTGTTCTTAATGCAGATAAACTTTGAAATTCATGAGGAATATCCTAGACACACGCAATTGATTTTGCATTACCTACAAACTTTACAAATTCATTCTCTGAACGTAATTGCTTTAAAAACATCTTTGTAGAGCTTAATATTTCAACCTCTGCTTCCAAGCAAATTTCAGGACTCTGCAAACATTTACTTGTAATATTTATTTTGTTTAAAATGTCTACTAGATCAAAATGCGACACAATAATTGAAATTCTATAATTTTATTACCTAAGCATTCGGCGGTGTGATTGAATTTTGCAGCATTGCCTCGCGAAAGTTCGACAAAAGCCCCGTAAACTTTGCCAAAATTAAAAGCCAAAAGTCTAAGAGCATTTATTATACTTTCCCATCTCGTTTCACACAACGGTTGAAAGGCCAGCGACACTATATACTTCTTCAAAACCTGCCATAGTGCTGTAGAGTTTAAAAAAAGACGTAAAGATGTTCAACCGTAACAAAAATATAAAATTGCAATTGTAGAGCAGTGTGCAGGATCTGAAACTACCGAATTCATAGAGTGTGATGAACAAGGAACAAAAAATTTGCTCTGGGTTCTAATAATTTAATTTGAGTTTGCATTCCTCAGTGCTTGCCTTTTATATGGGTTTATTGTAATATCCTTGGCCTCTGCAATCAAACAAAGGTAGGTATATCTAGTTTTTCTAGGTCATTAAAAACTAATTCTGTCAACGTAATTCCACTGGACTTTTCAGTGTTGCTGCGCTTGAAAGAAGCTCGATAAGCTCATTTTGAATATCTTCAAGCTGCTAAAAGTTTGCATTAGCTTTGCTATAGAAACTGTCAGACTCTTCTCTTAGAACCAAAAATTACGAAGCTCAAATTTAACAAAAATTATGAGACGTTTGAGCACATTTCGCCAATGTTCCACTTCTTTTTATATTTGATTTTGCAATTTTCTATCTACAGTAGTACATACTTTAAGAACTTTTTCAATATTTCCCCACTTTTTAAAATGTTGCATAAGCAGGAGACTACTTTCATGGTCTTTGACCAATCTGTTCAAATGACCCCAATCTTGAAATCCAGAGCTTGTCGAAGTATTAGAAAAATTGTTCGTCGAAACATGCAGCAAAAAAACAAAAAACGGCATCCGCTGACTTCAAATATACAAGCTATTGACGAGGTACAGATTTCCCGTTTTTCGAAGATCTTTTGGTAAAATTGTACGGCCAACTTCCTTTTGTTAGTTGAGGGAAAATTATAATTTTTTAATTGAATGGAACCTTTTTCAACTATAATTTGTACAACTTTATCGTCTAGTTCTAGTTACTAACAAGGATCTTCAAAGTCAAGGTGTGATGCATTCAGCGCTCTGTAACTTTTATCAGGGGCACTCCTTGCATTTTTGTTTGAGGTGCAAACTGCCCCAATTTCAACGTTGATGAACTTGATCAGCAGATGCACTTACTGATTCGTCTGCTATAATTAACCTACGGATTGATCCTTTATCCCCCACTATCGCTTGCTCTAAGAGCCAGTTTCGTTTCCTATTTGCACTACCCGACAATTTTCTGCTAACAATTGATGACATTCTAATAGATAATCAATATTTCATAAATATAAAATACAACAGCAAAACAACACAACTACAAAGGCAATAATTTACCAATAAATGTTGTTCAGAAAAATCAGCTAATGCAAGCACTACTCTTAACATTGTACTTATAACACTATACACTTGGCATTGCAAAATGCCGTTACTGAGCATCAGGAAAATGAAAAGCAAATTTATTACACAATTTTTGCCAGTACATATAGAAAATTTTTCTAAATTTACTCCCGTTTTCATATACATTCCCCACATAGATATTTTATTTTGATCTTAATCATTGAAAAACATGCATCAATATTCAACCCCAAAATTCATTACTAAACTTACAAATCAATATGCATTTCTAAAATTTTCATAAGCATTTAGCGAAACAACTCTTCATCACAAAATACTTTCTGAAATCGCCTGAATGGCATACCACAGTAAATGGAGCAATATTGAGATCTTGCGCCATGCCCACGTATACGATCTTCATGATAGTTTCTCGCCATATAGAAAACTTCATAAAAAAAAAACTCTAGCGCACC
>OX376374.1:86000510-86030094 GCA_947369275.1 Nemotelus nigrinus
AAACAACGTCCGTGGTGCAAAAAAAGTGAGCAACCACAAACAATCGTATCCCAACAATGTACATAATACGAATTAACTATAGCCCATTTTGGTGTGTTCTGGCAGGGTTAGTTCTAGAAACGTACAACCCAGGCATTTGTCCGGGGCGGTAAACGTAAAGGGTTTAATAAAATCCTACTGTTTTGCAAAAAAAAAAAATATTTGCAGCCCATAATTCTTAATGTTTTTCAAAACAGCCATAAAAAAGCGGCACAGATAATTAAGTAAGAAAAAAAAGCTAGGTCAGAGCTCATACACTGTATGCGCTCACTGCTACGGCGCTGCACTGCATCGCAATGCGTGTCCTTTACATGCATACATTAATTGCACAAAACGCGTCATACAGCGTAATATAAAGGCTTCACAGCATAACATTAATATGAATTATATCGAACAGCAAACTGAACACAATTTTGCCATGTAGCATATGAAACTTCTATGATAGAATAGGATTATGAGTATGAGGAGTATGAAAAATCAACAGTTTTCCTTAGTTGTTTTTGCATCAACTAGGGCTATTGTTAAAACAACCATAAGAAAATTATTGATTACTTTTATGCACCATGACGCGTGATTGATAAACAAAAAAAAAATTCATTCGGAGCATGAAAAACGTCCAAATGTTGAAACTATTCTACTTTGCGTAGAATAATTCCAAAGACGTTGCTCACTGAATTACGTTTCTTGAAATCAACCATTGCAAAGTAGTTTAAGTACCATAAAAACTGTTGATAATTCAAAACGATGAAGTTTTGAGTGAATTGATGAATATTTTTCTATTGATCAACTAATTTTCGTGGTTATGAAACAATTAAAACAGTTGATTTCATGAACGTTGCGATATTTTTTGTACAACCAGAGCCAACTACTTTTATATCGTTAAATTATCTATATTCACATAGTAAAAATAACTATTTTCCGTAGTTCGTTTAACGATTTTGAATGAATCGTTGCAATACTATTAAAAATAGTTGAACCAACCAAGAGTTTTTCTTTCAGTGTATGACCTATGGAGCATGATATAAAGGGTTGCCAGCAAGTCCCGACATCCAAATGTAACATAATTAATAACCGCCATTAAAGCAGCGTTCACCAATATTGACAACGCAGAATTGCACAGGGCGTGCGAGCGCTGCAGATCGCGAATGGAAGCCGTGATTGAAGCCGCTGGAGGCTACATTGAAGAATTACAATGTCAATAGATGCACAAAATGCCAGGTAAGACTTTTTGTACTAAAACTTAATTTTTCAATATGTAACACGATTTGAAGGATGCTCAATGTTTTTTCCGGATTTTGATGAACCTAACTCCAAGTAAATTACACATTCATTAAAATTTGGTTGAAAAATTATTATAAGGTTGCCGGCTATGGCAATTTTTGTCTCCTATATATTGTAAATTTGCTCAGGACAATAAAGTTTTTTCCCCTATAGCTTCCGATGCTACATTTCTAATTAAGTAGGAACTTCGTTGGCAAATAATGAAAAAGTTGCCAGCTATGACTTCGTAATTTATATATATATATATATATATATATATATATATATATATATATATATATATATATATATATATATATATATATATATATATATATATATATATATATGTAAATATATATATATATATATATATATATATATATATATATATATATATATATATATATATATATATCTATATATATATAAATATATATATATATATATATATATATATATATATATATATATATATATATATATATATATATATATATATATATATATATATATATATATATATATATATAAATATATATATATATATATATATATATATATATATATATATATATATATATATATATATATATATATATTGTTGCAACTGACTAAACTTTGTCGAGCAGTCGTCAGTGCAGCATATATTTATTAAGAATTCTTCCTGTTCTTGCCCGGCGTGCCTTTTCCCTGCCGACTAGCTCAGCCTGGCGTGGGTTTGCGGGCGGAAGATTTCTTCGTGCTATGGCACGCTGACAGTACAACATTCATCAATCACAAACAGAAAAAGGAGGGAAAACAAAGAAGTCCGTAGGAAACATTACTGAATTATTTATTTTTCATGCATTATAACTACTAAAATAACTCAAAAAAATCAAAATACAAGCAAAAAAAAACTAAAATAAAAAAAAAAAAATGATCAAATCCACTAAATCCAATACAGTAAATTCAATTTACAACTTCATGCTAATCATTCAAATCAAATGGAAATCAGATAGAATAATTACAATCCAAACAGTTTCAAATAATAACTAAAATGCCTGAATAAATTGGATGGGGGGTTTTCTTTTCGTACTCAACCCCGGCCGGGATCAGTTTACACCGATCATACAATAATTCTGAAAATTGTTAGAGATATAATATGCTATGCAGATCAATAAATAAATACGTAAAGCAATGTTTGGTATAAACATATAACTATGATATTGTAGTATAAAAATACAAATTCCCACCCACAGAATTGAAACAAGAAAAAAAATTAAGTAGTACTCGATTTAACAATAAATGTTTGAAACAAATAATTTCATTTGTGTTTTTTCTTAATTGTCTAAATTCAACCGAAATTCCGTTAACTCCCAGCTCTGCGACGTGTAAAAGTAGTTTTATCTCCTTGGTGTCTTATGCGTGCATTCAATCTAGGTTTTTAAATTAAGAAAGGAATCCCAAGATGTGCAGTCTTCATATTTTGTCGCTTCTTTGACCCCCACACTGTTCATGCATGCCTTTCAAACAATAAAGGAACAAAAGCTACTTATCTGGTCCGAGTGGTTTTTTTATACTTCAGGCGAAGAACGATGAAATCACTCAAATAGCCTGCCAATTCTGTCCAAAGTTGCCGTCACGCATATATTGAGCTTTTCTCCAGTCGTTAATCAATGAATTATGATGTTTCTGCCAACTAAATCTCCTTTTCACTTTTTCAGGTGTTTAAACTTTCTCACTTTGAATTTATTCAAATTTATTCCAAACCGCCGATAATTTCCACCTTTCTCCTTCAACAGTTTATTTATTTAATTAATTTCTCACTTTACTGTAATAATAATTGACTGTAATAATTCGTACACTTTGACTTTTATTCAAATTTTTTCCCAAAAACTGCCAAAACTTCAACTTTCTCCTTCAACAGTCCATCTTCAACCCCACTTTCTTTGTTCCGAATAGAAAAATTTTCATTATCCCGCTAGAGCGGTTTTTCTCCAATTCCAATTGCCTATCACTTCGACGCAACTAGGGCATCCCCAACACAGTAGATGCAGAAATCCACCACCAGGTTCGCTGCGCTGCTTTTTCCCTGACATAGGCCGTGTTTACTTTTAAAGTGACAGGAGGTGACGATCGCAACAAAGCTGTCTGATCATCTAGATTTGAATTGATACTGCCGGTTGAATTCATATCTGAGTCGAAATAAAAGAAACAAGCAACCTGTCGTTCAAATCAATTGATGAGAAACGAGACGAATACCGTAGCAGATTATGTTGGACTCACTGCTGGAAGAACGGCGACGTGGTCTGCACCGATGGCTGCAGATTGATTGTCAACATCCAATTGTTGGAATCGGTCTAATGTTAGAAAACTTTCTCACAGATACGTCGACCGATCATCAAGATCCTTGCGTGCTGTCTATGCGAGCGAACTAGATGAATTCTCGAAATTAAGTGATAATGCTGAACTACCACTCGAAGACCAGGGACATTTGGCCGCAAGTCGAGAAATGATGAAAATCATGCTCAATTGTGTTATTAGATTGAAAAGATTAGCTGAACGACAGACAGCCCGAATACACAATCAAAGCTACGACATGAATGAAATGTCGACAGTGATAAACAATATAAAAACATCGAGTGGATGCTTCAATGACAGAAGAGAAAACTGAATCGATTGACCCGATGCCGGATGAAAAACAAGCTTCTGCAGAACAGAAGGTAGGAGAAAATGCTCAGTAATTTTTTTGTTTAAACCCTGTATTTATTTCAAAACTTCTTTTCGAAATATCCGTTTAAATTGTTTTGGATCTTATCCACAAATGGATAAAAACATTCCAAATTTTTTTTTTTTATAAAAAAAACCGTTGATTACTTTTAAGTTTGAAATATAATAGAATTTGATATAAGTTCCGTAACACTCGTGGGGACGACCCAGACCCTGAGAGGTCTCATATTGCCAGGCACTACTCACTGGCCTCCGACTGTGAACATCTTCCGTCATCACGCTTTGATGTCCTTAGCGTGGTAATTTCCCAGCACCTTTCCTTTTTCGTCTACCAACTCGTAGATGACCTGCCCCACTTTACGCTTGACCGTTGCCTTAATGAATTTTGGGGCGAGTTTAGCAGCAAATCGGTCAACCGCACAGCTTAGCGAATGATTACGTACCCATACGTCTTGACCAATGGCAAAATCTTTTACACGGCTTCTTAGATTGTATCTTTGCGAACCCTTGTTGTATGCCTCAGTCATTTTGGTTTTGACCTGACAATGAATTTGACGTAACCGGTCACAATTTGGTACTGTCACTACCTCTCCATCCTCAAAAGCCTGTAAAGACTTCAAAAGCGCGTATTCCGAACCATGGTGGATAGGTTGGTATCCGAACATCAGGAAATGGGGCGAACAACCTGTGGCCTCATGTACTACATTACGAAATGCGGCACATGACTCCGGCAGGTTAGCGTCCCAATTCCGATGGTCGTCCCCTATATAGGCTCGAATAGCGGTTAGGATAGACTGGTTGGCTCTTTCGGAAGCATTAGCTTGGGGTGAATAGAAAGGGGTGTAGCAATGGTTCACCCCATATTGAGCCAGGAATTCCGAGAAGAGTTTAGACACAAATTGGACTCCATTGTCAGTATGGACGATTTCAGGCACGCCAAAGGTCAAGAATATGTGTTCTTTTAAAAATTTCACCATCGATTCAGCTGTTGCCTTGGGTAGGGCCTTGAGCCAAATGAATTTGGTATAGTGATCGAGCACCACCAGCAACTGGGTGTTACCCAGCTTCGAACGAGGATATGGGCCCATAAAGTCAACAAACAAGCGTTGCATTGGCCGATCGGTAATCCTGGCAGCACCCATAGGTGGTGTCATTGTAGCATTCGTGGCCTTAACTTGCTTGCAAATAGGACAATTGTTGACATAGCTGGTGACATCTTGACGCAGCTTCGGCCAGTAATAATAGCGTCGCAAGACTTCTAGTGTTTTACGAACCCCACAATGTGACCCCAAAGGGCTGTCATGACTACGTGCCAGCAACACTTGTCTTCCTCCTTCAGGGACCCACACCTTTGCACTGGGAATATCTAAGTCAAAACCTCCGTGTGAACTTAGATGAATATACACAACTCCGTTCTTCGTGTACAGGTTTTCGAACTGATCCGGATGTTGCTCAATTTGATTGACGAGATTCATGTAATCAGGATCCTGAAAGGCCTGTGATGGAATGTTCCCTAGCAATTGGTGATGCTCAGGAAGACAAACAACGGCACAATGAGGCCCGCCTTCAGAGTCGCGTGCTCGTGATAACGCGTCTGGTACGACATTTTGAGTGCCTGCTCGATGTTCAATGTTGAAATTGAACCCTTGTAATTTGAGGCTCCACCGTGCTAACCTCCCCGACAGATCTCTCTGGCCCATTAACCATTTCAGACTGGCATGGTCTGTGATAATGGTGAAACATATGCCCGAAAACTTTTGACACTCTGCACCGCTGCCAAGCATTCTAGTTCGGTAACGCTATAGTTGCGCTGCGCAGCATTCAACTTCGATGACATAAAGGCGATGGGATGCTCCCCACCATCATCATCTTTTTGAAATAAAACACTGCCGATGCCGGTGGCACTTGCATCGCACTGAATATAAAAATGCCGAGAGAAATCTGGGTTGATCAACACAGGTGCAGACACTAAAAGTTCCTTCGTCCGTTCGAAAGCCTTATTAGCAGCCTCAGTCCATACGAACCTTCTTTTACCCTTCAGCAGATCCGTCATAGGTGATGTGATAGATGCAAAAAACGCCTATACCCATGAATCTCCTCACGTCCTTTACCGTTTTGGGTCGTGGATATGCTATGATGCCGGACACCTTTTCAGGATCCGGCTTTAGGACACCATCACTTATCACATAACCTAGGTATCGAATTTCTTTTTGGACGAATTTGCTCTTCTCAACATTGATAGTCAAATTCGCCTGCTGCAATAAATTGGCCACAATAGACAGCAATTTGAGATGGTCATCAAATGTTGAACTTGTTATCAGCAAATCGTCCAAATAAACGAATACCTGGTCATGCAACTCGTGAGGGATGACCTTATGCATCAATTGACACATAGTCTGTGGAGCATTGCACAATCCAAAAGGCATGACAGTGAAGTGATATAAAGGGCGTCCAGGTACTGTAAACGCTGTCTTTTCCCGCGATTTTGCATCCAAAGGAATCTGCCAAAAGGCATCTTTCAGGTCCAGACTGGTTATAAAGCGTGTGGACTGCAGACGTGCTAACAGGCCCTCGATCAACGGCAAAGGGTACGCATCCTTGACAGTCACCTCGTTCAATCGTCGAGCGTCCAAACATAATCGCACCTTACCGGGTTTTCTTACAATAGTGACTGGAGAGCTCCAGGAACTCCTACTCTCCTCAATTACCCCCAAAGACAGCATACGGTCTAATTCGTCGTACATCAATTTCTGCACTACTGGTGACACTGCATAGTGACGTTGCTTAATTGGTTGAGCATCACCTGTGTCTATCACGTGTGACAACAAATTGGTTTTGCCCAATCCTAACTGGTTAAACGACGGAAATTGACGCACGATTTCATCGAGCCGTTGCTTATCCCTCGGAGACAACTGATGATAACCAGGGTCCTGTGGAACTAACTCAACAGCAGAACAATGCGGTGCAATTTTGAAAGCATCCCAGAAATCTATGCCCAGATAAACTGAATTGGTTAAACTGGGGCATATTAGGAAGCGTATTAGCCTCGTCTTTTCATTAAATTGCACCAATGTGCTTACATACCCGAGAACAGGCGCCTTTTGACCAGAAGCGGTATGAACTTCGGTAGGCATTGAATGTATATTCAAGCCCAACTCCTCAACCAGCTTCAATGCTCCTGCTCCCAGGATGCTTACACTTGCTCCACTGTCAAGCAAGCCAGTCAACTGCTGACCTTTGATGGAAATGGTGGCAAATGGTCGGTTATCTCCATGGATGGATACAATAGAGTCCAGACAAGCTTTCCGCAAAAATCGCCGAAGGGTGAAATATCTCCAGGCGCGATTAAAACGCCTTGATGACTGTTTAGGAGCATCATGTTTTGAGTTGGTAGACGTAACAGATGGACACGGATTTTGGGGTGTATTTATTGACGGCGTTGCAATTCGGGGTCGACATTGGTGGTAACGTCGGTTTTTTGGGGTCTGGATGGGTGAATAGCCAGCGGAATACGCATCCTCCCCGGTGAAAACGCATTCCTGTTGGAGTTTTCCGCTTGGCATCTAGGGCATTTAGGTTTGAGTACTCCTTCCTTACCACATCCGAAACAGAATATTCGCTGAATAGGAGCGGGACAGTCCATAAAACCATGCCCCAGGTCACGACAATTCCAACACACTCGGTATTCTCCTTTTCCTTCTACTTCACGACCTTTATTTAGGAAAGTGCTGGAATTTGTTTGTACGGCGTGCACTTCCCGTTTCGTCAACACATTTGAGGGCGTGGAATTCACAAATTCAGAAAAGTAACGAGGGGCTGGTGGATTTGAAACTACGTGCGAATAACTTTCACCATCAGGTCTGGATTGATTTTCTTGTGCAAACCTTGCATTATAATTAGACGGTCTTAAATCGGGATCATTAAAAGAGACACCTTTAAGACCCGATTGAATCACCTGCACATTGTGTTGTACACCATCATCAGATGACGCATAACCCTGATCCCATAACGGATGACGAGCGCGCAAAATGGGTTCAATCAGTTGACTATTGTTAAGGTAGTCCGAGTCAAAATCCACCTCTTGCACTTGACGAGGCCGACGATTGATGTCTCGGACTGAGTTCATTCTCAAAAGTCTCCATTCGGATTCCACCAAGCAACAACGTCTGACTAACTCTCGAGTTGAAGTGAAGTCCACTCCAGCTAAATGTGCTCTAAGAGCAGGAGCCATATTTCTAAATACCACACATTGAAAATCTACATCTGATAGAGGGGTATTTAATTGTAAAGAAATATTCTCGAGTGCGTCAAAGAACTCCTGAAAGCGCTCGCCGGGTTTCTGCAGTCGCCCATCTAGCATTCTTCGTACATCTACATCGGACCTAAATGAGCTGAATCTTTCCAAAAATTCTGTACGTAATCTATTCCACACCAGTGGATAATTCATCTCGCGGAAACGCCAATACCAGTCGGCAGCTTGCCCCTTTAAAAGTAAATGAAAGTCTGTGGCAAGTGTGGTATAAGAAACGCGATAATCCTCTGCCAAGGACAGCACCCTGAACATAAACTGTCTGGCCGTTAACCCAGAAGTTGAGCCATCAAATAATAAATTCCATTTCGAAATGGGCAGCCTTACCGATGACCGCTCACCTGAATCCATCTGATCTCTGAAAGTTACTCGTGGTGGTTCGTTATCAGCTGACGTATTTGGGTGAGGTGCTCGCTCCTGGTGAATAAATGAATTTTCTCCGTGAGTAACCCGTCTCCGCGATGGTTCAGTGGCAGTTACTCTCATTGACTCGGAAACTCTAGTGGCTTGAGCAGCTGAAGGCGACAGACTCAGGCGTTCTAACTGATGCTGGAACGGAGTGTAGCTTGGATCCCAACTATTTGTTCGGCGACGCATTGTTCAGGTAGGATATATTTTTCTTTCAATTCAAACCGAATTGCTTACAATTAAGTATATTTTTGCAGATAAATATTACCAACAAACGAATAAGATTCTCAATACCGAAATCTTAGGATTCTTCTCACATATGCCAATAATTCTGTGTAGTATGAAATAGTTGAATACACTCGTGATGTAACGACGGAATAAAACTACTTCGTATCTAATGAATATTAATTTCAATTCAATTCATAAAAAAAATAATGATTCCTACGGATCTTCTTTGTGACAGGAATTTAAGACAGGAAGGGAAAAGGTATAAAATTTGACATTAAATGATGAAATGGGACTGGGAACTCAGGAGAATACAGATCTCTTGTAGTTGTCTTGAAAATGTCTCAATAAACATTTGCCTTGATCCTGCTCAATATAATTCAATTGACTGAATAACATCTTGCAGATGGACAAGAATCAAAACTAGCTCATGAGTCATCTCAATGGACAGCTTCCTCCAGATGCGGCAAACTCAGATTAATCTTTCTACAAGATTGATTCAGATAACAAAAGATATTGCCCCGTTCTAATTAATTAATCTGGAGGTAATCCTACAACTACAAGAGTCTGGTTAGCACTTAAAGAGACGAGCTCTGTTAAACACATAGAACGGATACAATAGCACGAGATGGGCGCCAATGCTGCACTGACGACCGCTCGGCAAGATGATGATAACAAATAGAAAAAGTCAGGTATAGGACTGCAACCATAGCCAAAGAAAAGAAAAAAAAAAAATGGCTGAGGCAACAAGATGCTCCTAGTAAACATTTGCCACCCCAGCCGAAAGCATATCTGCCAAAAGAAAATCTATAAAAGAAAGCCAAATTAAAGTTTGGGCCCCATTTGTTGCAACTGACTAAACTTTGTCGAGCAGTCGTCAGTGCAGCATATATTTATTAAGAATTCTTCCTGTTCTTGCCCGGCGTGCCTTTTCCCTGCCGACTAGCTCAGCCTGGCGTGGGTTTGCGGGCGGAAGATTTCTTCGTGCTATGGCACGCTGACAGTACAACATTCATCAATCACAAACAGAAAAAGGAGGGAAAACAAAGAAGTCCGTAGGAAACATTACTGAATTATTTATTTTTCATGCATTATAACTACTAAAATAACTCAAAAAAATCAAAATACAAGCAAAAAAAAACTAAAATAAAAAAAAAAATGATCAAATCCACTAAATCCAATACAGTAAATTCAATTTACAACTTCATGCTAATCATTCAAATCAAATGGAAATCAGATAGAATAATTACAATCCAAACAGTTTCAAATAATAACTAAAATGCCTGAATAAATTGGATGGGGGGTTTTCTTTTCGTACTCAACCCCGGCCGGGATCAGTTTACACCGATCATACAATAATTCTGAAAATTGTTAGAGATATAATATGCTATGCAGACCAATAAATAAATACGTAAAGCAATGTTTGGTATAAACATATAACTATGATATTGTAGTATAAAAATACAAATTCCCACCCACAGAATTGAAACAAGAAAAAAAATTAAGTAGTACTCGATTTAACAATAAATGTTTGAAACAAATAATTTCATTTGTGTTTTTTCTTAATTGTCTAAATTCAACCGAAATTCCGTTAACTCCCAGCTCTGCGACGTGTAAAAGTAGTTTTATCTCCTTGGTGTCTTATGCGTGCATTCAATCTAGGTTTTTAAATTGAGAAAGGAATCCCAAGATGTGCAGTCTTCATATTTTGTCGCTTCTTTGACCCCCACACTGTTCATGCATGCCTTTCAAACAATAAAGGAACAAAAGCTACTTATCTGGTCCGAGTGGTTTTTTTATACTTCAGGCGAAGAACGATGAAATCACTCAAATAGCCTGCCAATTCTGTCCAAAGTTGCCGTCACGCATATATTGAGCTTTTCTCCAGTCGTTAATCAATGAATTATGATGTTTCTGCCAACTAAATCTCCTTTTCACTTTTTCAGGTGTTTAAACTTTCTCACTTTGAATTTATTCAAATTTATTCCAAACCGCCGATAATTTCCACCTTTCTCCTTCAACAGTTTATTTATTTAATTAATTTCTCACTTTACTGTAATAATAATTGACTGTAATAATTCGTACACTTTGACTTTTATTCAAATTTTTTCCCAAAAACCGCCAAAACTTCAACTTTCTCCTTCAACAGTCCATCTTCAACCCCACTTTCTTTATTCCGAATAGAAAAATTTTCATTATCCCGCTAGAGCGGTTTTTTTCCAATTCCAATTGCCTATCACTTCGACGCAACTAGGGCATCCCCAACACAGTAGATGCAGAAATCCACCACCAGGTTCGCTGCGCTGCTTTTTCTCTGACATAGGCCGTGTTTACTTTTAAAGTGACAGGAGGTGACGATCGCAACAAAGCTGTCTGATCATCTAGATTTGAATTGATACTGCCGGTTGAATTCATATCTGAGTCGAAATAAAAGAAACAAGCAACCTGTCGTTCAAATCAATTGATGGGAAACGAGACGAATACCGTAGCAGATTATGTTGGACTCACTGCTGGAAGAACGGCGACGTGGTCTGCACCGATGGCTGCAGATTGTTTGTCAACATCCAATTGTTGGAATCGGTCTAATGTTAGAAAACTTTCTCACAGATACGTCGACCGATCATCAAGATCCTTGCGTGCTGTCTATGCGAGCGAACTAGATGAATTCTCGAAATTAAGTGATAATGCTGAACTACCACTCGAAGACCAGGGACATTTGGCCGCAAGTCGAGAAATGATGAAAATCATGCTTAATTGTGTTATTAGATTGAAAAGATTAGCTGAACGACAGACAGCCCGAATACACAATCAAAGCTACGACATGAATGAAATGTCGACAGTGATAAACAATATAAAAATATCGAGTGGATGTTTCAATGACAGAAGAGAAAACTGAATCGATTGACCCGATGCCGGATGAAAAACAAGCTTCTGCAGAACAGAAGGTAGGAGAAAATGCTCAGTAATTTTTTTGTTTAAACCCTGTATTTATTTCAAAACTTCTTTTCGAAATATCCGTTTAAATTGTTTTGGATCTTATCCACAAATGGATAAAAACATTCCGAATTTTTTTTTTTTTTTATAAAAAAAACCGTTGATTACTTTTAAGTTTGAAATATAATAGAATTTGATATAAGTTCCGTAACAATATATATATATATATATATATATATATATATATATATATATATATATATGTATATATATATATATATATATATATATATGTATATATATATATATATATATATATATATATATATATATATATATATATATATATATATATATATATATATATATATATTGTCGCAACCAACAAAGGCTCTTTCGAGCCGCCGTCAGTGCAGCATAATTTAATGTTTAAGACCTTTTTCTTACTTTGGCCCGCGTGCCATATTTTTGCCGACTAGCTCAGCGCGGCGTGGGCTTTGGGCCAGAAGAAGACCTTCGAGCTACAGCACGCTTACTACGTAAATTTTTAAACAAATAACAAACACCAAACTAAAACATGCATACAATAGGAGAAAGGAAAACTCAGATTAGGAATCATTATTTTTTTTATACTAGAATTATTCCATTTTATTAGCTTATATATAATTTAACAAAACAAAGATAAAATAGACAAATAAAGAACCAAAATATTCAACTGATAATTCAATTGAAACCAACAATAAAAATAAAAAAAACTAAATATCCTTTAGGTGTGAGTAGTTTATATACTTTTACTTAAACCCGGCCGGGATTGGTTTACACCAATCTTGACAGTGAAATTGTTGTTATGTTAAAACCAAAAAAAAAAGATATCATACAAGAAACCTAACAAAATTATAATTCATTCAAAAATTGGTTAATTAAAATACTACTAAAACCATACGAATAAAAGAAATGTAATATTTTGGAACATATCACTTCCCACACCAACTAACTGTATATATGTAAATAGATGAAGATTCTAACATAAAATAAAATGTTTAATACTATCAAATTTACAGTTTGTTTTTCTCTTCTTTTTTCTCTCTCTGCATAAATTTTTCGATTTGCTATTCACTAGTCAATTTTAATTCTAGATTAATTAACTTTAGTTTTTTTCTTCCTTCATTACTTTATCAAGTTTTTTCTATACAACAAAAAAAAACAAATCTTAAAAGTGTTCCGACTGGATTCATGAAGTTTTTGTATTTCGGTTCCGCTTTGTTTTTCGTATTTTAAAGAATTTGTTGAATACATGAACGCCTTAATTTCTTCAGCTTATATCAAGACTTACTTGAAATTCCGTACAAATATTTTTTTCTCTGCCAACAGCTCCATATCCAAAAAAAAAAACAGTTTCCGCCAACAACAATAAGCAATATACAGATCTATTTCCAG
The DNA here is from genome assembly GCA_947369275.1 of Nemotelus nigrinus. Classification (NCBI taxonomy): domain Eukaryota; kingdom Metazoa; phylum Arthropoda; class Insecta; order Diptera; family Stratiomyidae; genus Nemotelus; species Nemotelus nigrinus. The sequence goes on from OX376374.1 coordinate 86,013,835, forward strand.
AATGCAGTTTCCGCCAATTCCAAAAAGTAATATGCAGATCTATTTCCAAAATGATGTTTCCGCCAATTCCAAAAAGTGATATACAGATCTATTTCCAAAAATTCAGTTTCCGCCAATTCCAAAAATTCAGCCTCAAATATGTTATATGCAGCGCAAATTACACAGTGGTCAAATTTTCCTCCAAATATCACTGTTTGTAATTTTTACTAACCACTTTTCCCTCTACCACCATTCGTAATTTTGAATTTCCACTTTGTTTTCTTTACTTTCAATTCCCAATTTAAACTGAACTTTTATTATTTCAAAAAAATTTTCCCACACTTTTCAAAATTGCGGCTGTTCGCTTGCACTGCTCAAAACTGAATGTCCTTTGTCTTCCAACCCACAAAATTTTTTCCATTCCCCGTTTTTTCAAAACCCCGTATCAACGGTCCGCCTTCTGACTAGTTTTTTCGGATTTCACTGGGGCAGTATCGTGAAGTGGACCCTGGGCTGGGATCTACGCTAAGTACTAAATTCACACTGCCCACTGAATCCATACAACAGCTGGATTCACATAACAGCTGAGTATACCTAACAGTTGACCGAATGTACACTCAAAAAAAAAATATATCGCTGACAGATATAAAACGACGGAAATATAATATATATCACATGAGTATATGTGTGTATTTTGAAAGACATAATATATTCACGGCAGATATAATATAAATATTTATCGTATGTAAGCATGATACAACAAACACTAGAGATAGCGACACTAGAGTGACCATTTTATTCTCTCTCTGCGCATGACGTCACCGGGAGAGTTCGTCGCGCGGCATGTTCATATGCATTGGTGTAAAATGTATGGGCGCTGGCGTAATTCATTTAAAAAATCCGTAATTAAAACATGTTTGCATACATTCTTGTACATAAAATCGTCACTTAAGGAATCATAATATGTACAGTTAAATTATGTGCTTAGTAGTACATGTAAAATGTATGCACAATTTATGCAAAATATGATTAATGTATATTTCAAAAGATGTAGATTTGGAACAAAACGCATTGTTTGTACATTTGAGAAAGTCAAAGTTCACTCTTCGAGATGAGGCTAAGCAACAATATTATTGTAAATAACACAATTTAATGTTGCTTTTGATGATTTCAACTTCAAAAAATACATTTTACTCATTTTAATTAATTTTATTTTCAATACAAAAACTCCATTGCAAGTTAATGCATATAAATAAATAAAAGACTCCTCTAGGGTGAAATCAGGGAAATACCTTATTAAGTATGTATGAAATATTTGAGCTGAGAAATGAAGGACGTCCAATATGACGTTTTGAATAACCCAAACTATGATTGGAGTACTTTACGTGGCTCACATAGCTCAAAAAATGTTGGTCGGTCTATAAATAGCAATTCATTTGTATATCTCTGGGGTTTTTTTTGAAGTGCCTAAATTTTAAGTTTAAAAACTGGAATACTTCTAACTCCTTATGGATTGTGGGATGAATAAATAACAATTGTATGGACTGAAAATCCACATGAATTTACAACATTTGTTAAATTAGCAGTCCCTTATTTTGTGGTTCTACATAGGAAGGCATAATATTTTGGTCGCTGGCAGGTTTCGAACAAGCCTTGAATCACAAAATTTTCTGATGGAGTCAATTTTCATCTCATTGAATGAGAAAACAGATACCTTCAGAATGCAGCTGAGTTCAGACCTCCACAAAATTTTATTGCCGTAATAAGAAACCCTGATTGTATTTGGGCTTTCTAGCATCACCTTGAGAAGCTGTTATTGAGGAATTTGGAAAAGCTGTTAGCACGTAATCTTTCAGCTCATAGACTTAATTTGCGCTAGCTAATTTGCTTCCATTTTACAATAGAATTATCTTTTCTAATTTTAAATGAAAGATGAGAATTGCATTTTCCTTCTTTGAATTTTTAGTCTGCGATTTACACTCAGGATCAGTGCTGTCGTTTTACTGCAATTGCAGCATATCTGCTGTAATTTGATGCAGTTCACTGCAACATTGCATTTGCGTTTCATCTATTACATTTTACGAAATTTGCTACTTGTTTAATCTAGCTAGCATATTTAGTAAGTTAGTTTCGCTCTGTTTAGTTATATATGCAACTGCTAGCCATTTTGAACTAAGAATGAATAGGAATTTCCCCAATTCTTAATCCTGGAGATATAACTGTATATTGTAATTTATTTTCTTTAATATGGAAAAACTGATATTAACAAGAATATGTATTTTTCACCAAACGACTAAACTCGAATCTGATATTTTTAAAAAAATTATACATCTTTTATTGAATATGGTTTGTTATTGCTATTTCAAATAGCAATAGTTGTATTTTAAATGCATGTAAGAAGACTTATATGTGTACACATATGTATATACCTATAGAAGAATCAATCTACTGCAATTTAGAGTAATCTGCTGCAACTTCGGAGTTTTATTTACTGCACAAAGTAACACTAAAACGACAGCACTGCTCAAGATCATCATTGACTAACCTTTCCTTCAATTATATCCAGAGAAGACTATCAAGCATTTCGTGTTTCAAATCCTGAACTTAATGTTCTCTCGGGAAATATTTCAAAAACAATCATGCAATAGACAAGTTCCGATACCTTTTCGCTCCTTTTACACATCACAAAAATTTGATCTGTTGGATACATATAAAATAGTTTTTTCTTCTGCCACAGTATTCTTCTTTTGACTTTCAGTACAGCAATAACACACAAATTACATTGCATTTTTTTCATTTTTCACATATATACTCCTGTAAATAAAATCTACTATGGTCTAAATAATCTCACTGATAGTTTATAATATTAAAACAATGCTGTAAAAAAAACCATAAACCATTTTTCATGCATTTATTTGTATTCCAATACAATTTAATGCATTCATTCATGAACCGAACTCTCCCGGCGACGTCACGCACAAGCAGCGAGCCGAGAGAGACATGCGCGTGTCATAATCTTATAGTTCTTTGATTCATGGTATGTAAGCAGAAAAAAGCTCAGGGGATTGCTCTTTGAAGCGAGCGCTTAGTCATGGCGGTAAGGAGACACATATGGGAGAAGCCGATAACAACTATTCCATTATTCTTCTAAGTGTCACATTTATTTCTCATTTTCTAAAGCGCTAATGTTATTCTTAGTCGCTACTAAAGCTTTAATGTGGCACTTAATCAATGGAACGCTGGTATTATGCCCAGTCGCTGACTGTTAAGAGAACATAAGACGAACAAATACAGCCATGGGCACGGCGGGATTCGAACCCGCGGGCAGTAGATTGCTGCTTCGGACTGACGCGTCAGTGAGCTAAGCTACCGACCCTTTTGCAAGCTCAATCTCAAACTACAAACAAAAGATGCCCCATAATTAGAAACGAAAATAAACCATATATCTACGAAAAGCATATTACATTGTTCAGTGGTCATTTTATACCTGTCGCGTATATAATATACCAACTGTATGGATTTCATATCTTTCGCTACCAGAAAACAGAGAAACCCATATAGAACTAATACCTGTAGCGTGCATAATTATGATTGCTGTGTGCATATTTTGTGTACCCGAGTTATATTTTTTACCTGAAAGCCAAATTTTACTTAAAATGAGTATAACTCTGGATATCCATATACTCATAATACCTTTTAAATCAATAGTTATACCTGTTGCTAGTATATATTATGTATCACACATAAATAGAACAAAAATATATTTGTAGGGGCAATTTTGTGCCCACTACAGTTAATTATGGCTATCACGGATATTATTATTTTTGCTACACATATAGCAGAGCGATTTTTTTTTGTGTGTAAATAAATCATTCGGTCAGTCATGACATATATAGGTGTGATCGCGTACTACGATAGCCACAGGTATATCGTGTCGTTTTAATTCGTGTCGTTTCAAATCGTGGGACCGACCTGCCCTGAGAAGAGTCCTCAAATGCCGGGCAACTTTCATTAGTCCATCACTGTCTAATGTCCTTGGCATGATAGACACCTATTATTTTTCCATTCTCATCAGCAAGCTCGTATGTCACTTCTCCCAACTTCCGACGCACAAAGGCTTTAACAAATTTCGGCGCGAACTTAGCAGCGAATCGATCCGCCGCCTTGCTAAGTACAAAATTCGGCACATATACCTGCTGACCCGGAACAAAATATTTAACGTGACTCCGGAGATTATACACACGGACCCCCTTGGCATGAGCCTCAGACAATTTATTTTCCACATTACGGAATGTGGCACATGACTCAACCAACAGTTCATCCCAAGTCCTGTGGTCCTCACCGATGTAGGCACGAATGGCATTGAGTATAGATCGGTTGGCACGCTCCGATGCGTTAGCTTGCGGTGAATATAAAGGTGTGGTAATGTGCTGAACCCCGTGCTCAAGAAGGAAAGTCTTGAAGGTTTTAGAAACATATTGCACTCCATTATCCGAGTGAATAAACTCCGGAACTCCATAGGTCAGAAAGATTTCATCCCTCAAAACCTTGATAACTGCTTCTGAAGTTGCTTTGGGGAGGACCTTAAACCAAACAAACTTGCTAAAATGATCTAACACTACAAACAACTGAGTATTTCCCCTTTTCGAACGCGGATATGGGCCCATGAAATCAATGAAAAGCCTTTGCAATGGCCGACTTGTTTCCCGCTGATTTCCCATTGGTTGTCTCATAATGTGGTTCGGAGGCTTGATCTGCTTGCAAATGCTACAGGAGGAAATATAATCTTTAACATCATTCCTCAACTGTGGCCAATAATAGTAACGCTGCAACAGCTCTAAAGTTTTCCGAACCCCACAATGAGACCCCAGAGGGTCATCATGTGCCTGCATGATAAGCTGTTTCCTCACGCTCTCAGGGACCCATAACTATGTTTCCGGAATGTCGGTGCACAAATCGTTGTAAGTTCCGGTTGTGATGAGCACACGACCCTCCTTAACGTGCATATTCTTGTACACATCGGGGCTCTTCTCAATTTGGGATATGAGATCCAAATACTCACCTGTTTGAAATGATGCATCAGCCAATATTCCAGCAATTCTGTTGTGTTCAGGCAGGTGACTAATTCCGGACTGATCCGTCTCGATCGACCCACAGACTCTCGACAACGCATCTGGAACGACGTTTTGAGTTCCCTTTCGATGCTCGATGGTAAAATCAAAAGACTGCAACCTCAAACTCCAGCGAGCCAATCTACCAGAAAGGTCCTGTTGTCCCATGAGCCACTTAAGACTAGCATGGTCAGTGATGATAGTGAAAGGCAGCCTTTTGATATATGCTCTGAACCTCTTAACGCTTTGCACCGCAGCCAAGCATTCCAGTTCAGTAACACTATAGTTGCGCTGCGCAGCGTTAAGCTTTACAGACATAAACGCGATTGGGTGTTCTCCGCCATCATCATCTTTTTGGAACAGGACGCTCCCGATTCCGGTGGCACTAGCATCACACTGAATGAAAAATCTTCGAGAGAAATCGGGATTAGCTAGCACTGGTGCAGAAATTAACAGTCTTTTAATCTCCAAGAAAGCATTATTCGCAGCGTCTGTCCACTGGAACGAGCGCTTACCTTTCACCAGATCCGTCAGGGCTGATGATACTGCCGCAAAATTAGGGATAAACCGCCGATACCACCCAGCCATTCCCATGAATCACCGGACCTCTTTCGCAGACTTAGGTGTAAGATAACCTACAATTCCAGAGATTTTATCTGGGTCAGCCTTTAGGATTCCATCACTAACCACATAACCAAGATACTTGATCTCTCGCTGCACGAACTTACTCTTCTCAACGTTAATGGTCAATTTAGCTGCGTGAAGCAACTGCGCCACCTTGGAAAGTAAATCCATATGTTCATCAAAAGAAGAGCTAGTAACGGGCAGATCATCGAGATAGACAAACACCTTGTCATGTAGCTCGTGAGGAATCACTTTGTGCATTAGTCTACACATAGTCTGAGGAGCATTGCATAGACCAAACGGCATCACGGTAAAATGGTATAATGGGCGACCAGGAACAGTAAAAGCGGTCTTCTCCCTAGATTCTACGTCCAACGGTATCTGCCAAAAGGCATCTTTGAGGTCCAAACTCGTTATGAATTTAGTGGACTACAGACGTGCCAATAGGCCTTCAATAAGAGGCAGTGGATAGGCATCCTTCAAGGTAACCTCATTCAGTCGTCTGGCATCTAGGCATAGGCGTACTTTGCCAGGCTTCCGCACGAGTGTGACTGGTGATTTCCAAGCGCTTCTACTTTCCTCGATGACTCCTAAGGACAGCATGCGATCCAGCTCGTCATACATCAGTTTCTGAAGGACCGGGGACACCGAATAATGTCGCTGTTTAATTGGTTTAGCGGAACCGGTGTCAATGTGATGGGACACTAGAGTAGTTTTACCCAAGCCATTAATGTTGTACGAGGGAAACTGATGCATAACGCTCTGCAATCGGGACTGCTCCTCAGGAGACAGAGTGTGAAACGCTGGGTTTGGGACTTCAGAGAGGGATGCAACCATCAGCTGCTGAATTGGTGAAATTTTGAACGCGTCCCAGAAATCCATTCCAAGATAAACTGGGTTGGTCAAAGATGGAACGACCAAAAACTTAATCATACGCGATTGTGAGTTGAATCTCACCAGAGTCTCAACATATCCTAGCACAGAAGCCCTATGACCTGACGCCATCCGAACATCTGTCTGCATGGTATAAATGTACAGCTTTAGTTCCGCAATCAAGTCTAAGGGTCCTGCTCCCAGAATGCTGACGCTTGCCCCGCTATCCAACAACCCTTGAAGTTCGCGTCCTTTGATGGATATTATAGCAAAAGGACGGTTCTCTCCATGCGGTGTCAGTATGGTGTCGACACTCGCCTTGCGAAGCCATCGTCTATTGGCAAAATACTTCCATGCCCGATGAAAACGCGAAGTCGAGCGTCTGCGGACCGATCGAGGACAATCAAACTCAGAATTCATGGTATGTTGCGTACCGAATGGAAATTCAATGAGGTTTCTAAATTCATAGGGGTCTAACGGGTTCGACGAAGTTCCGGGTCTACGTTGGTTGCCGCATCTGTCATTTCTGGTCTGGATGGTGGACGAAGGAGAGGAATACGTCGCGTCCCCATATTCAGCTTACTCCGCCGCCCATTTCCCGACTGACAACGCGGACAATGTGGTTTTAGAACATTTGCCGTACCACACCCGAAACCAAAAAACTCCCCGAACTGGCTTATTACAATCCATAAAAGAATGCCCGAGGTCCTTACAGTTCCAGCAAACTCTGTAGTCTGTAAAATGAAAAGTCGAACTCGTTTCCTTTATTTCTACCAATTTATTTTTCAAAATCCGTATACCAGTATTTCGGCTATCACTTATAGCCTTCTTCAGCGATGTTTCTTCGACTGAGGAAAATAGTCCCTAATCGTCCTATTTGTAGATAAACTTTTAAGTCTCCTTAAGCGTTTTCTTTCCGTCTGGGTATTTCCCCCATCGTCGGTAGGTGGTGCGCTAATTAAATCCTCATTAGCAGCCCCATTAACTGTTTCGTTAATCCTTCTTTCCTGGCTCGTTGGTGAGATGTTAATTATCGTGTTATTATGATCTCCGGTTGCCCTTGCGGTACTTCTTCTAATCAATTTGAACAGTGGGGAATATCCGTTTCCCAAATCCCTGTTAAGGAGACACTCCCGTGGAGCCTTGAATATCTCCAAACTTTCCAAAGTGCATCATTTTGTTGCTGAAGCAACCAGGTCTCTAATATAAGAATTGCTTCCTTTATAGGTATGATATATAGGTATGCTCTTTTATGCCCTTTATAGGTATGCTAGGTATGGTATGCCCTTTATAGGTATGCTCTTTTTCCGAGCATACCTATAAAGGAAGCAATTCTTATATTAGAGACCTGGTTGCTTCAGCAACAAAATGATGCACTTTGGAAGACGAAGGTCAAACAGTACATCAAGCTAACGAAATTGTGTATGGAAGAAAATTATTTTACATTCAGGGAAGGGTATTACAAGCAGCTGAAAGGAGCTCCGATGGGCAACCCACTGTCACCGTTTATTAGCGAGATTTTTATGGCTAAGCTAGAAGCGGATCTAGAAGAAAAGGGCCTCATGCCGAAATTTTGGAGGAGATATGTGGACGACATCTGCGCGGTTGTAAAAAGAGAAGAAGTAGAAAATACCGTGGAAATCATCAATGGTTTGCATGGAAATATTGATTTCTCTTTTGAAACAGAGACAAATGGTCAGCTACCGTTTTTGGATCTATTGCTAATGAGGAGGGATAAACAATTAGAGCTGGAAGTGTACAGGAAGCCGACAGACACAAATCGCGTCAGCAGATACAACTCCAACCATGCGTACCAGCACAAGATGGCTGCATTCAACCACATGATCCATCGTATGTTGACCCTACCGTTATCGTCCGAGGGATTAAAGAAGGAAACATCCCACATTTTGAAAGTAGCTGAGAGCAATGGATACCCCACCAAACGGATAACAAACCTGATTGGAAAACAGATGAGGAACCTGGCACTTAAAGGTTTGACAAACCTGAAGGAGGACAAGCCCCCACTGTGAAGGGTCGTGTTAGAATATAATCGGATTTCGTTGGGTTTGAAGCCCAAATTAAAGAAATGGGGCGTAGAGGTTGTATTCCAAAACAGAAGCAACCAGCTGAAGACTCTACTTGGGTCAACAAAGGACCCAATAGAAAGATTGGAAAAAGCAGGGATATACTCGATCCAATGCGGGGATTGTGACCTAAAATATATAGGCCAAACGAAACGAAGTGCACTTACTCGTTTCAAGGAGCATCGGAGGGAAGCAGAAACAGCAAGGAGGAAAAACATTAAGGAGTTCAAATCTAAAGTAGCGGAGCATATGGTTGGAGCAGACCACAACATCTCGGTGGAAAACCTCTCACTGATAAGCAACGTGGGAGATAGTAGAAAGCTAGATGTAGCGGAAAGTTTGGAGATATTCAAGGCTCCACGGGAGTGTCTCCTTAACAGGGATTTGGGAAACGGATATTCCCCACTGTTCAAATTGATTAGAAGAAGTACCGCAAGGGCAACCGGAGATCATAATAACACGATAATTAACATCTCACCAACGAGCCAGGAAAGAAGGATTAACGAAACAGTTAATGAGGCTGCTAATGAGGATTTAATTAGCGCACCACCTACCGACGATGGGGGAAATACCCAGACGGAAAGAAAACGCTTAAGGAGACCTAAAAGTTTATCTACAAATAGGACGATTAGGGACTATTTTCCTCAGTCGAAGAAACATCGCTGAAGAAGGCTATAAGTGATAGCCGAAATACTGGTATACGGATTTTGAAAAATAAATTGGTAGAAATAAAGGAAACGAGTTCGACTTTTCATTTTATTGTATAATTTCTACCTAAACGCTCGCCAAACAATTTTTTGTTTGATTATATCTGTAGTCTGATTATTCCCCTGATACTTGATTCTGTGATACATTTTCAGCCGGTTTTGCGAACTGTCTTACTTTATGGACCTCATGAATCACTGGAAGTTCAGTTTGAATATTCAACGAAGTATATTGGGGCCTGGCAGTCAAATGCTCAAATCTTGTATATGAAGCTCTAGTTAAATAAGGTGTATTCTCGTTATACTTTTCTTCTTTATAATCTAACTCATGTACTTGTCTAGATCTGCGAGTGTGTTCCCTATCCACATGCATACCTAACAAAGACCACTCAGCTTCTATACGACAACAACGACGTACCATCTCTCGAGTGTTCCGGAACTCCACACCTGCTAAATGTGCACGCAATCGATGTTACATGCTGCGAAAAACGATGCATTGGAAATCTGCCTCAGTTAAAGGCACTACTAATTGCAGTGACAAATTTTCCAAAGCGTCATAGAAATCCTGAAATTTCTCGCGCGGTCCTTGTAGTCGTACATCCATGGAACGTCTCACATCGACATCAGTGCTGTGTGAACTAAATCTCTCCAGGAACTCGTCTTGCATAGGGTTCCACAAAAGGGGGTAATTCAACTCACGGTATCTCCAATACCAATCTGAGGCTTTTTCTTTCAAAAGCAGGTGAAAGTCCGTAGCTAACACAGAAGCAGTTATGCCATAATCAGTTGCCAAAGACATAACGCGAAATAGAAACTGCTTCGCTCCCAACCCATCAGCTGAACCGTCAAAGCACAGGTTTCATTTGGATAGTGGCAAATTCAAGGTTGATTTACCTAACGTTTCAGGCTGTTTATTAAACGTCACTCTAGGGGGCTCATCGCTGTTGGCTGATACCGTATGATCCGATCGGTGCATGTTAGGAGTCCTACTTCCTTGTTCAGTTTTCTTCTTCAAGGGCACCGTAACTCCTGGTACCACCGTTTGAATTGAGCTATTCAATGGCGGAGGACTGTCAGCTGAGAGATTAAGACGCCGTATCTCTCGGTCTAAAGGAGTATCACTGGGGTCCCAGCTCATCGTTTTACGACGCATTGTATTAAAGGAGAAAAATACGATACTAGATGCAAAAATAATAACAAAAAAACTAAAACTCGCGTAATTCAAAAGAATAGGAATTATTATTTTTTCGAATCTCGAAAATAGTGAACCGAAGCTCCAAAATAGAGACTTATATTCAAAAATTTGATTCACACCAATATTTATGGTGTAAAACTGAATTTAAATATAAATGTAATATTTTATTTTATTTTATTTCTCAACCAAGCAAGGTACAAGTAACATAAACAGTAAAAAAACAAAATTGGAAATTACGAGTACATAGAAATAAAACGAAAAATAAAATAAAATAATTAACAAGATAAATCAATAGCAAATTAATAAATAACAAATAAATAAAACATTGAACATATAGCTTAGGATAAAGGGTTGCGGATGGCTTTGAAAAGGGAGGATTTGAAGGATAATTTTGAGACTGTTGGAGAATACAGATTACTTATGGTATTGAATATCCTGCAGCATCTATTTATCGGCTCATTAGCTGCGTAAGTAGTGGAGTGTGGATATTCCTTAAGTAAACGAGTGGACCTGGTGTTTCTTACAGGGTTATTCAAAACTAATTTGCTATTCAGGAATTCAACTTTGATGACGCCTCTAATGACGTCGAATGTGAAGCAGGCCGAAAGCATCTTTCTTCTAGATGCAAGTGTTAATAAGTTTAGATGACCCAGTCGGAACTCATAAGGAGGAAGGGTATTAAAATCGTAAGGGCTGTATAGTTCTCTCAATGCGAAAAGTAAGAATTGCTTTTGTATGGACTCGAGTCTGCTACTGGGGTTTCAAAAGCCGGATTCCAGCAAATGGAAGCATATTCGAGAATGGGGCGTACTGGAGAGATGTATAAGGATCGTGTGACCCACAGGTTACGAAATTCCTTGGCACGTCTTTTGATGAAGCCTAGCTGTTTTTTTGCCCGGGAAAGTATTTTATCATAATGCAAGGTGAAGCGGAGTCGTTCATCCAAGACAACACCAAGGTCGACAACGTTATCAACTCGAGCGAACAACTCCCGAGGAAGTATGTGTTATGTGAGACGGTGCATTTTCGGGAGAAACTTATAACTTGGCACTTAGCAATGTTGAGAGAGAGAGCTTGTTTTCATTGCACCAATGATCAAGTGAATCAAGTTTGGACTGGAGAAAGAGTGCATCGGATTTAGATTTAATGATATGATAGACTTTGAGATCGTCGGCATAAAGTAGATGAGGTATATTTGATAGGACGTCAGATAGGTCAGAAATAAATATATTAAAGAGAAGTGGGCCTAGATGGCTACCTTGTGGTACACCAGAGGTAGCAGAAATATTTTTCGATAAAAGTCCTTGAAATTTTACCAGCTGAGTTCGATTTCCTAGATAAGAAGTCAGCCAGCTAAGCAAAGATTCACCAAGTCCGAATTTCAGTAGCTTTAGAATTAAGGTAGGGTGGTCAACTGTGTCAAAAGCTTTACTAAAGTCTGTATAGACTGCGTCAATTTGGTATCCTTTCTCCATTTTACACAAGACGTCTGAGATTAGGACTGTCAAATTTGTGGTAGCTGAGCGACCTTTTCTAAAACCATGTTGTTGCTCGTTCAGTCGGGAGTCAACAAGTGGAGAAAGTTTATCGTAGACAATCTTTTCAAAAAGTTTCGGAATAGAAGATAAGATGGCAATACCTCTATAATTTCCGATACAGCGTCTATCGCCATTTTTGAAGATGGGTGTGACATATGAAATTCTCCAACAGGATGGGAAAACTCCAGATGAAAGTGATCTGTTGAAAAAAATATGAAAGGGAGTTATAAGCTGCTCTACACATTTGCACAAGAAAGTTGGAGGAAGAAGATCTGGCCCTGGACCTTTGTTGCAGTCGAGTTCCGAAATAGCTTTACGTATTTCGTCACGTGTAATTTTTAAGTGACTGATAAAAGCTGTAGGAGTAGAATGGGACGAAGGGAGATGTGAGTTTGATGAGTCAGTAGCAATAAAAATATTCTGGAAATTATCTGCGAATAAATCACAAATCACATTAGGAGAGGAAGAAGTGATATCATTAAAGAACATCGATGATGGATAACCAGTAGTTTTCCGCTTCACATTTACAAAATCATAAAATTTTTTCGGGTCGCGGATTATATTTTCGCCGGTAGTCTTAATGTAGTTGTCATAAGCCTCGTGGGACTTCGTTAAAAACTGCTTAGCAATTTCGTTATATTCTTCCTGAATAGCCGAACTAATGTCAATATTATTTTTAATCCGCTTATAAAGCTTGTTCCTACGATTCAGTAAATGCCTAAGGTCCCTATCAAGCCATGGTTCAGAGAGTTTATTCTTTTTCTTTATCTTTGGTACATATCTCTCAACGGCGTCAAATATTTTATTGTAAAAAGTAGAAATGGCTTCCTCAAGGTCTAACGTTGAAAGAGTATTCGTCCAATCTACAGAGTCAAGAAAATGGTGAATGCTTCATAATTAGCATTACGAAAGTCATATACAATTGAATTATTGTACGTTCTTAAGAAAGTAGAATCAGGAGTGGCAAGTTCAACCGAGAGTGCTGAATGGTGCGAACTATTACAAAAAAGATGTTCAATGTCATTAGTTGGACTTACCACTACCTCGTCATAAGCGTTCGTGAACACAAGATCTAACCAATTACCGTTTTGGTTGGGAGCTGGACAAACTTGCTGCAAATCATTGCCATAGAAGGTACTCATAAGGTTAAAGTCGTTGCGATCTGAAAGGTTTACAGGGAGCAGGTTAGTGTCATTTTCATCGGGAATGAAATATAGATTGGGGCGATTGAAATCTCCTAGGAATATAACTTTGTCCTTTTCGTTTAGGGATGATACGAAGGAAGATACAGATTCGCATAAATGGTCGTATACCGATTCGTCGGATCTGGGTGGAATATAAACTACACCAATGTAAATCGATGTATTATTCAAAGAGATTTGAACAATTAAGTGCTGGAACATTACGTTTGGTGTGGTATCGATGCGTTTGCTTGAAAATTTGTTGCTCACAGCAATTACGACACCACCTCCTCGCGTTTGGCCTGTAGAGCAGTAGTCGCGATCATCTCTGTAAATGGTCCAGCTACTGTCAAGAATTTCCCCGTTTGTATGTATATTATATCCTAATAGCAAATCCAAACGATTTATAGCATAAGTAACTATATTGCTATAAATACACAGATGCATAGAAATTATATATAGCCAATACAAACTTTATCTTGATAGAAATATATTATTATTCTTCCTGTAAAATAAATTTTCCAAAATTTTGATTGATAACTAAGCATAGAGAAAGAGAAAAAAATAATGATTCCCTTTCTTCGTTATAAGGATGGGAATAAGTGCTAGGAAAGAAAAGGATAAAAATTTAACTCAAAATGAAGAAAGAGGAAAGGAAACCAATTACGACTTAAAGATTCTTGTGGTTGTTCCAGGATGTCTAACCAATCTTTTGTCTCGCATCTTGTTCAACTAGTTATTAACAAACAGCACCTTAAAAGGTGGACAAAGATTGAGACCAGAATGGCCAGAAATCCCAGAGAATACCTGTTCTTAGGTGTGCAAGAAAACTCAAACTACGGCTTTTTCATAAAAGCGATCCTACTCATGAGGAGATATTTTTGTATGACCATTGAATCTGATTTCAACAACCACAAAAATCTTGATCAAATTAGTAGAGACAAGCTCTGTTCAACACATATAGACATACACAGTAGCACGAGATGGGCGCCAATGCTGCACTGACGACTGCTCGACGTGATTATTTATAGTGTAATAGAAGAATGAATCCATAAAGTAACTCAACAGAAACACTCTGATCACGTACCGATTATGCCATATGAAATAACTAAAGAAAAATTAATTATCGAAACCGAAAACTAAACAAATATTGATATTCAAGTTAGAAGAAAATGTAATCTATTGCGACACTAAGAAGAAAAAATATAAATAAAATTTATAAAATAGATACAATGTGATAAAAAGAAATTTAATAAAAATAGGAGCTTAGCAAAAATAATTCAAACACCAATGTCATACAGAAAAACCAAAAGACAAAACCTAATTTTGGGCGCTATTTGTTGCAACCAACAAAGGCTCTTTCGAGCCGCCGTCAGTGCAGCATAATTTAATGTTTAAGACCTTCTTCTTACTTTGGCCCGCGTGCCATATTTTTGCCGACTAGCTCAGTCCGGCGTGGGCTTTGGGCCAGAAGAAGACCTTCGAGCTACAGCACGCTTACTACGTAAATTTTTAAACAAATAACAAACACCAAACTAAAACATGCATTCAATAGGAGAAAGGAAAACTCAGATTAGGAATCATTATTTTTTTTTATACTAGAATTATTCCATTTTATTAGCTTATATATAATTTAACAAAACAAAGATAAAATAGACAAATAAAGAACCAAAATATTCAACTAATAACTCAATTGAAACCAATAATAAAAATAAAAAAAACTAAATATCCTTTAGGTGTGAGTAGTTTATATACTTTTACTCAAACCCGGCCGGGATTGGTTTACACCAATCTTGACAGTGAAATTGTTGTTATGTTAAAACCAAAAAAAAGAAATCATACAAGAAACCTAACAAAATTATAATTCATTCAAAAATTGGTTAATTAAAATACTACTAAAACCATACGAATAAAAGAAATGTAATATTTTGGAACATATCACTTCCCACACCAACTAACTGTATATATGTAAATAGATGAAGATTCTAACATAAAATAAAATGTTTAATACTATCAAATTTACAGTTTGTTTTTCTCTGTTTTTTTCTCTCTCTGCATAAATTTTTCGATTTGCTATTCACTAGTCAATTTTAATTCTAGATTAATTAACTTTAGTTTTTTTCTTCCTTCATTACTTTATCAAGTTTTTTCTATACAACAAAAAAAACAAATCTTAAAAGTGTTCCGACTGGATTCATGAAGTTTTTGTATTTCGGTTCCGCTTTGTTTTTCGTATTCGAAAGAATTTGTTGAATACATGAACGCCTTAATTTCTTCAGCTTATATCAAGACTTACTTACGTACAAATATTTTTTTCTCTGCCAACAGCTCCATATCAAAAAAAAAACAGTTTCCGCCAACACCAATAAGCAATATACAGATCTATTTCCAGAATGCACTTTCCGCCAATTCCAAAAAGTAATATGCAGATCTATTTCCAAAATGATGTTTCCGCCAATTCCAAAAAGTGATATACAGATCTATTTCCAAAAATACAGTTTCCGCCAATTCCAAAAATTCAGACTCAAATATGTTATATGCAGCGCAAATTACACAGTGATCAAATTTTCCTCCAAATATCACTGTTTGTAATTTTTACTTGCCACTTTTCCCACTACCACCATTCGTAATTTTGAATTTCCACTTTGTTTTCTTTACTTTCAATTCCCAATTTCAACTGAACTTTTATTATTTCAAAAAAATTTTCTCCCGCTTTTCAAAATTGCGGCTGTTCGCTTGCATTGCTCAAAACTGAATGTCCTTTGTCTTCCAACCCACAAAATTTTTTCCATTCCCCGTTTTTTCACAACCCCGTATCAACGGTCCGCCTTCTGACTAGTTTTTCCGGATTTCACTGGGGCAGTATCGTGAAGTGAACCCTGGGCTGGGATCTACGCTAAGTACTAAATTCACACTGCCCACTGAATCCATACAACAGCTGGATTCACATAACAGCTGAGTATACCTAACA
>OX376374.1:86030294-86059816 GCA_947369275.1 Nemotelus nigrinus
CATAAACTTCAAAACTCACTTGCGTATAGCTTTAGTAAAATTTAAATCGCTCTGGAAATTCCACGCAGATGCAAATTATTTGTCAGAAGCCATGACAATTCAAAATTTCAAAAATCTTTGCCGACTTTTGGGCACTCAGCGCCTAAATAGGGCTCATACTTTCCAATTAATTATCATAGACAAGCATTAAACATAATAATTTTTCGTGGTCAGCACTTATTTCTAACAAAAATGTACTCAGCATAAAAATAAAGGGGTAAAGTGTCCGAACCTGCCAAAGGCGTAAAGATTTCTTCATTCTAACAAATTATGGTCTTGTTTTCAGTATGCACCTATGTCCTCTGAAAATTTAAGCTCAATCGGATTTTATTAGAGAATATTGAGTCTTTCCAGACTCCTGAGACTATCTCCTTCAATCTTTTTCTTTTTGCTGGTATATATATACATATATATATATATATATATATATATATATATATATATATATATATATATATATATATATATATATATATATATAAATATATATATATATATATATATATATATCTATATATATATATATATATATATATATATATATCTATATATATATATATATATATATATATATATAAATATATATATATATATATATATATATATATATATATATATATATATATATATATATATATATATATATATATATATATATATATATATATATATATACAGGGTTTTTGGTACTAAATGAACACTATTTAAAGGAGGCGTTCTTTGACATATTTTGAGTAAAAAATCGTTCGACAGGATGGTCCGGATTTCAAAACCTACGGAGTTACAGGGTGTTCAAAAAAACTTGTTCGGAACGGTACCCTGACTCACTTGAATCGTTATATCTTAAAAACTAATAATCACAGCTCAAAGTTTTATGCCGCGTTTATTAGACAATTAAATTACCTTTTGTTTAATGTATAACACTTGATTGCAGTTGTACCGAATTTTGAGATATTTTCTTCGAAACACAAAATTTTTTAATTTTAACCCCGAAAATTCTGTGTTCCAGGTCGTTTTCCTTAGAAAACCTCATTATAATGTGCCACTTTCATTTAAATCTTTTGATAAGCCATATTACTGGCTATAAAAAATGCCTACATTTTAATGACTTAGATTCTACCATTTCGCAAGTATTGAGCGAAAATAAATATCGCTTAAAAACTAAATATGTCATAAAACGGTACTGCTTGAAAAAACAAAGTTTAATATGCTAGTCGTACTAAAGTAATTTAGTACCTATTTATTACTATTTAAAGTATCAATAAACTTAACTATATTTTAATTAGTTTCAACATAATTGATGCACCTACCTAGATGTGACAGGTAAAAGCATGTCCAGTTCTTCGCCTTTATTAGTGGGATACTTAAAAAATTGAAAACGCATAAAAACAGAACCATTTTCAAATTCTTGTAAGTTTCAGTGCATTACTCGAACAGCAAGATCTAAATAAAATTTACGAAAATACATGGAAAATGCCTCGCTACACTAACGAAGTATATGGAGATATTTTGTATGTCTATGGGGAGTGCCGGGGAAATTCAGCAGCGGCGCAATCTTTGTATCATCAGAGATACCCCCATCGACGGATTCCTGGAAGGAAAGTGTTTCAACAACTTTACGCAAGGATTCATGAAACGGGTAACGTCAGAACGAGCCGAGTAAACGCAAATCCTACAACTGCAACCGCTGTACGGACCGAAGAAGAAATATTGCATGCAGTGGAATCTGACCCATCAACCAGTATTCGACGCTTAGCGTTACGGTTTAACGTGTCTAGCTGGAAAGTTTGGAGTATTTTGAAAGCAGCCCGTCTACATCCTTACCATCACACACCAGTTCAGGAGCTCCTACCCATCGATTTGCCCAAAAGGATGGAATTCTGCAATTGGCTCCTTGAGAGACAATTAGACGACGAAAATTTTGTCAACAGCATTCTTTGAACGGATGGGTCTTTATTTACGAGGGACGGTATCACAAACTTCCACAATTTACACTAGTGGGCTGAGGACAATCCAAACACTGCAAGAACGACATCATTTCAGCATAGATTCAGCGTAAATTTATGGGCAGGAGTGATTGGCAATAATTTGATTGGGCCTTTTAGGCTCCCGCCTACCCTAAATAGTACCAGCTACTTGCATTTTTTAACACATGATCTGCAGGACTTATTAGAAGATATTCCTCGGCAACGATTGGTTTCCATGTTTTACCAACACGATGGTGCTCCAGCTCATTACGGCCGACCAGTCATAGATTGGTTGAATTCGAACTATCCCAATCGCTGGATCGGTAGAAATGGACCAGTACACTGGCCTGCGAGGTCTCCTGATCTGACTGTAATGGATTTTTTTGTATGAGGACGGATGAAGGACCTTGTGTACGCAATGGAAGTATCCACTTTAGAAGAACTAAATACCAGAATCGATGATGCTGCAACAGAAGTGAGGCAACAGCTGAGAGACATGAATATGAAAAGAACGCTTGCCAAACGAGCTTTGGCATGTAGTCAAAATGAAGGTGGCAATTTTGAACACTTACTGTAGATTAACAATTTTGAAATCAAGCATAAAAACCATTATTAAATATTTTCAGTTCAAGAAAAAGGTGTAGATCGACAACGAGGGCCACTTTATGGCATATTTAGTTTTTCAGCAATATTCATTTTCGCTTAATACTTGTGAAACGGTAGAATCTAAGTCATTGGAATGTATGCAACTCTTGTAGCCAGTAATATGGCTTATCAAAATATTTAAATAAAAGTGGCACATTATAACAAGGTTTTCTATGGAAAACGACCTGGAACACAGAATTTTCGGGGTTAAAATTAAAAAATTTTGTGTTTCGAAGAAAATATCTCAAAATTCGGTACAACTGCAATCAAGTGTTACACATTAAATAAAAGTTAATTTAATTGTCTAATAAACTCGGTATAAAACTTTGAGTTTTGATAATTAGTTTTCAAGATATAACGATTCAAGTGAGTCAGAGTACCGGTCCGAACAAGTTTTTTTGAACACCCTGTAACTCCGTAGGTTTTGAAATCCGGAACATCCTGTCGAACAATTTTTTACTCAAAATATGTCAAAGAACACCTCCTTAATATAGTGTTCATTTAGTACCAAACACCCTGTATATATATATATATATATATATATATATATATATATATATATATATATATATATATATATATATATATATATATATATATATATATATATATATATATATATATATATATATATATATATATATATATATATATATATATATATATATATATATATATATATATATATATATATATATATATATATATATATATATATATATATATATATATATATATATATATATATATATATATAAATCATCATCAAAAAATTTCAGTGAAAAAATCTCAGGAACGCGCCATCCGATTGAACTGAAATTTTTGGACACATTGGTGTATATGCAGAATAGTGCCAGGTCTCAGAAAAAGTTAAAAATCTTTAACCTTTTGGCGCCGGCGGCCATTTTAGTGATATTTTTAATATACCTATTATTCCGTACACAAATAAGTGTTGCAAAAATAAAGTTGACGAAATAAATTTCGATCGTGTTTTACATGTTAATCGGATAATGTTTTGGAATTGTTTAACCCCATGTGTGCACTGGGTGCCTAAAAAGAGAACGGAAAAAATTTAAAATTTTTAAATTGCGATAACTTTTGACAGAGCTATTCAATCAATACCAAATTTTCAGAACGTATTGGTATTATTTAGTTGTAAACTCGTGTAGCTTTTGATGAGCGTGCTAGGAACCCTAAAGCTAGGGCAGGCACTGAAATTGAAAACCTTCAAATTATCGTCTCTCTTGAAAAAATGCCGCTTCTTCAAAAAAAGGCCACTCATATGTAAATGTCGTGCATTTTTTACATAGACCGAAACAAAAATTTGATATGGTATAACAGGCACGCCTGGTAACCCTTGCCCAATTTACCTATATTTTGAGCATCAAAAACTTCTGTTCACGGAAACTCACGATCCAATGAGCAGAATTAATTGAAATTTGCAGACTGTATTGGTCTTAAAAAGGACCAGGTCTGATAGAAGTGATTGTGAAATGCAGGCGGTTCTGTGCCAGTGGTGCCATCTTGAAAAATCACTAAAAAAGATAACTGCTTTTAGCCCTATAAATTCTGATTGAATCGTTCGATTTTAACAAAATTCACACAGTAGTTGGACCTTGTTTTGAACCAAGTTTGATAGAAATTTGGTCGAAAAATTCGGTTGGAGCTGCCAGCTATGATAATTTTGGTGTCTTAAATTTGAAAAAATAAAAATTTGGAAGTGAAAATATTCAAATCATCGAATATCCTAAAAATGTCGTTTTCTTACAATAAAACCAATCTGTATACAAATCTCATGCTTTATCTACACGTTCAAAGTAAAACTTTGGAAATTTCATGTCGGACAAGAACGGTAACCCTCTCCCAGTTAACCTATATTTTTAGCATCAAAAGCTTCTGTTCACGGGAATTCACGAACCAATAATCAGATACCATTAAAATTTACAGAATGCATTGGACTTAAATAGAACCAGGTCTGATAGAAGCGATTTTGAATTGTGGGCAACTCTGTGCCAGTGGTGCCATCTTGAAAAATTACAAAGAAAAAAAAACTGCTTTTTGCCCTATGAAATGTGAATTAGTAACCAGCTTTTCATGAAATTGACACAGTAGCTGCGCCTTACTCTAGACTCTGTTTGGTATAAATTTGGTTGAAAAATTCGATTGGTGCTGTCAACTATGGTAGTTTTTGTGTCTTTGGTTTTGAAAATTATCTCAGGAAAATAAAACTTTTTGCCCTATAACTTCCAATGCAGTCTTGAAATCAATACGAATTTCATACAATTAATGGAACTTATTCTAAGCATTATTCAGGCCAAATTTGTTTGAAAAGCCTCGATAGGGTTGCCAGCTATTGTTGGTTTTGTGTTTGTTTGCAATATCTTTATTAAGCGGTTTTATCGTAGAATTTTCAATTGGTAATGATATTGTAGTAACAATAAACAGCAAATATTAAGCTTTCGATTATTTGAAAAAACTCGCTGCAGGTAACCCTAAATTTCTTTATACTCCTATAACTTCGAATGTAATATAACAACGTGAAGCAGATGTGATATATTCTTGGCTTTGATACTGTCGATAGGTTGCCAGCACGAGTCGGTTGTGCTACTTTTGTATCAATAAATGCTTACAGTTAGTATTCATACCGGAAACATTTACAATGAAAATAAATAACCGATGTTTCAATTCCTTAAGTTCTGCAAATTTTTCGGATCGCAGCCCCAAACACCAACTTCAGTTACAGTGCTTCAAGCACTGAGCATTTTCTTCATTGATGTTATATGAGATGCTGCTTTCAAAGTTTGGTGAAATAAGCAACTGATAACGAATATAATTAACAAGTGTTTTTCTTTCATAAACTTTGAAACCCATGCCAGTGGTAATATCTGAAACCTTCTACCATATGAGCTACAATGCATTCTGGAGACCAAAGTAAAACGTTGCATTTGAAACAGTTTGGCCGTAATAAGCAGCTCATGTGGTGGAATATGCACTCAAAACCTGCACGATTCTTCTACTGTTCTTCGAACATTAGTGTTTTTAGCGGTTCAGGTGCGCTAGAATTTTTTTTATCGCTCTTTACTTCTATAAAACTACAGTTTGACTTCTTTATCTAGTTCTTGATTTGATGTGATTCTAGGGTGTAGAATATCAAATCGCGTTTTAAGTTTTCTGTTAAAAATTAATTTAGAAGGAGCCATACTTGTCGACAAATGTTGCCGAAGTGACCTCCAGTTCATAATCAGTTTTTGGTTTATTTTGCAATGTTTTTAATAGAGCTGTTTTCACCGTTCCAACAGCATTTTCGGCTTGCCCATTACTCTTTGGATAATACGTGGGAATAATTTGATGAGTTATTACTAGAGCCTCAAAAAATGTTCAAATTGTTAAAATAACACTTTTTAACATTTTTTTGTTGTTTTTTGGAAAATTAACATTTTTCCGCCCTTTTCTGACTATTCATAGAAAATTTCACAATTTTCTGCCATTTTTACATTTTTAGTAGAAATTTAAACATTTTTCTCGATTGATCGTTCACGATTTGCCCAAATCAATCGAAAAGATGAATATAGTACATTCTATAATATGAAAACCAAACAATATTTTTTATATTTATTCAACAAAAACTGAGAGCGTCAAAATTTCATTTATTTTATTAAATAAACAAACATAAACTTCAATAATGATTTAACGATGATGAAACTAAAGCAGATTCACATCATGATTTATTCGGCGTTTTTGACAGTATAATTAATACGAGTTGAAACAAACTGGAATAATTGCTGAATAAGCAATCATTGGGCCTTTTTACACTTGTATTCTTGATGCACTCCTCAAACCGGTTTACTGGGCAAGAGACGAAAGAATCAAGGGGAATTCTCTACTTTTTGTAGAGAATTCCCCTTGATTCTTCCGTCTCTACTTTTGTAGAGAATTCCCCTTAATTCTTCCGTCTCTTAACAAGTAAACCGGTTTGAGGAGTGCATCAAGAATACAAGTGTGAAAAGGCCCATTGCTTCATTAGAAATTTCCTGTTTCTGAATAAACGAATAAATGTGCATCAACTATGAAAAATTTACTCGCTGTCATCAACGATACCGAATCGAAAAAACTCTATCAAAGAACCCTGATGTAGATTTTTACACCGACCTACCAGTGGATCACAAAATCAAACCAAATTTTGCACCAATGACATCAGTAGATGCGGAACGTTCATTGTCCATTTATAAGTACAATTTGTCCAGTAGACGTAACTCTCCCCCTCAATCACAAATTGCAATGCTCAATATCCTTCAATACAATAATTTTTTTGACGATAAAGATGATTCAGAATGAAGTTTTCTTTCTCAGTTTTTTATGTTTGTTCCTCTATTTTATGAGCATCTGAATTAAATTGATTTAACATTTTTCATAACAATTTTCGGTCTTTTTTTCTAACATTTTCACAAACATTTTCAGACCATTTTATTTAACATTTTTTTGAGGCTCTAGTTATTACATTCGATTTCAAAAAAGTTTTCATTGTCTCTGAAGTAAAAATCGTCGCATTGTCGGAGACAATCATATCACATATTCCAAATCTGGTAAAAGTTTCTCTTAATTTTGTTCTTGTAATTCTGCAGTTGGATGTCTCCACATGATTATTTCTGACACAATACTAAGTTCATCTACTTTGGTTTTAAAAGATGCATATTCTTTCCCCTTTAATTTGTGCACTTCTCTAATTTGAATTGCTTTGTACACATTTTTTAATATTTCATTTTCTTGTGTTGATAGTTTGATATCATTTAAGCTGATTATAGATTCTTGTTTTTCTCCTAAAAATTTCACATAATGAAATTCTTTGTGTGCATTCTGTTCTAATTTACTATCTTCAACGTTGTTTAGTCTCGAAAGTGGATCTGCTATACTCTTCTTATTTGCAATATATTCTACTTCATAAACATAGTTGGAAACAAACATTGACCATCTTTTCAGTCTTTCAGACGTAAATGAAGTTACTCCCTTTTGCGGATGAAATATTCTTAACAATGATCTCTGATCAGTCCTTAATTTGAACTTTCTGCCAGCTAAATATTGGTGTGATTTGTTCAAAGCATACACTATAGCTAGTGCTTCTTTATCAACTGAATAGTTAGTTTCTGCTTTTGTTAGCTTCCTTGAAATGAAAGCGATAGATCTCTGCTGTTTATCTTCTATGGTAGTTAGAACTGCAGCTACACTGTGCTTACTAGCATCCGTTGTTAATATTAATGGTGCTCTTATATCATAATGTGCTAAAATTATGTCTTGTGCTATTCTTTCTTTTACTGCCTTAAATGCTTTTTTTTACAAGCATCAGTGAATGCAAATTCCCGATTTTCTTTTAAGCATTCATAAATTGGACACATAATGCCAGCAATGTTATCTATGAATTTGGAATAATAGTTAACCACACCACAAAAAACTCTAGTTTCTTCTACATTTCTTGGCTCTCTACAATTAAGAAATGTTTGTATTCTACTTTTGTTTTTAGATAAGCCTCTCGCTGAGATCGTATGACCTAAATACTCAATCGAATGTGTCAAAAATTTGCATTTATCTCTATCAAGCTTTAACCCTGCTTTCCGAAACGCATTCAATACAGCTTTTAATCGTGCAAACAATTGTTCTTCATTACCTCCTGATATTAGTAAATCGTCAACATACGCTACCACTCCTTCTATAAATGAAATAACTTTTTCCATTTCGTTTTGAAACTTCCCCGTTGCCGACTTAATACCATACGGCATTTTTTTCATTTTGAAAATACCTAAGTGTGTGCTCAAAGCGCACAGCAGTTGTGACTTTTCATCCAATTCTAATTGCATGAAGGCTTGCCTTACATCCAATTTTGCAAACACAGACAGAAATGAAAAAATCCATGACAGACAGAGATGAAAAAATCTCTGTCCTCCAGACAGAGATGAAAAAATATCATCAATTTTTGGCAAGGGATGGTTGAAGTCTTTTACTATTGGGCTTACTGTCATTCTATAGTTTCCACATAGTCTCACTCCATTATTTTTTTGCACTACTACTAATGGTGTTCCCCAATCACTATTATCTATTTTTTCTATTAAACCCTGCTCACACTACCTTGTTAGCTCTTTTTCTACATCCATTTTCTTGGAATATGGAATAGGCCTAGCTTTTAAGAACTCTGCTTGTTTGTCAAGCTCGTCTTTTACATTTAAAGATATTTTCGCATATTTATATCTCCCTAAGCTCTCATTAAAAACATCGTTATATTCTCGTAGCAATTCTTCCAATTTACTCTCGTAATTGTGAGCAATTTCGTTTATCATTTTAAATCTCATATAAAATTTTTGCCAAAAATCACGACCCAATACATTACAGTTTGCATCTTTGATTACATAAATTTTCAATAAATTTGACTTGCCTTCGAACTCTACTTGTGCTGTAAACCATCCTTTTATGTTTAAACGCTCACCTGAAAATGTTGTGATGGTACTTGCTCTAGAATCTTGTTTGGGTATTTTTTTATATACTCAGTTTCAGAAATAACTGACACTGCAGCACCGCTATCCAATTCAAATTTGCAATTTTTCTTGTTGATCTGAGCTGTAATTATAATTGAATTGTTACAATCTTCAACTTTTAAATTAGAAATGAAAAATTTATTGTTATGACTTATGCTATGTGGGTTATCCAAACTGCTACGAGTGCTAATTGCTGATTTTTGATTTGCATTAATCCGGTAGATTGTGTTGACATTTTTCCGTACTGTAGAGCACATATTTTGAAGGTGTCCTTTGGTGGAGCATTTAGAACAAGTATATTCCTTATACCAACACTTCCCTGAGAAGTGGCCTATTTTACCACAACGCCAGCAAGGGTTGAGATTGTTGCGTTTTTGATTCTGGTTGAAATTTGGCTGTACTTTGACATCTTTATTTTGTTTAGATATCTTATTCACATCTAAATTATGATTATTCTCCTCTGTTGATTTTAGCTCCAACGTTTGAGCTTTGTTCATAACTTGATCTAAAGTTGCATCTGCGGGTAATTCAGCCAAAGTGCAGAAAATTTTGCCAGTGGTCCCCGTAATGAACTTGTATTTGATCAGAATCGATACCTCATTTCCAAAATTATAGTCTGCTGCAAGCTGCATTACTCGTGCACACCATGCTGACATTGATTCATCAATGTTTTTTGTGGAGTCGAAAAATTGTTTTCTCTCTTGCCACACATTATGGATCGGACCGTACTGCTTGTCCAGCAGAGCACACAACTGATGAAATGTTTTGCTGTCCGTTTTTTCTGGTATGCAAAGATTTCGAAGCAATTTGTATGCTCGAGGTGATAGAATTGTAATTAAAACATTTACTTATTCATCAGGCTGTATGTCAATAGTTAGGAACAAATGTGTCATTTTTTCTTTGAATATCGTCCAGTCGTCATGAACTGGATCAAATTGTTTCGTATTTAATACGAAATTCAATAGGGCCACGATGCTTTCTTTATTGCGCCATGCAATTTCTCCTTCGCGAAAGCTATGGTTCTTATCTTTCTTTCCCATATTGTACGCGTTGATTCAATTTTCCTCGTCACCAATGTAACATCCGCTGCCGAATTTTAAATTAAACACCTTTTATTTCTTTTACACTATCACTTGACACGTTCATTGCGGAAGTGCCTTGCCAACTTAAGTTGCTCGAGATTGCCATCTAATATAATTCAGTGCTGCCACTGCTGTCACAGAAGGCTTTCAACGCACTTTACTACTGTAAAAAAGCCATTTAAGCTAATTGGGGATTACAGCATTGTACTGCTGCTTAGCTTTATACTGCTTTGATTGACCCAATTCTATTGCTTGAGAGAGCGTTCTGGTGGCAGGCTGCTCTAAAGGCTACCTGCAAACAGCACCTCGAAAAAGTGCGGAGGATGGCTGCACTACTTGTAGCTGGTGTGCTCTGTTTAACCCTGACTAAGGCTTTCTTTGTGTTGCTTCATTGGCTGCCAACCAGTCTACTTATCTAACAGCAAACAAATCTTGCTGCTGTCTGACTTAATTGTATCCCGGCAAGGAATACAATAGAGCTCGGCCATGCGAGGATTTTGGCCGAGGGAGTTCCCGCTCCAGCGGGTGTTGGCTACATCGCTTCACAATGTCTACTAGATTTGGAGTTTGAACAGCCTATCTATGTGTACATTGACAGTTCAAAGCTAGACAATAGATTCGGAAGTGGTGTATACTCAGAGGAACTGAGTTTCAAGCTTTTTTCCGTCTACCAGACCATTGCAGTGTCTTTCAGGCGGAGATTGCGGCTATTTGACAGGCAATCGACTAGTTTCTGTGTAATTGAATATTCCGACCAAGCGGCTTTTAGATCCCTTGCTGGTCCTTGTGCAGTGTCCATGATTGTTGCTGAATGCCGTGCATCTCTTAAGGAGATATCGAGACATTCGGTTGTTCAATTGATTTCGGTACCTAGACATAGGGGTTTTCAGGGCAACTGTGAGGCCAATGAGCTAGCAAAGCTTGGAACCTTACTACCGGAGATATCTTGCTCTTTCTCAATAAGTATACCGATTACATTGGTCAAATTGGCCATCAGGCAATAATATCTTGAAAATGCTAGGAAGCCCTGGGCAGATGAATCATCCTGTGCAATAGCAAGGCAGTCCTAGGTATCCATGGAGCCATCGCACCAGGCGGCTTTTAGGCTAAACTTGAAGCACTCTGCGTTGTACTGTGGGCATTTTGACGGGCCACTGCCTCAAAGGATGGTATGCAGAACGACTAGGAGTAGAGTCTTATGATTTCTGCCGGAGTTGTGGCTTTGAAGATGAGGAGGAGTCCGTCTTTCACCTCATGTGCCAATGCCCGGCTTTGGCAAATAGAAGGTTAGCGGCAACCGCTGCACCCTTTCTCTCAAACCCCACTCAACTGTCCCTGGTCAATTTACAGGGGATAGTGCGGTTTGTCAAATAAAGCAGATGGTTTCCGGACTTCATTGAGTCGGAGAGTCATAAATTATTGTGGCATCACAACGGGCTTCTCTTGTGCGTATGTGTGTCAGTCGGCAGTTCTCTGTAGATCGGCAGCCACTTCAGCCTACCTACCTGCTTAGCTTTCAGTTAGTTCTATTCACCTTATGAATTTGGTTTTGATTTTGACAGAGCAAAAAACGTCATTTTGCTGAGCAAATTTTGAAAACTCCAGACAATAGAGCCACCATTGTTGCAGCTTTGACCTAATTTTTGAGCCAAATTTGGCTAAGAGTAAGACTCAGATTCTAAACAATTTCATTCAAATTTGGTGACTATCTCAGAATAGAGAGGGCAAGCATCAGTTTTTTTCTTAGTGATTTTTCGAAATGGCACCAATACCACAGGGCTGCCCGTGTTTCAAAATTGTTTCTTTCAAACCTGGTCCTACTCAGGCCCAGTAAATTTCAAGAGACAGATGGACCTTATTATTGGGTCCACAGTTCCCGTGAACAGAAGTTTTGGGGAGAAATTGAGAGAGAGTTACTGTTCTTTTCCAATATTAAATTTCACATAAATTTAGTCTAGTCGATGAAGTTGATTTGATATGACGTTAACTGATCTACCATCACAGTTTTGAAGATCTTGCAGAGTTAGCCATGATATCCAGTTATGTTTACACATGTTACGTATGCAATGTGATTTCAAAGTGGATTCAAAGTGGCTTGAGATTGGAACAGTGGAATCAAAACCTTCAAACAACAGTTTTACATTCCATTGTTTCAATTTCAATTTCTAGATCAATGCACATTAGTTACGTATACAATAAGGACTGATTTAGGGATTGAGATTGAAACAGTGGATAGTAAACAGATTTTTAAAGGTTCTGACTCCACTGTTTCAATATCCAGATTTAATCAACTTTAAAATCACATTGCATACGTAGCTATTGTATCAGGGGCTAAAGCCTATGTGGAATTCTGAAATAAATTAGCACTTCCCAACGGGAAAAATAATGCTTACGGTTATATTCGGTAAGCATTTCGCGTAATGCGTATAAGCATTACCGGATCATTACGTGTTGTTTCTTTTTAACAATGCATGTCCTAGATTTATACAAGGGGAAACTTATGCTTTTAGCCTTATATAGTAGCTTTATGTATATGAGTTTTTCGGAAAGTACGACATCGTATTCTCGCATTTCCTCCATCTACGGTGAATAAAAATTAAAGCTTTGGCCGGCAGCCGATCGTATCTCAGCATGTGTGGTTTTTGCATGCTGAGTGATTGTGAAGCTTATTGGAAATTCCAATAGCGCATGCTCTTCGCTACTAAGGGGAATTGTTTTCATACATTTTACTTACCTGTGATGATTTTAAATGCTCCAAATTTTCATCCTTCCGCTTTATTTAGCAGACTACCCATAAGCGATGTATGCTCGCAAGTTCTTTTCCCATTGTTTCTGCGAATTATGTTCATTGGCCAGTCTTGGACTTTTAACATATGAGCTTTCTCCCTTGCAGCATTCCCCATGCTCCAAATCATGTACACGATTATATCTTATAATTGCTGGAAAATAGCTTTGGAAATCGGAAATTTGCATTACTAGCATTGTTTGATTCATGCATTACGCCAGCATACGTTACCGCAATTCCCGTTGGGTTAGGCTGAATTTACACATGCGTCTATGCGTTTTCAGATTACATGAGTCTAGTTAACTCAAATATAGTTTTAGTGGTCGGGTACGCTAATGAGCATACCATAGATTGCTATCTTTTCGCTCTTTGGCATTTGTAGATGATTCGTGGATGCTTATTTAAATAAACCTATGATGATGTGCATGATAATTCTTATTTGTGATGATATAGATGATTGCTTGAATATTATTTGAATATATACGAATGTTACAGCTATATATACAGTGGTGGACAAAAATCTACTGCAGCCCAGTACATGGAGGTTAAGGTTAATTAGAAGCTTATAATAAAAATCCATTAATGTGCACTTTTTCAGTTACGTAAATTTATTTATAAAAAACAAAAACAAAAACTCTTTTTTTAACAATCTTAAAGATAAATTTATAAAAATATAAAGAATTGAATGAACAAAGGTCTACGCCGGTCAGTGCTGTCTGACTTATACCTAAAAAATTTCCAACGTAACGGATCGGAATTTTTAAAATTATTTACCGGCTTAATATTTGGTTGGACTCCCTTCAGCAGTCTTTGAGTGTAAATAAAGTACGCTAGATTGCATGTACGCCCCATGTTAATTCAGCTTTATAGATAAAAGAAAATCGCGAGTGAAACGGTAAATGAGTTAAAAACCGATCGTCGCTTTTTTAAGTGATGTGGTGGACTACGTTTCATGGGTAGCACCCTTGCCATAGCTTAAGAACTATATATAGCTCGGAAAGTATGTGAACTGCGATACAATTAACGATATTTCCCCACTGATTACGAGAAGTAGATAGCAATATCCAAGTCCAAGCTGAAACAAGAGAGAAAGTACCCCACCAAGCAACGCCACCACGATCAAATACATTTCTCATTCCCGCTAGGCAATACGCATGTGCTTTGCAAAGATACTATTTTAACGAATGGCAATTTATGCAATATTGATTTTCTCAAAACCTATTTTGAGTATAGAAATGGTAAGTGATAAGATAGTTAATGCGGAATTCTACTTTTGATACAATTTGGCGAGTAAAAGGAATATCTCCGACGCTTTTATGCAATTCACTACAGAGAACTTCGTTTATCGCCAACAAATGTTCGCTGCGCTTACTGTTTCTTGATGGGATTATACGCATGTCAGCACATTCTCACCTATCAGCTAACGCGGATATATACATTCTCACCTGTCGTTTGAGAGTATGCTTTTCTCACTTTTGTATATGATAAAGTGAACTTATTTTGGTTTTGGCTCTTTTTAAAAGCCAGCTGATAGTAAATCCTTCACTCCCTGCCAATCTTTTCCATCAATTAATCACGTACTTTCAGTGCTTTTTAGCAGTTCTTTTGCTATGGCCTCTTCTTGATTCATAAAGTCATAACTAACAGCTTGCTAACTACTGTAGCGATAATCTTCCACGCATTTTGCGTCGAAACTGTTCTCCACACTTTGTACTCCTTTATTTTCGTCGGAGCTATTATTCAGAGACAATTGAAATTGTTTGAAAACAAAAATCTCTTATTTGGCACATGGTGGCCAGGAGAAAATTCTAAGGTGGATAAGAAATAACCGGATCGGCTTGTTTCATAATCATCCCAATAAACAGAGAAAGTGTTTTAATATTGTATTTCGATTCAGCGAGGTTTTATTGATTTTTTTGTACATATATAGGTCATAATATTTACTGTAGTGATATTAAATAGCGTGAACCAGTCTTCAACTATGCACTGAAGATCGGTTATTACAAACAAATTTAAATTCATTGAGAAACTTTGAGATACCTGATCAGTAGGGTGTAATTTCAATGATCAATAAGACCTTGTATGTTATGCTGAAATTACACGCTCGGTAAATTTTGGCGTTTTTTCACATGCCAAAACATGGAGGAGAGT
Source organism: Nemotelus nigrinus (assembly GCA_947369275.1). NCBI lineage: Eukaryota > Metazoa > Arthropoda > Insecta > Diptera > Stratiomyidae > Nemotelus > Nemotelus nigrinus. Next base: position 86,045,485 of record OX376374.1, read on the forward strand.
AATTGTCGAAGTTGCTCCACAAAACGTTCTGGGAAAGTGTAACTGCGGCTTTACGTTTTTTATCCGGGCGGACACAATGAGACCTAACATTGCATTACCCATCAAGGAAATTTTCTTCGAGAACTTATTACCTTACGCCTAAAGGCTGGTACTGAGTTCGAGTTCACGTGAAATTTTGACATGTTTCCATTATCTGGTCATTCTTTCGAGCGAAAATTTTGACAACGGAGAAAAGCAGAGACACTGCTCATTCTTGACGGATAAAATGTCAAGAATTTCACTTTTCGATCGATTTTCTTATTGGAAAGTCATTTGCACTGCTCAATTTTCAAATTGAAACGCTAAATGTCACTTTTTCGCTCGAAAGAATGAACTGCACAAACGAAATTGGCGTGAAATGATTGACAACATGTTTCAGTGGATCCATCTATGTTTTCAAAGCGAAAGCAACTTCAAAGCAACTTTTCATGCTAAGAACACAGTACCAAACTTGCTTATTTTCAAGCGAAATTTTTGCCGAAACAGATTTCACGTGAAATTTTGTATGAAAATTTCACGTGAAATCGAACTCAGTACTATGCTTTACACGCTAAAAAGCCACTTTCAACCCTACAATAATTCATGAATATGAAACCTGTTCCTCACGTAAATGAGGTAAAACTGAATCATAGAATGACAGTGAAAATATCTTCGAAGGCCGCACAACGGCCACGATGAATCACCGGCCCGATCGGCTCGCGGTATTTTTGATTAATTCATTGAGTTGGGTAAGTACGCAAGGTAAGCTCGAGATGCGAGACTTGCATTGGCGCATGATCACTGTCCAGGTCAATAACCCAAGGAACAAGTCTGATTCGTGTTACAGTTCCGAACTACGGTTCGGAGTGTTTTTATTTGGTTTGACAGGGGAAAGAAGCAAAAAGTAAAAGTGACGAATGAATGAATTTGTCACGAATTTCTCCGTCGTTTGTGTTGTTTTCTTCAATGTCGTACGGTTTTATCATATATCCGCTTGACCTGCTCGCTTTAAATGATAATGAGGTGATGGGGCCTTAAGAGTATTGAAATTACATGTTCAGATATAAATGCTGGCGATATCAGTGGTGAAGTGAGATTGAAGTAAACTAACTTTCACGGCGACTATGCGGCTTAGGTATGTAGCTGACCGAGAGTTATTTAACGTGAGTGCCAAAGAAAGCAAAAGTTTAATTGCACGCAAATCAGCAGGTAGACAGACGGTGCTTACGCATGGATGTAGAATTACTTGTGCCCGGATCATGAGAAACATTGCAGCCACCCATCCAAATGAAAGTTGTGATTACATAATTGCCGTGGAAGAAAGTCACATACTAAAATTAAAAAATGAAAATTGTTTTCTATGTAATTATTACCAAATTTTGAGATTGATGCTATTGAGCGCCTCGCCCACCTAACTTCAACCGTGCTGTCCAACAGCAATAATGAAAATGACACATCATATACTTATGTAGGTATACTAAGGCTCATCTGCACATACATAAGGTATTGTCGCGTACTACGATTAATTGCGATTAATTTACTGAACCGTTTTACTGAAAACTGAAAACTTCTCCTCTTTTAGTAAAATTCAGATGGATCTGAGCAATGCCTACGTAATCGTTGTCGCTGTGACGTCATGGCGATAGGCAATTTTGACATTTCCACAAGGCAGTGCCGACACACACGGAGATTTCACTTGCGGTTTTTAAGCTAAAATATGATTAAAACGTTAGTTTTTTGTGCGTGGTCGTGTTGTAGTAATAATATTTAGTCATAACTTGCATTTTGTGTCAATCAATTCTATCGAAAGCGAATTGACACAAAACATCACATAGCCCAACAAAAACTGATAAACATTTCGTAGCGAATTTTTCCACTTATACCGCGCGCACTGCATTAATTTGTGTTTTGGCTGTTCACTAGCATTGTACCGCACATCTCACTTTATTTTCATTTCACTCACTTGAACACAACCTGTACAATTAACATTTTCTCGCGGACGTCCCATAAGACTGCGTGTGTTTTTCACGACATTTTACCCTATTGCTGTGACGTCATCATTCTGTATTACGGCCCGTACTTCTAAGAGGCATTGGTCTGAGCTACTCAAAAATACTGAAAAATATCAAACGGTGTGGCGCGAGTAAATATTTTGTAATGTGCGCGGCAAGCGACATATTTTTTGTGTAATTTTGCTATGAAGGTCGAACATTTTTGTGGCGATAATTTATCACCACTTAGGATGACTTTATAATCACTATTGTTGTCCCAAAAACCGAAAACTGACACTTTTGTGTGTCAATTTTCAGCGTTTTCATACTTTTCATGAATTTCTTCCACCACATGATTGAGGAGTTGTTGAGCAGTTAGGAACAAATCTGTCAGACCAGGGATTTTTTTCCCTAGATTTGAGGAATTTTTATATCTGGATCTAGAATGTAAGACAATATTACAAAATTATATGAAGGAAGCCAAAATTTTCGGATTTTGGGTTGTTTCTTGTTACGGCGAACTTAGGAAATTTGAAGTTAGGCTTTAACGTAAATATTTGGCAATTTGCTTGCTCAATATAGTGTTGCTATATCTGTATGCGACAAGAATTCGGAGAATAGCTGTTTTTCATTTAAATAAGCAGTTTAAAATGATGCAAATTGAATAAATTTATGAATTAAATTGCATATAATATTAAAAATCTTATGTATGTCTCTCTATGAAATTATTATACATGAAAACTAATCCCAACTATTGAACAAATGTATAGGGAACTAACTGCATAGCTGAAGCGAATTTTTAAAAGGTCAGCTATTTTGAATCGCTGATATGTACAATAGGCTAATATTCTTTTGGCCAGGTTTTTGGGATGGTGAACCAAATTCGCAATATATTTTTTTATAATTTGCAATAATTCCTCTGCAGTTTTTGATTTCTTCTTCAAGTGTTTCAATCCACAAGTCTTTGATAATGATAATGTTCATGTTTGTTAGCCGAGCTGCTTCCTAGAGTTTTAAGCCATTGGCCCAGATTGGCTTCAAGACAGCTTTGACGACAAGCATGTTAGAGTCGGCAGTAAATGTTGGGCCCTATTCTGAGAGTCACCTCACGTGACGAAGGCAAAAAAGTAAGCAAATCTTATTTTTAAGTTCATTATATATTTTTATTTGAATAATGTGGCTAAACTCGACGAAGTATTTGCCATAGCAGTAAAACGATTTTCCCGAAAGTTGTTTGGCTCGTATGTTTGTGCTTTTGTTGTTGTGTGCTAATTTTTGGAATATTTTATGTTTGTTTGGTTGTTTTTTTTTTCGTGTGCTAAAGTATCTTCTCGTATACTTTAATGTATTGTGCTTTTCTTGAACATTTGATTTTAATTATTAACAAACGGTATTTTGAACGCCTTGTTGAACGAATCCACAAAATCTAAAACAGCACAACGAACACATGAGCACACTTTTAATATTCACCACTATATTTTCCCAATCCTTATATTTTTAATCTTGCATAGCAGGTTTGAGTATGCCTGGTCCACTTGTTAATGCATTTATCTTGTTTATTTCACTAACCATTTGCTTATCCCTGTTAGTTTCCTGTTTGCGTTCGATTTTCCTCACTTCCATTTTAACTTTATTTTTACTAATGTTCAAAGAACAATAGTATTAAACTCGTTTCGCCGAAAATTCATATATCTTTATATACATAGTCGTGCCATAAGTTCTGTCACACGTATATGGGCAATTTTTGTATAAATGAAAAAGGTTTTTTGACAAAGGAAAATATATTTTATTTTGGCATACTAATGGAAGTAAAATAAGCAACAAATTATTCAAAGTGGCCGCCTTTAGCCTTTACACAGCTCTTTAATCTGTTGGGCCAGTCATCGATATCAGTACGCACTGTTTCTAGCGGAAAATTAGCTACTGCTTCTGTCAAAGATCGCTTAAGGCTCTCGATATTTGGGTGTCGTCTCGTGCACACCATGGACTCTAACTCCGCCCACAGTTTGTAGTCCAGGGGATTCAAATCTGGGCTCCCAGAAGGCCATTCCGTCGCCCTTATAAACTGTGGAATATTGGTTTCCAACCACGCTTGTGTGGTTCGAGCTTTGTGAGCTGGCGCAGAATCTTGCTGGAAAACCCAATGTCGGTTGTTGAATAGCGTATAGTTCAGCGGCTTCACACATCCCTCCAGGATGTCCGTTTGATAATTTTTCGCTGCAGTTTTTACGCCTTTTTCGCAAAAATGAAGCTCGGTGACCCCTTCGTAGCTGACATCCCACCATACCATGACTGATGCTGGATGATGTCCTCGCTGTACCCTAGTCGCAACTTTTCGGGCTTCTCTGGAGCTGTGGGCATACACCTTATCATTTTGGCGGTTGAAATGTTCCTCCACCGTAAAATTTTTTTCATCGGTAAATCAAATTTCTCGATGTTCGTTGTTGCCGTACCGCCGAAGGAGCTCTTTCGATCTGGTGCTCCTAATTTGCTTCAACTGCTCAGTCAGCAAATGTCCCGTTGATCGTCGAAAGGCACTCATCCCGAGGTCCGATTTTATGATGCGAGACATACTTCGGGTGGAGATGTTCATCTCTCGAGCCATGATTCGTTGTTACGATGCGGATTTCGACGAATTCGACTCTCGACCGCTTTGATGGCAGCAGAAGAACGTACATCACGCGGACGTCCAGAACGAGGTCGATCTTCAATAGTCTGGATCTCGTTATATCTCTGGATCACACGATACACAAATCTTTGCGTTATTTTTAACGGGCACAACAACTTGAAAATTTCACTCGCGGATTTTCCACACTTATGTAGTGCAATCACTGCAATTCGGTTTTCTATTACACCCCATTCCATCTTCAAACGCTAACGAACAAACTTTAAATGACCATCAACTGTCAACAACATTATGACGTTTATAAAACTGGCCGATATTGAAATGTCACTCATAAAATAAAGTTGTTGCCAATGTGAGAAATTATGTGACAGAACTTATGGCAGGACTAAGTATATATATATATATATATATATATATATATATATATATATATATATATATATATATATAATATATATATATATATATATATATATATGTATATATATATATATATATATATATATATATATATATATATATATATATATATATTTATTTATATATATATATATATATATATATATATATATAATATATATATATATATATATATATATATATATATATATATATATATATATATATATATATATATATATATATATATGTATATATATATATATATATATATATATATATATATATATATATATATATAAATATATATTTATATATATATATATATATATATATATATATATATATATCAGCAAAATGATTAAGGGAGATAATCTCTGGAGTGGCCGATTCGATTGAGCTGAAATTGTCGCAGAACATAGATGTATATAGTAGGTAGGTCCATGACTTTCTCAAATTCAGATATTCTAAACCTTTTGGCGGCGGCGAGCGTTTTAGTGAATTTTGAAGTACTCCTATATTTCCAAGCAGTGTAAAGTTTTGTTAAAGAAAAGTATTGGAAATGAAAACTAATTATGTTTTTAGCTCGTTTATGATAAAAAAAAGTTTTTTTTGCTTTATTCTACTCCGTTCAAAGTAAGCCGCGGTTGTGATATGAAGGGAAGGAAACTCTGTGCGTGCTAACGACACGCAGTGTTCCAAGTCGGGAACACTGCACTTCGGTGATCGGATGAGAGCCGGTGGATGTCAGTGTGCTATGGTCGTGGTACATTTCAAATGTCAATGTTAAGGCGTTGGCATTCTAATACAATTTCGTAGTCACCCCCCCTAGAGTCATTTCACGTGACTCTCAGAATACCAGCTCGTAGGTGACGTGACTTTCGAATTGACGAGAAATCTTACGTGAGGTGATTCTCGCAATAGGGCCCCTTGACTTGCTTACTAGTGTGTATCCATTTTGAGTTGATGAATTTGAGATTAAACTGTGTTACTAATGTTCGAAGAACAATAGTATTAAACTCGTTTCGCCGAAAATTCATATTTCTTTATTTCTATATATATATATATATATATATATATATATATATATATATATATATATATATATATATATATTATATATATATATATATATATATATATATATATATATATATATATATATATATATATATATATATATCAGCAAATCGGTTAATAGAAATTATCTTTGGAGTGGCCGATCCGATTGAGCTGAAATTTTCGGATGTCGTAGATGTATATTTATTTATTTATTTATTTATTTATTTACAAACGGACATCTGTCCATAGAAAAAAAATTTTTTTACAGTAGCTGTATATGTTAAATTAAATTTAAATTAATGCTAGCAAAGATAATTACTTCATTAGGTCTAAAAAGCAAAATCGTTTATAGCAAATCCAATATACATTTTTTTAATCTACCCTTATTTACATTAAATATATCCAGATGAGAAGCAACAACGTTTCCGATAGCTTTCAACCGTTCGATTGGTGATTTTGCGCATAATTGGTCCTACAACTTTGAATGTGAAAGAGGTCATTAGACCTTGTACATCTTGCTGGTACCCTAAGTGAGATTTCCTGCAAGATATCAGGAGCATCAACTACCCCGTTAACTATGTTCACCAAAAACGAGGCATCATAGTAACATCTACGAGTCTCCAGTGTATCCATTTTTAAAAAAGACAAGATGTTGGGATACTCAAATTCCTCAGTAGAGATGTGAAGTTTATACCCAATATAACGTAAAAATTTGCGTTGAACCTTTTCGATTGATAGGGAATGAGTTTTATAGTAAGGATTCCAAACAACAGAATTGTATTCCAATTTACTACGAACAAGCGAAAAAAATAGAGATTTTAGTGCTTGAATATTGTTAAAATGATGTGTATTCCTAATTATAAAACCTTACATTCTGCGCCCTTGTTCAGTGATATCATTAATATGATCCGTAAAACTCAACGAAGAATCCACTAGAACTCCTAAGTCTTTAATCAAATTAACTTGAGATAAAGGTACTCCATTGATGGTGTAAGTATGTTGAAACATTGATCTAGTTTTTTTGAAAACAATGTATTGACATTTAGATAGATTGAGAGACAAGCAATTTTGAACACAATATGTGTAGAAACTATCCAAATTAGATTGCAGGATCGTTATGTCGTCATAGGAAGAAACTGCTCTAAATATTTTGCAGTCGTCAGCAAAAAGTAAGAATTGTATATCCTGGAAAACCATATGTAGTTCATTGATAAAAATCAAGAATAAAAGTGGTCCCAAGTGTGAGCCTTCAGGAACACCTGAAGTAGAAAGAATTTTCCTAGAGAAATTATTATTGACATTTACAACCAAAGACCTATTTCTTAAATAATCATCTAGCCAACATAATAAAGAGCCGTGAAAACCAAAATTACTAAGCTTCTTATAGAGAAGATTTAGATTGAGTTTGTCGAAAGCTTTAGAGAAATCTGTGTATATGGAATGGACTTGCGATCCATTCAAAAAATATTTGTAAATATAATTATGGTAAGATATAAGATTAGTAGAGGTTGACTTACCAGTGCAAAAGCCATGCTGATTAGGTATAATAAGAGGGCGAACAAGAGGTGAAATGCAATCACAGACAAGGCATTCGAAAACTTTAGGTATAGCAGATAAAATACATATGGGGCGATAGTTCGTAACGTCTGCTTTATCACCTGACTTGAAAACAGGTATCACAAAGCTGGATTTCCATTGAGTTGGAAAAATTCCAGATGACAAGGACCTATTAAATAAGATTAGAAGAGGCAGAGCTATGCTTTCGGCACAATTTTTTAAGAACACAGAAGGAATACCATCGGGTCCACAGCTTTTAGTAGCATCCAACGTGCGAAGCTTCTGTAAAAGGGAATCAGAATTAATAATACATTGTGATAAATTTAATGAGGAGCATTGAAAAGGGGGATCAAATGTACTGACGTCGCTACTTGAACTTTTGAAAAATTGTCTGCAAAAAAGTTCGCGATATCACACGCGTTGGAACTTCGAGTTTCATAGTAGAAAGGAGTTTAGTTATCTTTAATATTTTGGCGGCGGCGGGCATTTTAGTGAATTTTCAGGTACTCCTATATTTCCAAGCAGTGTAAAATTTTTGTAACAAAAAGTATTGGAAATAAAAGCTTATTATGTTTTAGGTTTGCCTATGACAAAGAATTGGAAATTTTGAGCCGAGTGTGGGTGCTGAGTGCCTAAAAGTGGGCAAGGAATTTTTCTCAAATTTTGATTTGTCATAACTACTGACAGAAACATTCGATCATCGTGAAATTGATAGAGCGTATTGATGTAAGCTAGAAATTAGCACACGTGGATTTTAAAGACAGTGTGGGTAACCCCTCTTTAAAAAAAAATCCTTCAAATTATCGACCTTCCTGAAAAAGTTTTGCTTTTTGCCAAAAAACTCAAATCATTGATAAATCTGAATCTTTGTCCATCATGTCAGATTAAAATTTTCCAAATTCCGATTCGCACAAGAACGGCAACCCATCACCAAACTACCTCTATTTTCAGCACTCGAAAGTTCTGTTCACGAGAACTGACGACCGGGTTATCCGATCATAGTGAAATTACAGGACATGTTAATATTAGCTAGGACCAGATTTGATAAAAGTGATCTTGCAATGCGGGCAACCCTGTGCCAGTGGTACCATCTTGAAAAATCACTGAGAAAAAAAACCGGTTTTTGGCCTATAACTTCCGATTCAGCCATCAGATTTTGACAAAATTCATACAATACTTGGACCTTACTCTATGTAACATTTGATGAAAATTTGGCTGAACAATTAGAATAGAGTTGCCAGCTATGGTGATTTTTGTCTCATAAATCTTGCAAATTTGCTCAGCAAAATAAAGCTTTTTTTCCTATAACTTCCGGTCCAGTGTAGAAATCAGAACGAACTTCACGCAGTAAATGAACCTTTATATGAACCAAATGTCGTAGAAATTTCGTACAAAGATCATGAAAGGGCTGCCAGCTTTGACCATTTTGTAATTTTGTTTAATTTCTTTACTGAGCGATTATGTCATTAGATTTGCAAATGGAAATGATCCTGCAATGAAAATTAACAACAAATATTAACGCTTTAAAAACTTGAAAAGTTTTGAGGGTGGTAAACCTAAAATTCTTTTCACCCGTATAACGACCAGCGCAGTGATTCAATTGAAACAAAATTTACTGGTTGGGTTTAACTTAACGTGAAGCAGAGTTGGTATGTGTTTTGCTTTGCTGCTTACACAGGGTAACCAGCATTAGCCATTTCGGTAAATATTGCACCAACAGATGCTTCAAATAACGTTTTCATATGCAAAGAATTTGCAATAAAAATAAGAAACCAATTTCGAAATTTTCCGAGTTTTGAACATTTTTCGGATGGCAGCCTCAAACAACGTTTAACCGCTGAAAATTTCGATAAAATCCTGCGATGAGAACGAAATTCAGAGGATAAGTTGATTTGAGTCTGAGTTTGTTATGGTAAACTTATTGCTGCTTCGACTGCCGAACGGACGCTTCGTTCGGACTACTTCGTTCGGGTTGCCAGCACTGAACATTTTCATTATTTGTGTTATAGTTGAGTTTTGTTGCTTTGGATAAGGAATGGTTGATATGATTCTACAAAACAGTGTTTTACGTCTTTCCACACTTTTTTGTCACTCAAAGAAAATTTCTTCGAAAATTAGTTTTCTAGCGGTTCTGGTGCGCTAGAGTTTTTTTCAGCTTCAACGCACCGTTTTCAGGGGAGCCTTTTGTCGAAATCACTGCAAAATATTTTGCTTCATTACTCTGGGATATTTAGACATTGATAATATATACTTTAGCTAAAGCTAGTTCAAACAATGTGAAAATAACTTGGATTTCACTAAACCAGTCTTCCGAAAAATTGATATCACTTAGACATATTTCTTATCGAGTTCTTCCAAACGAAGATGAAGCACCTCTAGCCTTGCTATCTGGGTGTTTCGTGTCGTAGATATGCTCAAAAATGTCATTTATATTACAATGGGTGAATTGAATGAAATGAATGAATGTATTTGATGCTATTAAAAAATTGGAGTTATATTAAGTAAAGTTTTATTAAGTAAATAATATAAAGTAAGTGGTATTAAGTGAGAGTAAATATTTTTTTTTTTGGTACTTCTAGCGTCATATTACTCGTTGCCATCATAAATCAACTCAAATTCTTAGACACCGTTGGAAGAAATGATGAAACCTCATGGCTAATGTTGCTTTGAGCAGTGGTTTCACAAGTAGTGTAAGTAGATCGGAACATTGGATGGTAGAAGCTACTAAAATGGACTTAAAAAAGTTTTCTGCTTTGAAACTAGTCTTTTGTTTGTAGTATTCAGTGTACAGTTTCATAGTTATTTTTACTTTTTGAAATTGTTAAAACTGAGGAAAATATGTTGTAAACACTATGAATGTTAACTAAGGTGCTAATTTTTTTATAGTAGAATATTGTTTACCCTTGATACAAGACTTTGTGGCGCGAGACTTGACACAAGTAACACATACTAGAAAGTGAGCAGTACTTTGAAAAATGGCCATATTTCTGGCCACTTGCACATTGCACGGGGCTTTTACGCTTGTTCGGACTTTGAATAATGATTTTGTTGTGCATGATGAATCACAGGCTATAGATTCTGTGAGTTTGATCTCATTTGGGCTATTTGACTTTGAGCTCCAGAGTAGCTGTGGCTGTTTGAATTTATTTAACATATCTATGATATATTTAACATATCTATGATGTAACATATCTATGATGGAACATTGCATGAAGTATTAACGTTTTATGGCTCTTGAATGGTGATTCTGTAGTGCATGAAATATTGCGAGCTATAAATTTTGTGAATTTCTCCCGAATCGGGACCACGGACTATGGATCTTTGTTCTTCTTTGAGTAGTGGCTGTTTTATTTTTTGTATTTATCTATTTTAAATGTGACTAAAGCTGTTCTTATATGGACCTATTAGATTGTGTAGGTACTCCTGTAGCTACGGCAGGCACGTGAAAAAAACCTTTCAAATTATCGACCATCCTACAAAATTTTTGTTTTTTGAAAAGATATTCAAATCATTTATAAAGTTAAACCTTTGTTCACTACGTCAAAATGCAATTTTCAAAACTCCGAGTTGCAGAAGAACGGAAACCCAGCATCAAATTACCTCTATTTTCAACACTCGAAACTTATGTTTACTTGTTATGAAGAACCAAGTCTAAAAGAAGTGATTTTGAAATGCGGACAACTTTGTGGTAATGGTGCCATCTTGAAAATTCACTAGGAATAAAACTGCTCTTTGGCCCAAAACTTCCGATTTAGTCAACAAATTTAAACAACAATCACATAATATTTGAACATAACTATAACACAAGTTGATAAAAATTTAATTGAAAAATTAGGATAGTAAATTTACTCATTAAAATAAAGCTTTGTTCTCTATAGCTTCCGATGCAGTCATGAAATAAAAGAGAACTAAATATTGTGAATGGACCTTGTTGTGAGCCGAAATTCCAAGGAATTTCTTCGAAAAATCTTGACAGCGCTGCCAGCTATGGTAACTTTTGTAGTTTTTTGGCACTTCTATACTAATTGATTTTGTCATTAATTTAGCTTTGGTCAACATCAATACGCACTGCGAGTTTCACGGTCATTTAATGTTTTTAACAAAAGCTATAACAAATGTAAATTTGAAAAAAAATATTGCCTACTTTTAGGCACTAAGCACCCACACAGAACTTAATAATACCAAGAAAAAAATTTTTCATCAACAAACATTCAAACCAATTAGTTTTTATTCCCCAATTTTGCATTTAACAGATATGTACTCTGCAAACTGACTAAAATGCCAACCACGCCAAAAGGTTAGAGATATTTTAATTTTAGGAAAAAATTGACCTACTCCTTATATACATCTTTGTTTTCAGAAAATTTCCAATCAATCAAATTAGCCAATCTAGAGATTTTTTTCCCCCCTAGTGTAGATGCGAAAAAAAATCTGCTTACCAGATCCCCGGGTGACCTATCACCTCGAAGTATGTGAGGTTTGACTCACTAAAAAAAGGACCATCTACAAGCTCACGAAGTTCCGAGTCGGGACCCGCCTAACCACTGCTTCGACCCGGTCGTGCTGACTCACCCATCGGTAACTACGGACTTCAAAAACTACCACAGTTCATGGGTCTGTAAGGCAACCCTCCTGCCGCTTTATGCGCAGCACTTTCTCAACATATGTTCGCGCCAGTTCTCCTCGTTTTGCAGCATTGCTTCCACGATCGTCTCAGGCGTTGGCAGGCCAATCGTGGACTCAGTGGTGCGCCTCAAACTTACGAAGCGACTGCACATAAAGAATGTGTGCTGAGCATCATCGGGCTCAGTCACACAGTACCGGCAGTACGGTGTGACCACCTTACTCATTCTGTTCAGATATTTCCTGAAGTAACCGTGCCCTGTCAAGAATTGATAAAGGTAAAAGTTTACCTCTCCGTGGCTCCGGTTAAGCCAAGGCTCAATGAGACCAATTAGCCTAGCCGTCCAGCGTCCTTTAGCACTTAAACTCCAACGTTGTTGCCAAAGTTGGAGAGTAAGCGTACGCGCGTGCGTCAGAGCCTCAGTTCTACCCAGTTCTGAGCGATATAGGTACCCTTCTTTGCGTTCTCGCGCTAATAGGTCGATCGGGATTACTCCCGATACCACCATCACAGCTTCTTCTGAGACAGTGCGGTAGCTACAGGCGATACGCAGGTTACCCCTGCGCTGGAAACTGGCAATGCGCTTCCGAAACTTCTCAGTACGGAGCGCATCTCCCCAAATTTCGGCTCCATATAGCAAGATGGAATCGGTCGTTACCATCAGCAGCCTCCGTCGCGTCTTACTGGGTCCACTGACGTTGGCCATTAGCCTACTCAGCGAAGTGACGACTACTAGATCCCTGTCACATGCCCTACGGATATGATCCCAATGCGTCAGCTTGGTGTCCAGGGTTACTCTCAGACACCTGACCGACTTGCTGGTCTTGACCTCAACGGAGCCAACTGTCATGGGTATGGCAGTTGGTATCCTCCGCTTCGTCAGCATAACAATCTCTGTTTAAGAGATTGCCAGCTGGAAGCCGTGTTCGGTCATCTACTGATCCACCCTCCTCATGACTTGGTTAAGTCTGAATTGAGCGAATTCGGCAGATCTGTAAGTGATTACCGCCACGACGTCATCAGCGTAACCTACCAGAAACACATCCGCAGGCATTTCCAGGTGCAGCAAATCATCGTACATGATGTTCCAGAGGTCAGGTCCTAAGATCGCCCCTGGGCCGCACCTGAAGTGACAGGCCTCCTTTGGACTCCTTCGTCGGTGCCGTAGAGCAACCAGCAATCCCTGAGGTAGTCCCGCATCATGACTAGCAAGTAGTCAGGGATGCGGAACGTCTGCTCAATGGCCCGCAGGATGTCTGTCCACCTCGCCGAGTTAAAGGCATTTTGTACGTCCAGCGTTACCAGCAGGATGACTGGTCTGGCTTGATGGCATGCCTCTTCCGCTCTTGCTACAGTCCCAACAACCTCTGAGATGGCATCAATTGCTGAATGCCCTTTCGGAAGCCGTGCTGCCTGGCAGAGAGATCACCAGCAGATCTCACTAATGATAGCAGCCTTGGCTTGAGCAACCCCTAGAGAAGCTTCCCCGCAGATTCCAGCATGCACAGTGGGTGGTATGCTGATGGATTGCCCAGGTTAACCTTTTCCTTTTCAACAAGTACAAGTCGAGCTACTTTCCACCGCGAGGGGAAGACCCCCGCGACTAGACATGAATTATACAAGTCCAATAATAGACGCGGTTGGCTTTCCACCACGATTTTAAGTGCCTCGACCGGTTCCCTATCAGGACCCGGAGCCTTCCGGTTCTTCCTCCTGGACACTGCACTGTTCAGCTCATCGTCCGTAAAGGGAAGGACATCCGCCTGGTTAACGATGATGGGACCATCAGCCCTTGATGAATGCACCGATAACAGCAAACGAACGATACGCTCCATGGATATCGTATACATGAGAGTGCAAGGCCGCATGCAGCCAAGTCTACGAGTGACCAGTTTGTAGCCATCTCCCCAGGAGTCTGAGTTGACCTCCTCACAAAGAGCCTGCCATTTGGCACGTTTGCTCCTCGTGGTCAGCTCCCTCTTTACCGCAATGTGAGCAGCAGATAGCTCAGCCGCTCCTGGCCTATTCCTGGCTCGCTGTGCCCTGCACCTGCAC
>OX376374.1:86060016-86099733 GCA_947369275.1 Nemotelus nigrinus
TTCCAGGAACGTTCATTGAATATCAATTTTGCTGATGCTGCACGAGGGATTTCGAATGCCATTCCCGAGGAAGTTAAATCTGAAATGCGAGGGTTAGTCGAAGAAGGTCGTCTGAAGAAGCGAAAGCTCCTTCGAAAACTCATGCCACTTCTCATGGGACTTAAAGTCAAGATGGCAGCACTTGGAGTTCTAACCCTCATTGGACTACTATTCATTGCCAAAAAAGCCCTCGTAGTTTCGTTTATCGCCCTCGCTTTGAGTTTATTCTCAGGTCTCTCAGGTTTGGCTCAAAAATCAGGAGGAGGCGCCGGTGGTGGACTTTTAGGTGGTCTAGGAAACCTGTTCGGTGGCGGATCTGGTGGTCATTCAGCTGTCAGCGCAGGCTGGTCAGGCGGAAACGGATGGTCATCTGGTGGTGGCTGGTCTGGGGGAAGTGGTGGCAGCGGCGGATGGGATTCTCACGGTGCCTACTCAGCACCCGTTGGACAAGCTGTGGCATACTCAGGCCACAAGCCAGCCAGACGATGATATATTCCTGCGTAGCCATAAATAAATTTTCAAAGTATTTATTTAAATTATTGTCAAAATGTTGGTAAAGATTGTGCTGCAAGTAATTTATTTTAGTATATTAAACTGTCTGAAACTAAGAATGTCTACAATTCTTTGTTTGTTAATACTGGATGCCTTATCGTTTTGAAAATATGTGACTTCCTTCTCGATTGGCTACATAAATTCCACAAATTTAAATTAAATTATTTTAAGCAACTTTGTATAAAGAAAGTATTTTTTTGCATATGAAAATTTTAAGTTGCCCGGATTTTACCGAATTTGCACATTTGAAATCGAATGTTCTTCGTTTAACTGTGTCACCTTCTCGTTAATTTTATTTGCTTCAGCGATTAGCTTCGTATGTGGCGACTTCAGCCACAAAAGTATCTACCTATCCTGAGCCATATGATTTTTACGTTAGTGAAAGTACATATGAATGTGGAATATAAAAAATATGTATTCAGCTTCGCTATTATTAATTGCGTTTATAATCGTTAAAGAGATTTCGATTTTGCGGTTGTTAAAATGTTCCTAGATTTGCGAGGTGCGAACTTTGTTCAGAAAGTGCAACTTAATGCTTAAAGTGTTTTATCACTTTCAGGAGTACATTTCTTCGAGGCATATTGATTCCTTAATACGAATGTGTCTGACATCAGTTAACTTTTCAAAATGATGTGAATTAAAATTTGAACACATGGAAAATGTTCTTCATAAGACGTTGCTCTCGTTAATAAACTAGTTGATTGTTATGAAATAAGCAAATACTGATGTCTGCGAAAGAAATGTTAATCTTGCAAAGAATTAATTATATATGGAAATTTCATCCTAATGCCTAGTACTATACTCTTCGCGAAACGAATTCAACGGTCGAATCCCATACAAAAAGAGCTTTTCAATTCGTCAGAAAAGCTCTTTTTATATGGGATTTGACCTTTGAATTCGTTTCGCGAAGAGTATAGTACTAGGCATAAAGTGTGAAAGACATTTTGTTATTCTATCCCGTTCTCAAAACTCTTCAGTGCCGACTGTCGATGTCGCTTATCGATGTTGGGGAAAATATCAAATTGTTACTTCAACGCAAGATGCTTTAGTTCCGGTCATGATAGATACACAAAGCTAACATGGTAGATATGATTTGTTGGGCAAATCTTAGTGCTTGAAAAGCTAAATAGTTATGCAAATCTTAGCGTCTGAAAAGTCAAATGGCTATTATGTGTATTTGTTGTCGTTGGCAGGTCTCTAATTTTCAGAAATTTCATGATAAAATCTACAGGTGCAATATAAAATGAAAATAAAGCGATATCGTATCCTTACGCTTTAAAAAAAATTACGTGCTTTATAGTTAAAGACTCTCTGAAACGATTACCTGTATTCTAATAACGGCGGAGATGTTGATTACAATTATATGCTATAAGTGATCAAAGCAAGTTATTTTGTGTTGAAAAATATCAAGAGTGTACTAAGTTTTATCTGCCATATAAAATAAAAACTCAACAACTCTATCGTGTACAGAGTGAATCTGCAGATTAAGCTGCTTGAATACATTAAATTCGTCGCCTGTAATGGCACCAAGAGTAGTTTTCTCAGGTTTTTTAAAGGAAAAAAGGGAGCATCATCACAAGCAGTGCCTTATAATTTAGGTAATTAAATGAAACATTCATGCTAAAAAACCAAATATATCAAAATATCATCAGATAACTAGTTTTAGTTCATGCCATGTCAAGAGTGAATCTGTAAATTAAGGGGGGAGATACATGTAACTGCTAAAACAAAAACGATTTTTTTTATTGCATCAAAGTGTTCGAAATACTCTTAAAATATACCAAAAAAAGTTTTGAAGCGATATTCGTGTTAGTTCTCGAGTTATAGCCAGTTATAGACAGCGCGGCGTTCCCCAGGTCGGTGGAGCTTTAGAACTTTAAACGCGCTTTTCTCAAAGTAGTACTTTTTCAATTTCCGTACAAGATATCTCAAAAAATATTGAACCTATTAGGCTAAAATTTATATCACATGTACAAAAGAATATTATCTCATCGTTGAACCTACATTTTCTTGTAATTTCGGAAAAATAATTAGTTTACCAATGTTTAAAACGTGATTTTTTTCAAAATAAACGATTTTTTTTTTTAATCTAATATTAATGTAAAAATTTGGTTTTTTTTTTTCTAAATTTTATTGGTTCACCTAGGAATTATAGATCTCATTAGCATATTTTTTTTTCTCTGAACGTTGCAAGTTTCTCGGAAAAGGCGTTAAGTTGTACGAGGCTGTTTTTGATGTGTTTTTTTCATTTGCTCGCATCGCCTCCATTTTGTGTTGAAAAGTTATTAAAAAAATATTTTCATTTACTATAAGATATGTACTTTGAGGATTTAATATTAAAAATTTTCTGAATAAACAATATATATATTTTAAGTCAATCTAAAATTAGCAATTTCTTTTCCATTTTACATGTATTTCCCCCCTTAAGCAGTGAGGTAGTAGAAATGGAGTGGACATGCCCATAAGATTTACATTGAAGGGAATGGTAGTAATTTTTTGTCTGCTCATTGTCAAATCGGGCCAAATCCAAGTAGTTCCCCTCCAATTTGACAATGAGAGCGAAATGGCGTAAAGGCAGCTTTAACATGCTTTGTGCGCGAGAGGATTGAAGGGGCTAATGGTGGAAAGTAATACCGTCCGTGTCCAGGGGCTGAAATTAAGATGCATGAAGGCATTAAATCCGTCGCTAATAGGTCTGTTCCCGTACTTCCAGTAACTGAATTTTACTGAATTTTCCTGAATCATGTGGAGGGGAAATTCATGAAAAGTACGGGAACGCTCTTATTGTAGTTCCTGAAAATTGACAACCGAAAGTGTCCATTTTTCGGTTTTTGGGAGAACAATAGTGATTATAAAGTTATCCTTAGCGGTAATAAATTATCGCCACAAAAATATTCGACCTTCATAGCAACATTGCGCAAAAAATATGTCGCTTGCCGCGCACATTTGAAAATATTTACTCCGTTTGACACTTCAGTATTTTTCAGTAGCTCAGACCCTACTGAAATTTACTGAAAGAGGGGAAATTTTCAGTTTTCAGTAAAACGGAGTACGGGTACAGCTTCATTGCAATTAATCGCGATTAATCGCAATTAAACGTAGTACGGGAACATACCTAGTAATGGCACTAGGCACCTTCTTCACTTCAATGTTTTTAAAGGAAAAATGGGAGCCCCATCGTCAGCAGTGGATTTAAAGTTAGGCTATGAAATAAAATCTTGCTGCTAAAGAGCCAACTATTTCAAAATTTTGACGAATAGCTGGTTCCTACTAGTTCTTCGTTCTTTTTACTTAATATTATCTTGCAAAATAAGATTACTACTGGTTTTTTTTTTACTGATTTGAAAATATTCTCATTCGAGGAATGATTTAAAGCATATTTTGTGACTGTTTGGTGTTGACTGTTTAGTTTTTGAAACCAGGCATCGGGCAACAACGTGAACTTATCAGTCAACCCTTTTTTGGCATTTGGTTTTTCGGACAACAGTTCAAAAGAAAGGACTTACCAAATCACAACAATCTCAATAGCGATGCGTAGTTTATAGCCCAGTTTTTATGACGTTTGCTAATATTCTCATGTATTTGTTAGTTTTTGATTCCACGTGTGCTGAGCCGTATGTTAGGAAAATAAATCTGGTTTTGTTTACACAATCTCCTACATTTTGGTGCGCATTGATTGATTTTCGCGAATTGGTGGCATTTGAAGCATTGGTGATTTCGCGAATAGTGGTGTCGCGAATTTGTGTCTTTTGGATTTAGTGGCTTATCAGGATTGAATTTCGCATCGGTAGTTTTGGAAATTGAGTGGCTACGCAGATTAGTTGCTGCGTATATTTGGTATTGGCGCGGATTTCTGGCTAGGCACGTTAGGTGGCCTCACGCATTAGCGGCTGTGCAAATTTCTGGCTACGTAGCTTGGTGGCTGCTTATATTTGCTATTGGCGCAGACTAGTGGCTGCCTACATTTGGTATACGTAAATACATGATACAATGAAAACAAGGTAATCCTTTGCGCATGTCTATCCCTATCTTACTCTCGCGCTGGTGACAACAATGAGTGATTTGCCTTAAAGCCAATGTAAAATTTGGCAACTTTAAGGAGGGCGTTTGGGGTGTTAATGACGTGATATTCCCATTTTGATGATGAGGTTTAAAGGGTTCATATGTTTTCTTAGATGTCTTTAAAAATCTTGAAGAAAAAACTATTGTACAAAGCACAATGACGAAAAACTCAATAGCTTATTTTTGCGAGAAAGCTTTTAAATGCACTTACTAAAACAATTCGATTCGAGTTTTTTGTGGGTACGATGCTAGTTGTATGTACGCGCGAAGTTTCGATGAAGATTTTTCTAACCCGATATTGTAAAATATGTGAATGGGCATTGAGTAATTCTGCTTTAATCAAATATGTATGTGGGTATGCATATACGAGCAAAGCTAATGAGCTAATTTAGGGTTTCGGGTCGTTGAATTATGTGCAAAGTGTATATGCATGATTAAATTACTATTTAATAATTTGTTAATTGAAGTTTTTTGTGAGCTGCGTTTTCAAAATGTCGTTAATATTGGAAACAAGATTTATATTTTGATTGTTTGGAAGAATTTGCGACACCGTATAGTATAAAAATGTTTTATCGACATGGAAATAAGAATTTGAATGGTCACTGGAAGGAAACCGATCGTGGGCGAAATAGTTAATGAAATTGGTGTATCGATACGGATATATCCAGCTCGATAGTGTAATAGATATAAATCTGCATCGGAAAATTCTGCTTCCATGAGATATGTATGTGCGTATGCATATAGGAACAAAACTCATGAGCTAATTTAGAGTTTAGGTTTGTTGAATCACGTGCAAAGTGTATATGCATGATTAAATTGATATCTAACAATTTTGTTGCTTTATCGTCATAAAGATAAGCATTTTAAATTGCTACCCGAGTTAAATCGATCGAGAGCGCCAAAAATTAGCATAGCTAATATCATATACGGGTATTTTTGACGTTTGATTTTTTTTTTTTTTTTTTTTTTTTTGCTAAAGGCTTCTAGAATTTCCTAGAAACAGCAATGGCTTCCTGACTAGCAGGCATCAGCCAACGTTTACACGATTTATATTCACGTTTATCCGATTGATCGTTTACACGATTAATTTTTAAACACTTGGTTTTGATTTATTTTATTATTTTGAAAGTTTTTAAACACACAGTTTTAATACAAATTATTATTTAGAAATCAATATGTCTGTTTGATTTTCAACATTCACAAGACAGTCACAAACACTAAACACAAAGGCCTCAAACAACGCGACGACGCGAACACGCAGTTCAAGACACGATGATTCCCGTCTTGTCAATTCCAGAGAAAGCCCGTCCTTCGGAGAAAAACAATTACTGCAGTTCTCCGGCTACAACCTTCCACCGCAAGAGACAACACGCGAATCGACGTTTGATTTGTTTGACTATGTAATGCGTGTAATATGTAATTAAGTGAAACATTTCCCAATATAATTGGATACGTTGGTGTGTTGCATTTGGACTCATTAGCACTTTCATAATCCAAATGGTTTTTGGTATCCACCTGAATATATTTTCAGCCCAAGTTCAGGTAAAATTAACGAATATAGTTGTTTTTATCTCCGGCATATAAAATACAGATCCCAGATTATGCTGCAGGAATGAAAATATTTGGTTGTTTTTTCGACTAAATTCTTAATTCAATTAATGGAAAGAAGAGTGAGTAGTGTTTTGAAAAAAGAATAAGATTGATGTGAAATATTACACTTAACTTTTATTTTTAAGTAACTTACTCAACTTTTATTTTCCGAAACTTGAGGGCCATTTTTTGATGCTGTTGCGTAGCTTTAGCATAAGTGAAATACACATGAAAGAAGCCACATATTTATATAAAGATTGTGTCGCTGAAAAGTAGAATATTGACTGCTAGCGTGGGTAGTCCCTGGACCAAATCCAACCATGGATGATCACTCGTGACCAAATACTGGGCTTTGAGGTAGCATAGATGTGAGTAGTAAACGTAATAAAATAGGAGCAACATGAGTTCTAAAGCTTACCACTATAGAATCCTTTCAAACTGGTTGTGAATCGAGGTAATTATAAACAACAGACTCCAAAAATACAATGGATTGCTATATGCCAATACAAAACTTTTTCATCCAATCATTAAATAATATCTTAACTATGGAGCATTATTTTGAGACCCAGAAATCAACTGTTAAGCTAAACGAAAGCAAATAAAAGTAGCTATGAGCATCTGGCAACATTCAAACCCAATGGCAGCTGACTACTGAAAATCACTTAGCATTAATTTTTAGTAAAGTTTCAAAATTTTGAGATATACTTTTGGTGTTGCTGCTTAGTTTTGGCATTAATGAGACATGCATGGGAAAAGTCAAATATTTATATTGAGTTTTTACAAATGTCAACTTCCGAGAGAGTTGACGGTTTTTGTGTAGAAAACTTAAAAACTTAATAAAATATTTACTAATACTCATGAGCGAAGCTTGAAAAGCACTTCCAATATTTTATGCAATTTGTTAACACTATTAACCAACATAGTTTTAAGTAAACATGTAAAACAACTTTTTTTAGATGACAAATATATTTTAGAGTCAGACAGTTGACAACAAAAAACTCAAAATATACAAATAAAACGAAACAACGAGAATTCAATATAACACTTGATAATCGAGAATAACGAATTTCTATTCAATATCGAACACGAACAAATAACCAAATATTTTCATTTCTAGCCCTGACATGTTAAGCTTAAATTCGGATTTTTAGTTTTATATCTCGAAGGTTAAACAACTATATTCGTTAGTTTTACTTTAGCTTGGCCTGAAAATATATTCGGGTGGCTGAAATTTTAAATATCTGTCAGGAAAATAAAAAAAGTTACAACTCCAAATCAACCAAAAACCATTTTAGCCCAAATGCAACACATCCTTTATTATACACCAACGTACTTAATAATATTGGGAAGTGTTTCACTTAATAACATATTGCACGCATTATATATTCAAACAAGTCCAACGTCGAAAATACCCGTAAATGATATTAGCTGTATTAATTTTTGGCGCCCTATATCGATTTAACTCGGGTAGCAATTTAAAATGCTTATCTTTATGACGATTAAGCAACAAAATTGCTAGATCTCAATTTAATCATGCATATACACTTTGTACGTGATTCAACAAACCTAAACCCTAAATTAGCTCATTAGCTTGGCTCCTATACGCATACGCACATACACATATCATTAAAGCAGAGTTACTCAATGCCCATTCACATATTATACCCAATTGAGTTGGAAAAATCAAACTTCGCGCGTACATACAACTAGCATCGTACCCATAAAAAACTCAAAACGAATCGTTTTAGTGAGTGCAATTAAAAGCTTTCTCGCTATAAGCTATTGAGTTTTTCGTCATTGTGCTCGGTACAATATTTTTTTTCTTCGAGATTTTCAAGGACATCTAAAAAAACATATCAATCCTTTAAACCCCATCATCAAAATTAACAGCCCAAACACCGTCCTCAAAGTTGCCCAATTTGACATTGGCTTAAGCCCTAACCAAAGATGAGTCTGCGGCCGGAATCGTCTGTCAAAACCGACCGGTTTTAGAGCAAAAAAGGCACTTTTTGACGTACGCAAACATGAGTGAATTTAAGTGCCCATACAACGCATAAGCGAACGTATGTCAAGTCGTATCTCATTACCACTTTACGTACGGACAGCTCATAGTAAAAATTGAGCAAAAGGTTGCTTAAGGAGCATGCCACTTTTCTGGCTGTTCGGTAAGTTATGTTTGGGTGCCACATATGGTTTGCGTGGTTTACCTTGGTTTACCTCGGCGCATACGTCAACGTACGGACGCAGACTCATCACTAGTTGGACCTTTAAAAGTAAATCACTCATGTTTGTCACCAGCGCAGAACGAACGAGCTTTGGTACTCGGAATAGAATACCTTGTGTTCATTGTATCATGCGTAAATAAATGGCTGCATTTATTGGTACAGACTTGTAGCTACGCACATCTGGTGGCTTAGAGCATTATAGCCCAGTGAAATCCGACATAAAAAAGGCGAAACTTCGGAAAAATTAGGGGAAAGCTGAATTTTGGTGTGAACCTTGATACGGGCGTGTTGAACAAAATGTCAAAAGTCCCCATCGATCCGAGTGCTGCGTCGCTTTTTATACGGGGTCAAAGGTCACCAAAAGTGACCTTTCCTTAATATCTCAGTAACGGTCACGTCTTCAGAAAAACAATGTATGACAAATTTGTAGCTTAGCAAAATTCCAACAAAAAAGATTATAGAGTTTTTTCCTGTAACCATAACCGTTTTTGAGATATATTGATCTAAACATTTGTTACTAACCGCACCCTCATTCTCATCGGCATGTTAATATTATCCGATTTTGATTACGACCTGGCATGTTTGTGAGTTTGTTTTTCTATGTTTAAGAGGCGCATAAAAAAAACATGTACACAAACTTATCTACCAGACTCCAGGGTAGGTGGAAAAGTATGCTCCTAAAAGTTCCCCCCATCCCCCGTCCCCCTTTGCCATAAAATTTGTAGGGACACCTGTTCGCTACTCTCTTCTCCGAAAAAAACTGTATTGCGGCATCATTTATGGGATATTCCACGAAAGAGCAAGACAAAATAACCAAATTGCAGGTGGAAATAGGTTTTGTAACATATCATGGGCCTAGGAGCATGAAAAAGCACGATAATATCATGGCATAATTCTGTAAACGCTCATTACTGACATTATAGGAGCTCAATCCGATGTAGATTATCCCCGAATAATCAGTTTTTTTACCAATCCTGTTATGGCTGCATAGCGCCAAAGGGATATGACACGTCTCGAAACCAATTTGCACCTGAAATTACGTGACCTTGCCCTGATCTTTCATGGGATAACACGGTATAGAAAAAAAAACTAAAAAACCGGGTATTTCGGGGTGGTTCGTTTGCGGGGGTGGGTAGGGTGTGGGAAGGGTGTGGATGTAGGGCTGGTCGTGTCATGTCAAGAATAGGCAATTAATAGGATAAAAAGTGATCCTACCTTGTTTAACAGTGGGCAAAGAGTAGGCAACGAGCTCATATCTGAAGATTTGGGGTGGATGCTCAGGGATACCGTTTTATGGCAAAGGGGGAGGGGGAACTTTTCGGAGCACACTTTTTCACCTACCCTGGAGTCTGGTAGATAAGTTTATTTATATGTTTTTTCTATGCGCCTCTTAAATATAGAAAAACAAACTCACAAACATGCCAAGTCGTAATCAAAATCGGATAATATTAACATGCCGTGAGAAAGAGGATGCTGTTAGTAACAAATGTTTAGATCAATATATCTCAAAAACGGTTATGGTAACAGGAAAAAGCTATATAATCTTTTTTGTTGGAATTTTGCTAAGCTACAAATTTGTCATACATTGTTTTTCTGAAGACGTGACCGTTACTGAGATATTTAGGAAAGGTCACTTTTGGTGACCTTTGACCCCGTATAAAAAGCGACGCAGCACTCGGATCGATGGGGACTTTTGACATTTTGTTCAACACGCCCGTATCAAGGTTCACACCAAAATTCAGCTTTCCCCTAATTTTTCCGAAGCACCATGTTAGATTTCCCCGGACTAATTAGTGCCTGTGCGAGTTTGTGACTTTTGGGACATTGAACAATCGGGATCAGTTGGATATGGCGGATTTGAATAGCGCATTGCGTCAGCTGTATTGGCAGGAGATTACAAAGATGACAGGCACAAGCAAACACGGTATCTGCAGTGTTTGAAAATGCTCTTTGACAGATATTTTGGTGCGCACCACAAATTGTTGTCCGAAATGGAGCAAGCCGAATTGAAAGCACATGAGGAATTATAGCGAGAAGTCCAGGAGGTCTTTAATGTCGTGGTAGCAGAGATACACCTTTGGCAGGTTGCGTCAGATCAGGACAGCGCGTAGATTTCACGCCAATGAATCGCCAGTAATTCTTTTTCTATCGTAGATTTGTGTATTTCGTGTTCAACGAGAGTTCTACTCGCGAAAGTTATAGGTAAGTCTTGTCCTATGTTACCTTGTGACAGTACTGCGCCTAATCCATAGTCTGATGCATCGGTTGTGACTATGAATGGTTTGCTAAAGTCCGGGTATTGTAGAATTGGTGCATTCATTAGTTTGCTTTTAAGTAATTCAGATGTTGTTTGACATTGCTGTGTCCACTTAAATTCAACTTTCTTTTTTAGCAGGTCATTTAAACATTTCGTTATTTTAGCAAAGTCAGGAATGAATCGACGGTAATAATTGGCGAATGCGACAAATCTTCTGACTTCGTTTAAATTGGTAGGCACTGGGTACTTTTCGATCGTATCTAGTTTCTCGGGGTCAGTGCAAACTCCACCTTTGGTTATTAGATGTCCCCAGTAAACCACTTCGCTTCTCAGGAAATTGCATTTTTTAGGGTTTAGCTTAAGATTGTATTATTTCAATCTTTCAAGTATTCGTACTAAATTTGCATTATGGTGTGCTAAGCTGCAGCCGAAGACAATTATATCATCAACATATAGAAAAACTCCTGAGTCCAGTCCACTCAGAGCTATGGTGAGCATGCGTTGAAAGCTGTTTGAGGAAATTGTTAAACCGAAGGGCAGTCGTTTAAACTGATAGTGCCCTTTTTTCGTGGAGAAGGCTGTTAATGGTCGTGACTCTTTCGTAAGCTCTATTTGATGGAATGAACTTGTCATGTCTAAAGTAGAGAAATATTTAGCTCTACTCAGACTATCTAGAACATCTTCTAGTCTTGTTAGAGCGAATTTATCGTTGACTATTTTCTTATTCAGTGCCCTTCAATCAACCACTTTTCTCCATTTATTTGCGCTTAGAACACTCTTTTTTGGTGTTAGAAGTAGTGGTGAGTTACAAAGGCTGGTTGAATCCTCGATGACATTGCTGTCTAACAATTCCTGTACTTGTTTGTTTATTTCGTTAATATGTGTATGAGGTAATCTGTAGTTCTTTATGTTTGGCGGTGTGGCAACTGTAACTTGTATTTTTTGAGTGTAGAAATTGTTTGTGAACAAAACTTTTCCTTCTAAGTGGAATACATGTTGGCATGTTCTGAGAATTTCTAATAGAGACTTCTGGTCTTTCGCATTTAGATGATTTATTTTAACATGTTTTGATATGTCATTAAATCTTTGTTCGTCTCTAATTTTTCGGGCTACTGATTTACTCATTTCACATGGTTTGAAGTTTCTTAAGGGTTCAGTTTCAATTTCAAGATTTTCAAGTTTTACCTCTTCTTCATTTGTGTTTAATATCTTAATGTGTTTTACGCCTCTTACTGGGATTATTGAACTGGCTATATAGACACTTGGTTTAATTTCTTTGTTTGTGGTTACACTATCTTCCTCTATGTTAATATCGATGGGACAGACGTATTCACACCTTGGTGTTACTGTAACTCTATGTTTTTTCGTAGCGATGGGTATAGTATAGTCTTCAGAATTGATATTTATTGTTATTGTGTATGTTTCGTAGTTTATTCTCGCTAATTTTTTGGTAAGAAAATCCCTTCTTAATATTCCGTCCGTAAGAATAGGAAAATCAGCTTCCACTATTTGACATGGAAAATTGATGTTATTTCCATCAATACTCAAATTTAAATTAGTCGCTCCAACCGACTGTATTTGTTCATCAGTTATTCCGGAAAATTTACATCTTTTGTCTTCATTTATGATTTGATAATCCGGAATCGCACTTGCTTTACATAGTGACACATCTGACCCAGTGTCAACCAATGATTTTAGATATTTTCTATTATCTTAGCAGTAAATTGAGACGTAATTCTCGAGCTATCTGTTAAGAAATAATATTTTTTCTGTCTTGGTCCCGAGGTCAACTTTAATTTTTCTTTGTCGCTGGCTTCCGGGCTCGTCGCGTTTCCCTGGACTATATTTATTTGTTGTCTCCTATCGTTGAAATTTCTGTTATTAGTTCTGCTGTTATCGTAGTTTCTGTGGTTTTGATGATTTACTTCATAACCCCTTGAGTTGTGATTGTTTCTGTTATTATTATTTCAATAATTGTTATTTCTATAAGTATTATTTTGATTCCACTCGTTATTTGTATTATTATAAGTATTTCTGTTATTTCTGTAATTATTCGAATTGTTCATTTCACTTGGTCTCGAATTATAATTGTCTCTATAATTTCTATTCTGGTTTGTGCCGTAATTTCTATTATTGTTATAGCTAGTCTTATTATGTCTTTTGAGACTCTTTAAAAAAAACACAACACGCAATTTCAATTAACAACACACAATTTATTTTTGTTTCAAACGGACACAATTTATTTTTTGTTTCGTCTATATCTAAAACTGGACTGTTGGGATGAGCCACTCATCAGTTTCATTTAATGTGAATTTAATGCTGACCTAGTGTCTGCATTCTTCAATTGTCTTCATACTACATTTTGGTTTTTCTCATGCTTGCAAAATGTTTACGTTGCATTTAGCATTGCCTGTCTACTGGACTATCGTATTGCATTCTTTACTATCGTGTCCCATTCATTCTGATATGTGACTTCTCCCCCCTTCCGGTTAGGATTCTCCTGAATCCGATGATCTATTTTTATTTTACAATCTTTTGTTCTTTTTAGGTAAGTAATTGTTACATGTATCAAAATTATTATTATTATTACTGTTATTATTACAAAACTTATATTAAATCCGTATGATATCTTTTGCTTAAGCTGTAACTCTTCTATTTGATTTATGTTTTTCGTGTCCTCTAAAGTAACTTTGTCAGTAAAATTTGAGTAAATGTATCCGATTGATAATAGAATTGATCATTGAATTATTCTTTTACATATGAAAAGTAATGATCAAAGATTTTAATTTCACAATTATTAAAATGTATCAGTGCATTTTTTTCAATTAACAATTTTCGTTCGTCACACGTTTGATTAAT
Source organism: Nemotelus nigrinus (assembly GCA_947369275.1). Taxonomy (NCBI): domain Eukaryota; kingdom Metazoa; phylum Arthropoda; class Insecta; order Diptera; family Stratiomyidae; genus Nemotelus; species Nemotelus nigrinus. The sequence continues at coordinate 86,073,601 of OX376374.1, forward strand.
CCTCATTTTGTATCCATTTTTTACGATTATTGTTTCTTCATCGATTCTTATAATTTCCGTGCTATTATTTTGAATTAACTTACAATTATGGTAATATATACAATGTTTGCTTCTAGTTAGCTCGTTTAGTGTTTTGGTTTCTTCATATTTGTATGTAGGATAAAGATAAAATAGTAGGATAAAAGATAAAAATATTTTCTATAGCGTGATCAATTTCTTTTCCATTTTTATTTGGGATCGGGAGAATCTGTCCCAAATGTACAGTAATGAATTCGGTTGGAATTTTCATCGGAAATATCAATGAATTTAGTAAAGCCTAATTTTGTATATTGCATTTTGATCAAATCAATATTGAATCTACTTATTTCTTCATCTGAGAGGATATATGGATGCAAGATGCCTTGTTTGGCTGATGCAATATTTTCTTGTATGTGCTCTATTCTGTTGTTCAATATTTGTACTTTAAATAATTGATCATAAAAAGCAATCCACAACAACCCTTGTACGGGTCTAGGGGTTGAAGCTGGTAGAGAGCTTCATTACAATTTTTTTTAATCATTGTGGATACGAGTGTAGAGTGATTAGTTCCATGACTCACTTTACCCCTGATTTAAATCAGGTACCTAATCAGAGCTAGGTGAACTCAAAGCTTGGTGCGCGGACCCTCGTCCGAACCTGGATTCGAACCAGAGACCCCACACGCAAGAAGCCAGTGCTCTACCCACTATCATAATGAAGGTTATTATTTGATATACTATTTATACTATTAGAAAAAAATTTTCGTTATTGAATGTGCCGAAGCTTGTTTGGACGTTACGCAACTTGCTGGCGTTCAATGGTGCATTTGAAACGATGGTTCATCTTCCGGAGTATCCAGAAGCATATAAGTTGGCCAAGCTGCGTTCAGCAGTCAAAGTGAAGGCAGAGTCATTGATGGGGAGAATGTATGTATACTAGTGGCTACATGGAGATCTCGAAAGCCTTGAAAGCCAGATATAATAACCCAAAACAATTGGCCGAGATATATGTGTCGTAATTCATTTCCATAAACTGTGGCGAATGAATCGGCGAGCTCACTGTTGGCTATCGTAAATACTGTGAAAGAGTCGTTCTGAGCATTGTCGGCTATGGGATTGGCGGTAGGGTACTAAAATGCTTTGGCAGTGCCTATAATAACATTGAGATTTCCTCAGGCTACACAGCAGGCATGGGACCTCCAACAACATACCAACGTTGGATCATTTACTTGCATATGTCAAAAAGCAAGCATACAGCTTAACCCTAGAAAGATAATCTTATTTTATAGTACGTTACGCATAATCATACGTCTATGAGACATAGCACTAAAACTGCTCTATAAAGTAAAGTAAATGATATTTGTATACCGTTAATTAATAAGTTCTAGGTTCAGGATAAAGTATTGAAATATACAACGATATTTTAATCAAACATTTTTTATTCAAACTTCGAATATTAACAATTAAATGAACTTAGGCACAGCGCACACAAATATCAACTTCGTGTTCACCTCAAACTGGCTTTTTACATATGCGGCATAAAAATTTAGATATTCTGTAACACCTGCGAATAGGGAATGTTGTAAAAAAAATTGAAATCTAGCCTAGTTAGTATAAACAAACAGACGTTGGTTAGGTTCAGGTGCGGTATTTGGTTGCACGATGATCTTGGTCATCCTATCAATGAAAACAAGCGCTCCCCGCCAAGCCAAGCCATCGCTGTCGATTCATATCAGACGTTCGACGATTACCTGACCCGGAAGCAAACAGCCCACAGCGTAGCTAAGGGGCCAAACGAGAATGATCGTAGCGGCAGTCAACAGCCATCTTCAACCAACTAATACTCAATACTACACAAAAGTATTGTCAGAAGATTTTGGACAATTTTCGATATGAATGGTTCGAACATACCTGATATATATATATATATATATATATATATATATATATATATATATATATATATATATATATATATATATATATATATATATATATATATATATATATATATTCCAACTGAAGTGGTCACGCCAGTCAAGTATGCACTGTGTGCTGGTGTCTGATGAGAAGTGCATACTTTTGAAACCACTTTGTCAAAATAGAATTTTCAATGTAGGTTAAAATTTTTAATGCTAATAAAAATTGGTCAATTTTAATCATCCCGCAAAAACAATTCCAATTTGATTCTGCTTTCGGAGGCTGATTCCGCAAAACGATCGAGCTTCCCGCATCAATATTGTCCGCTTTGATAAGCTTTAGATATGGTATACGTTGTCTATGCAGATTTGTAGACAAGAAAGGAACTGTGATCACAATCAATACCTTTACAAGTAAAAATTATATCGATGGATATAAGTCGGAGATGTTAAAATTTGTCACAACTGGCGTAAATACAAATTTAATGATTTCCAACTGCAAGTAGTCACGCCAGTCAAGTATGCTCTGTGTGCTGGTGTCTGATGAGAAGTGCATACTTTCAAAACGACTTTGTCAAAATAGAATGTTCAATGTAGATTAAAATTTTTAATGTAAATAAAAAGTTGTTCAATTTTAATCATCCCGCAAAAACAATTCCAATTTTATATATATATATATATATATATATATATATATATATATATATATATATATATATATATATATATATATATATATATATATATATATATATATATATATATATATATATATATATATATATTCTGACAGATATTCAGAAGGAAGACGATTCCAATAAAATGTTCCAGTTGCTAAATATGATCGAAAAATACAATTAAATGATATATTGCAATATCACAAGGAGAGTAAAGAAACCTATCTGCATGTTTAACAAGCCAGAATACATACGATTTGTAGTTCATTTGGATGCAGATCCACGTCTGGCGGTGCTGTGATGTGATTTCAATTGTCCCGATTCCAGCTCGCGCTCGTAAATCCACAGCCTGTCCAAGACGATATGCCGTTTCTAAAGTTTTTTTATGCACCGTAAACTCCTGCAAATCCACGGCAGAGCTCTTTTTGTAAAAAATAACACGGTTCGAAATAAAAGTTATTAGTATAAACACTCATCGCAGGTTGAATGCAAACATGAGAAACGTCAACAGGCGACAGAACCGTCGCCAAGCGGCAAATGCAAATGATATGGTGGCGGCAACGGCACTCTAGATCCCGTAGAAGCGGTAACTGAAATCTTCAGGCGAGATACGAAGGGAATTAGACAGGTGCTGGCTGGATCGTGTTATTTGGCCAGGAGACGTGATGAGGATCAGACGCCACCGTGGTAGAGCATAAAATTAACTTCCTTTTCGGTCCTTTACATATTTTGGGCGAGTGCTGGACAACGTTCGAGGAGGTTTGGCGAAGCTGGATAGTGAATTTTTATACTCGGGAGCTAGAGGCGAGACGTTTTTGAAAAACGATATATTCGAGCACGAGTGATCTGGCAAAAAATGGTTCGATTCAAACCGAGTTGAGCGCACGGTATTGGTAACTACAACGAGAAGCAGAATATGCGACTGAAAAACAATAGGAGAGGCGACTTCATGAGGAATTCCCATATGCGCGAAAATAACGACTGTGGAGACTCAACGAGATGAACCTAACCAGAGATAGCTTCAGGTGATTGATTGGTATTTTAGATATAGGTACTTTTGTGAAATTAGTTTCCTTTAGATTACCAAAGAAAGATTGTGTAGTGCGGCGCCGGCAGTAGACAGTAAATAAATGAACTCGGAATAAAATTTTGTATAAAGTTGTAAGCTGGTGTTATTATTAAGAGTCGAGTGGGTTCGTTAGTTTCAGTCGCGGGCCGTGCGTAGTATTCGCTGCCGTCTTCTCGCTTTGAAGCAGCGATTTGAAGGCAGTTCTCCGTATTAGAAGCGAGTGGTGCCCACTCACGACCCCTCTCGTGAGCTAAAGCCACCCGGAAACTGCCGCCCTTGCATCTCAGTTGGGGGTGAAGGGTTTTGGTTCGGGAGTTAAACGGTAGCAAATTGGTGCGTAACGTGAGGCCTTAACGGTAATAAAGGCACAACGGTAAATGTGAAAAAAATCTGTGAAACTGAGTCCCAAATTGTGGGAAGGCAGATAGGCGCGTTGATCGGTGCGGTTTTGGCAGAGTTCGCTTGAGGCGTTTCGGTTGAATAGTAGTAGAAAGTTATTGATCTTGGAATGAAGATTCCCGTGGATAGGTTGACTAAGGATGAGCTCACCTACGAGTTCGCCATTCACGGCTTTCCAACGGAAACAGTGGATGATATGAGAAAGACCCTGAGGGCTACATTGAAGGCAGAGGTGGCGTTGGACACGTCGTACGTCGAAGCGGAATACGCGTTTGATGACGAGACGGACTACAGAGAGCTCACGGCGAAAGTATTGGAAGCTGAAGAACTGGTAGGCAGCATGTCGGGCGACAATGCTTCGCTGGAATACCTAAAGGCACGAATCAGGATTGAGTTCGGGTTCCGCAGATTGAAGAACCTGCATGCCGTAACCCAGGAGCAGAAGGACGCTGTGAAGGAGCGTTGGAATAGGCTCATTGTGGCGATGGGGAACCTAGCGGAAAGAAGTGAGGATCTCAGCGAAGATGAGATGGAGCCAATCGGAGAAGCGCAAGCGACTTCCATAAAGCAGCAGATGAAGGGGGTGAATCCAGCGGAGGTGGCTAAATGGAATCTGAAATTTTGCGGGGACTCCTCAAGTTCCATGAACGATTTCTCGAGCGGGTGGAGGAATTGAGCCGGAAAAGGGGGCTGACTAAATCACAACTCTTAAGAACGGTGGTGGGTTTGTTTGATTCTCGAGCCCTTATATGGTTCCGGGCCAATCGGGGGCTAGTCGGATGCTGGAATGAGCTGGTGGAGGAGCTCAAGGCCGAATGCTTACCGCCCGACTACGAGGATCGCCTCTGGGACGAGATTCGCAAACGCACCCAAAAAGAAATTGAATCAATGGGGGTGTATGTGGCCATAATGGAGCGCCTCTTCAACAGGTTGAAAACGAGTTGCTCGGATGAGGAAAAGCTGAAGGTGCCGTCTAGGAACATCGCACCCTTTTATCAGCAATAATTGTGCTTGTCACTCGTCAAGTCCATTTCTGACTTTGTAAAGATGGGCTGTACCCTGGATGCCACAAGGGCATCTGTAGCAGCGTTTGTGCCACCGTCCTCGTGGTCTAAGCGATGCCTGGAACCCGACCTGGCATACGTGGGAGTAGAAGATAATGCGCAGATGGCTGCTGTGATTGGGCCAAGAAGAGTCCGCTGTTGGAATTGCAGAGGGGCAAGACATTTTTCGAGAGATTGTTCTGAACCGTTACGCTGCTTCGGATGCGGACACCAAGGAGTTTTGCGGTCTGCATGCCCATTCTGCCAGAATAGACATAGTAGGAACGGTACTAAGAGTCAAGAGGTAGGGACCCAGGCCAACCAGCGCGAATCGGGAAACGACCGTCGTGCTCCCTAAGCGGCCAGGTGAGCACGAGGTTGTGGCCGCAATCGAGGAAACATCAACCAGCGATCGATTACGCTCTAGTGGGAAGCAGTATAGATAGTCGTCCGCACTTAAGAGTGAATGTAAAGGACGTTAAGTTGGAAGGACTACTCGACTCGGGGGCTAGCCGCACCATTTTAGGAAGGAAAGGGTGGACTCGTCTGGCGAATAAGGAGCTCAAACTTGATCGCGCGGGGATCAAGAAGGTTTGACTCGCGAATGGGGCTACCAGCGCGGTGGCAGGGTCGGTGCGATTGAAATTTACGTTGAATGGCCAAACACATGATCTGGATACCTTGATGATTCTGTCTGTTTCTCGAGAGCTGATATGAGGAGTCGATTTCTGGCACCGGTTCGGAGTCGTTCTAGATATGAAGGGATGGCAGTGGACTTCTCTTGCTGCAGTGGAGGTGGTGGAAGCAAAGGCATTTCAAGAGCGGGCACGCTTGTCGAATGAGGAGGCTCGAGTTTTGACGAACTTTCTGGAGGAGCAGTTCAGGTTGATGGGGGATGGACTTGGCTGTGCGAAGTCGGTGAGTCACGTCATCAACACGAAGTCACCTTCAATCAAACAAAGATATTATCTCGTGTCACCTGCAGTGCAGAAGCAAATTAAACAGGAGCTAGACGAGATGTTGAAGATGGGAGTAGTGGAGCCATCGGCAAGCGCATGGTCCTCGCCAATTCTAATTGCGCGGAAGAAAGACGGCTCGTTCAGGTTTTGTGTCAACTTTTGTAAGGTAAACGCATCATCACTGAAGGACGCATATAGACTGCCGTACATTTTTGCGACTCTCGACAAACTGTGGAACGCGAAGTACCTGTCCACTCTAAGATGTGAAATCGGCCTATTGGAAGGTGCCGATGGCAAAAGAATCCCAGCAGTATACGGCGCTCACCGTACCCGGGCGGGGGCTGTTCCATTTCTTCAGAATGCCTTTCGGCCTTCACAACTCAGGGGCCACATGGTAAAGGTAAATCAACACAGTGCTGGGGCCCGCTCTCGAACCATGCGTCTCCACATACTTAAATGATATTATGATCGTTACGGGGACAGTCGAGCTAGATGTGGAGGTGCTACGAGACGTTTTCACCCGGTTGAGAGAGGAGGGGTTACGGTTGGCGAAGGAAAAATGTCAATTTTGCAGGGCCTAATTGCAATACCTGGGCTATATTATTGACGAGAGGGGCCGACAGGTGGATCCAGAAAAGGTCAAAGCAATTAGGGAATTTGCTCGTCTATCTTCAGTCAAACAAGTTCGCCAATTACTTGGGATGGTGTCATGGTACAGGCAATTCATACCCAACCACGCCACAATGGTGGCACTTCTAAGTGACCTCCTGAAGAAGGGCAGGAAGTTTACTTGGTCCGACGAGTGTGAAGAAGCTTTTTGCTCGTGCAAAGCTAAACTAATCTTAGCACCAATCTTATCCTGTCCCGATTTTGACCTCCCGTTTAAGGTTCAAACAGATGCCTCAGACGTAGGGATTGGGGCCGTTCTGAGCCAGGCACGGAGGCTCGGAGGAGAAGGTAGTCTGCTACCTTAGCCGGTCCTTGTCGAAGCAGGAACGAAAGTATTCGGTGACAGAAAATAATTGTATCGGAGTCGTTTGGTCGATTGAAAAACTACGCCTCTACATCGAAGGTATGCATTTTACAGTCATCACAGATCACCATTCGTTGATTTGGTTGAACAAGCTAAGAGACCATTCCGGTCGATTACGACTTCAACAATACGCTTTTGAGGTCGTGCACAGGAGGGGAAAGAGCCATTTAGTCCCAGATGCTCTATCGCAAGCTGTAGTAGACGTGGATAGTCTGGCTGTGCCGTTGATTGGAGAGAACTGGTATACGAAGATGCTGGAAAAGGTTCAGGCAGATCTCACAAGCAATCCGAACTGGACAGTAGTGGATGGTACGCTGTGGAAGCGGAAAACAAGCCAAAAAGGATATTTTGGGGGCTGAGTTGGATTGGAAACGAAGTCGTCCCGAAGGCGGAGAGGGTGAGCATCCTCCACCGGTGTCACGATGATCCGAAGGCGTGGCACGGACCGGACAGTGGCTCGGGTTGCTCAGAAGCATAACTGGCCCTGAATGGGTGCTGACGTGCGGAAATACGTCAAGAGATGCATAGTGTGTCTGAAGAATAAGATAGAGTGAAAGGCACCGATTGGGGCGATGGCAACTAGAGCAGAGGTAGCGAAATCTCCTTGGGAGATGATCTGTGTAGATCTGATCGGCCCGTTACCCAGATCTACTCGGGGACACTACTACATACTCACCATGTTAGATTACTTAACTAAAAACTCGGTAATCCTCCTAGTTCGATCAGCAACGGCAGAAGAGGAAAATATTTTTTTAGTTTAGGGTGTACCCAAGTTTCTAGTCTGCGACATTGGCGTGCAGTTTAGAGGCGGGAAGTTCAAAACAGGAGTGGAGGAGTACGGGCTGCAGGTGGGCTATACCGTGCTATATCATCCTCAGGCCAATCCCGCAGAGCGACGCAATCATGATATAAAGTGTATGTCGCTTTGAATAATCACCGTACATGGGACCAGTATTTAGCGAAGATTGCATGTGCGTTGCGAACCTACAAACATGAAGTCACCGGCTTTTTGCCGTATTTTCTGTACTTCGGCAGAGAAATGGTTACATATCGGGAATCGTGGGAGCCCCCAACCATCGACAGTGTGGATTTATCGCCGACACGAAAGGCAGAAGCTCCGGGTGTAATGAGACAATCGTGTTGCTCAAGAATCCTGTTTCATTCACTTTGGCGAGCCTGTCGCCGCTTGTAAATTGAACGGAGATTTGCTTTATAGCTAAACCGGCAAAGACTTTACTTTGGCGAACCTGACGCCGCTATGCAAAGTTTGAAATAGTCTTTTCGAGCTTAACTCGTTCAAAGAAAAACAATTTTTTTGGAAACTCGGTCGCCACTTGCATTATAGTTTGGCTTACCAGCAAAGACTGTTCTTTATTGATATCAAATTCGAGCTTTTATAATAACAATAGTACAGTTATTGTTTTTGAAAAATCTGCGCGAATCCAAATAATTTAATTTAGTTCCGGGGATTTACCACCGCGTTCAGTCTGGGCGCTCTAGTCGCTATGTGGGTGTGTGTGATATTTTGACAAGTGTCAAAACGTCGTTTGCATCGTATTGTATACAACACCCTCTCTCTTTGGTAAAAAAATTTTTCTTATTGTATGAAAAGAAAATTTTTCAATTTTAGTTTTTAGATTCGCACATTACAATTTCATGTAACTTTTACGTGTTGATGCTATTCTTAGTTTTTTTTCTGACTTAATTCTATTTAATTCATTTTTTGTTAATCGCGATTTCATCTATATATTTCTTTTCTTGATGTTTTCTGTATATTTATTTTGACTTAATTTTATCTTATAGTGTACATATTGTTTGATTTTATTCTTTTGTGTTTATTGTTAATTGTGGAAATTTGTGAAATTTGTGTTATGTGTATGCTAATAGTTAATTACATTATTATTCTTGTCTGTGGTTTGTATAGCTTAAACAAATTATTGTGATATCTTTTACATTTGCTGTTTATTAAGATATCTGAATTTACGTCATTTCTGAATTTTATTTCGTATGGTCCGTGGTATGTGTTTTGTAATTTCTTTTTATTCATATTTCTTACTAGTACTAAATCTCTTACTTTTAAGTTTGATGGTTTTGCGAAATTGTCTAGTTTATGTTTTTTTTCTTGCTTTACTCTTTCGACTATTTATCCTAAACCTGAGTTTTAGTTCAAGCTAATTTTGCACAAGTGCTGGGAATACGATGTCGACGTATACCAAATCTTTGTCGACTTTAAACAAGCATATGACAGCATCAACCGAGGCGCTCTATATAGCATCATGCTGCAATTTGGTATACCGGCCAAATTAGTGAGACTAACAAAGATGACGATGACCAACTCCGTCTCACAAGCCCGGAGCCAGAACAGATTGACGGATCCTTTTGGAATTATGGGTGGCCTGAAGCAGGGCGATGGAATAGCGCCCACGTTCTTCAACCTGGCACTTGAGTTCGGTATTCGAGCAATGAACCTGAGCACCAGCGGCAGGCTACTTTTTAAGTCGACACAATTGGCAGCGTACGCGGATGACATTAACATCATGGCTCGAAAACTGACCGATGCAGAAGAACTTCTGCTTAGACTTGACACCGCAGCAAAGGAAGTTGGACTACGAATCAACGAGGATAAAACGAAAGTTATGATGCAATCTAGGACAAGGTCGACAGCGCAAACGACCATCAGCGTAGGAGACCTTTGCATCAAATTCGTGGACAACTGTGTGTACCTGGGTAGCAATCTATCGAGTGACGCCAACGAAACTGACGAAATCAAGCGACGGATACAACTAGCAAATAAGACTTTCTTCTCGGTCCTCCCTATCATGAAATCGAAATATGTGCACAGAAAGACTAAGCTCCACGTTTATAAAACTATAAAAAGACCTATGCTGTGCTATGGCTGCGAAACATGGACCCACACCCAAGCCTCCGAACACATGATCGATACTTTCGAACGGAAAGTACTACGGCGGATTTTCGTGGCTATCCGCGACCGAGATTGATGGCGCATCCAGTACAACAATGAGTTGTACGAACTTTACGATAAGCTTGAAGTCTCAAAAATTGTCAAACTACAACGGTTTCAGTGGGCTGAGCACGTGCAACGCAAGAATGACGATCGCATGCCAAAACGTGGCATGAACGCAAGACGAGTCGACGGAGCGAGGCCAAGAGGAAGGCCAAGAGCTCGGTGGGAGGGCTCAGTGTATGCGGACGCCGAACAACTATTGGGGTTCCAAGATTGGAGGACGCGGTCACGTGACCGAGACAATTGGAGGAGTTCGATCCAGGCGGCCAAGGCTGATGATGATGAGTTTTAGTTCATTAGCATAATTATCTATATTGTTTATTGGTTCGTCTTTTTCTACTATTCCTTTAGGTAGATGAGGTAATCTGCTATATACTAGTTCGTATGGGGAATATTGTGTGTCTACGTGGGGGCTAGTGTTGTATGCAAAAGTATAGTAACCCAACGAGAAAAATAATGATTACGGATATATTCGGTAAGCATTTCGCGTAATGCGTGGAAGCATTACCGGACCATTACATGTTGTTTCTTTTTAACATTGCATGTCTTAGGCTGGGAAGATTTATACCAGGGGAAACTCATGCTGTTAGCTCTATAGCTTTATGTATAAGAGCTTTTTGGAAAGTACGACATCGTATTCTTGCATTTATACGCATAAATACGAATTAAAGCTTTGGCCGGCAGCCCATCGTATCTCTGCATGTGTGGTTTTTCCAAGCTGAGTGATTGTGACGCTCATTAGAAATTCCAATTGCGCATGCTCTTTGCTACTTAGGGGAATTGTTTTCATACATTTTACTTACCTGTGATGATTTTAAATGCTCCGAAATTTTCATCTCTCCGCTTCATAGACTACCCATAACCGATGTATGCTCGCAAGCTCTTTTCCCCCTGTTTCTGCGAGTGATGTTCATTGGCCAGTCTTGGACTTATAACAAATGAGCTTTCTCCCTTGCACCATTCCCTATGCTCCAAGTCAGGTATACGAGTATATCTTATAATTGCTGGAAAATAGCTTTGGAAATAGGAAATTCTCATTACAACATTGTTTGATTGATGCATTACACCAAAATACATTACCGCGATTCAAGTTGGGAAGGTACCCATTTATCCCATTCATAATCATTGGTAAAGTTCAATAGATATTCGTTTAATACTCTGTGGTTACGTTTCACTGTTCCGAGTATTTCGTGGTGGTAGGGTGTCGAAAAAACTTGTTCTATTTTTAACATACTACAAATGTTTGCCATTAGCTCATTGGTGAATTCAGTTCCATTATCTGACTTCAGTTTTTTTAAAAAGCCGTGTTTTAATATTAATTGTTCAATCATTGTTTTCGCGATAGTTTTAGCGTCTTTTGATTCTATTGGATAGGCAATAACATATTTTGATATTTCGCACTGCATTGTGAGTATATATCTAAAATTTTTGCTCAACCTAAGTGGCCCTACTGTGTCTATAACGATTGTTTTGAATGTGTTAGCAGGTGTGTCTGTTACAATGTGGTTTTCTTTTATATGTTTTGTCTGTTTATTTTTAGCACAAGTTTCACAATTGTTAATAAATGTTTTAATCATTTTTTTCATATCTTTCCATATGTATTTCTGTTTGAGTTTCAATGTCGTTTTTCTCACACCTAAATGTCCTCCAATGGGTGTTGTATGGTAATCATTTATCAATTTAAATTGTATTATTTTGTCTGTTATTCTTTTAAGGGGTTTGTATATTATAATTCTTAGAGTTTTTTTTGCCTTTTGATTGAACGCACTCTTGCAATTGATTGGATGTGCCTTTGAATTCGTTTTTTCCTAGTATGTTAAATAAATCATCATTTTCTTTTAAGTATATATTTGTTATGTTTCTCCTTGTCGCTTGTGACGTCACTTTCTCCAGTAACGAAACTAATTCCGATGGATTATCACTACATTCAACTGTAACTTGGTTATTTCCGATGTTTATCTTTGTGGTTTTCCCTGTTTCAAATTTTAAATTTAATAATTTTTTTTTATGTCAGCCAGCAATTCGCTGTTCCATATGTAAGTTTCATTAGACTTTGTGTTTTGGTTTGGTTTATGTGCTTCAATGGTTGGTGTGTTGTACTTCTCTTTGGTCATGTTTCTTGTGACTGCTAATAAATTTTTGTTTTTAGCATTATGTTTTTGCTTTGGGATCATTTCTTTTAATGTATCTGAGTTTAATTTGATGCGTGATAGTGCATCCGCATTCACATTCATTTTTCCTTTTTGGTATATTATATCGAAGTCCTAGTCACATAAATCGACTCTTATGCGTGTCATTTTTGGTGACGGGTTTTTGTATATAAATAACGATATGAGTGGTCTATGGTCATTGACCACTGTAAATTTATTTCCAAAAAGATAGGGTTTAAAGAAGCTTATTGCCCAATGAATCGGCAGTCATTCTTTTTCAATCGTAGCTTTGTTTACTTCGTGTTCAACGAGAGTTCTACTCGCGTAAGTTATAGGTAAGTCCTGTTCTGTGTCACCTTGTGACAGTACTGCGCCTAATGCATAGCCCGATGCATCCGTTGTGACTATGAATGGTTTGCTAAAGCCCGGGTATTGTAGAATTGGTGCATTCATTAGTTTGCTTTTAAGTAATTCAGATGTTGTTTGACATTGCTGTGTCCACTTGAATTCAACTTTCCTTTTTAGTAGATCGTTTAAACATTTCGTTATTTTAGCAAAGTCAGGAATGAATCGACGGTAATAATTGGCGAATGCGACAAATCTTCTGACTTCGTTTAGATTGGTAGGCACTGGTTACTTTTTGATCGTATCTAGTTTCCTGGGGTCAGTGCAAACTCCATCTTTGGTTATTAGATGTCCCAAGTAAACCACTTCGCTTCTCAAGAAATTGCATTTTTACGGGTTTAGCTTAAGATTGTATTTTTCAATCTTTCAAGTATTCGTACTAAATTTGCGTTATGGTGTGCTAAGCTGCAGCCGAAGACGATTAAATAATCTATATAAAGAAAAACTGCTGAGTCCAGTCCACTCAGAGCTATGGTGAGCATGCGTTGAAAGCTGTTTGAGGAAGTTGTTAAACCGAAGGGTAGTCGTTTAAATTGATAGGGCCCTTTGTTCTTGGAGAAGGCTGTTAATGGTCGTGACTCTTTCGTAAGCTCTATTTGATGGAATTAACTTGTCATGCCTAAAGTAGAGAAATATTTAGCTCTACTCAGACTATCTAGAACATCTTCTAGTCTTGTTAGAGGGAATTTATCGTTGACTATTTTCTTATTCAGTGCCATTAAATCAACCAATAGTCTCCATTTGTTTGCGCCTAGTTCACTCTTCTTCGGTGTTAGAAGTAGTGGTGAGTTATAAAGGCTGGTTGAATCCTCAATAACATTGCTGTCTAACAATTCCTGTACTTGTTTGTTTATTTCGTTAATATGTGTGTGAAGTAATCTGTAGTTCTCTATGTATGGGAGTGTGGTATCTGTAACCTGTATTTTTACTAATGTTCGAAGAAGAACATTAGTATTAAAATCACTTTGGCCAAAAATTCATATTTCTATATATATATCTATATATATATATATATATATAATCAAAAAATTTCAGTGAAAAAATCTCAGGAACGCGCCATCCGATTGAACTGAAATTTTCACGATACATTGGTGTATATGCAGAATAGTGCCAGGTCTAACAAAAAGTTAAAAATCTTTATTCCTTTGGCGCCGGCGGTCATTTTAGTGATATTTTTAATATACCTATTATTCCGTACACAAATAATTTTCGCCAAAATAAAGTTAACGAAATAAATTTTGAATGTGTTTTACATGTGAATCAGATAATGCTTTGGAATTTTTTAACGCCATGTGTGCGCTGGGTGCCTAAATAGAGAACGGGAAAACTTGAAAATTTTTAAATTGCGATAACTTTTGACACAGCTATTCAAACATACTTTTGATGAGCGTGCTGGCAACCCTGTAGCTAGGGCAAGCACTGAAAGTCAAAACCTCCAAATCATCGTCTCTCTTGAAAAAATGCCGTTTCTTAAAAAAAAGCCACTCATATGTAAATCTTGTGCTATGTTTACATAGACAATAAACAAAATTTGATATGGTATAACGGGCACGCCTGGTAACCCTTGCCCAATTTACCTAAATTTTTAGCATCAAAAACTTCTGTTCACGGAAACTCACGATCCAAAGAGCAGAATTAATTGAAATTTACAGAATATATTAGTCTTTAATAGGACCAGGTCTGATAGAAGTGATTTTGAAATGCAGGCAATTCTGCGCCAGTGGTGCCATCTTGAAAAATCACTAAAACAGATAACTGCTTTTAGCCCTATAAATTCTGATTGAATCGTTCGATTTTGGCCAAATTCACACAGTATTTGGACCTTACCTCAAGCCACGTTTGGTAGAAATTTGGTTGAAAAATTCGGTTGGAGCTGCCAGCTATGATAATTTTGGTGTATTAAATTTAAAAAAATAAAAAATTGGAAGTGAAAATATTCAACCATCGAATATCCTAAAAAATGTCCGTTTCTTACAATAAAACCAATCTGTATACAAATTTTGTGCTTTATCTACACGTTCAAAGTAAAACTTTGGAAATTTCATGTCGGACGAGAACGGTAACCCTTTCACAGTTAACCTATATTTTTAGCATCAAAAACTTCTGTTCTTGGAAACTCACGAATCAATAATCAGATACAATTGAAATTTACAGTATGCATTGGACTTAAAGAGGACCAGGTCTGGTAGGAGCGATTTTGAATTATATTCATCTCTGTGCCAGTGGTGCCATCTTGAAAAATTACAAAGAAGAAAAACTGCTTTTTGCCCTATGAAATGTGAATTAGTTATCAGATTTTCATGAAATTGACACAGTAGCTGAACCTTACTCTAGACTTTGTTTGGTGGAAATTTGGGTGAAAACTTCGATTGGTGCTGCCAGCTATGGTAATTTTTGTGTCTTTGGTTTTGAAAATTCACTCAGAAAAATAAAAGTTTTTGCCCTATTACTTCCAGTACAGTCATGACATCAATACGAATTTCATACAGTTAATGGAACTTATTATAAACATTATTCGGGCCAAATTTGGTTGAAAAGCCACGATAGGGTTGCCAGCTATTGTTGGTTTTGTGTTTATTTGCAATATTTTTATTAAGCGGTTTTATCGTAGAATTTTCAATTGGTTATGATATTGTAGTGACAATAAACAGCAAATACTAAGCTTTCGATTATTTGAAAAAACTCGTTACAGGTAACCCTAAATTTCTTTATACTCCTATAACTTCGAATGTTATATAACAACGTGAAGCAGATGTAATATATTCTTGGCTTTGATACTGGCGAAAGGTTGCCAGCACGAGTCGGTTGTGCTACATTTGTATCAATAAATGCTTACAGTTAGTATTCATACCGGAAACATATACAATGAAAATAAATAACCGATGTTTCAATTCCCAAAGTTCTGCAAATTTTTCGGATCGCAGCCCCAAACACCAACTTCAGTTACAGTGCTGCAGCCACTGAGCATTTTCTTCATTGATGTTATATGAGATGCTGCTTTCAAAATTTTGTGAAATAAGCAACTGATAACGAATATAATTAACCCGTGTTTTGCTCTCATAAACGTTGAAATTCATGCCAGTGGTAATATCTGAAACCTTCTACCATATGAGTTATAATGCATTCTTAAGACCAAAGTAAAACGTTGCATTTGAAACAGTTTGGCCGTAATAAGCAGCTCGTGTGGTGGAATATGCACTCAAAACCTGCACGATTCTTCTACTGTTCTTCGAACATTAGTGTTTCTAGCGGTTCAGGTGCGCTAGAGTTTTTTTGAATGTAGAAGTGTTTTGTGGATAAAGCTTTACCTTCTAAGTGGAATACATATTGGCATGTTCTGAGAATTTCTAATAGAGACTTCGGTCTTTCGCATTTAGATGATTTATTTTAACATACTTTAATATGTCTTTGAATCTTTGTTCGTCCCTGATTTTTCGGGCTACGGAGTAACTCATTTCACATGGTTTGAAGTTTCTTAATGGTTCGTTTCAACTCAAAGATTTTCAAATATTACCTCTTCTTCATTTGTGTTTGGTATCTTAATGTGTTTTACGCCTCTTACTGGGATTATTGAACTGGCTATATAGACTCGTGGGGCATTTTCTTTGTTAGTAGTTACACTGTTTTCCTCTATGTTAATATCGATGGGACAGACGTATTCACACCTTGGTGGTACTGTAACTCTTTGTTTTTTCGTAGCGATGGGTATAGTATAGTCTTCAGAATTGATATTTATTATTATTGTGTATGTTTCGTTGTTTATTTTCGCTAATTTTTTGTTAAGAAAAAGCATTCCTAATATTCCGTCCGTAAGAAAAGAAAAATTAGACTTCACTATTTGAAATGGAAAATTGATATTATTTCAATCAATACTCAAATTTAAATTGGTCGTTCCAATCGATTGTATTTGTTCATCTGTTATTCCGGAAAATTTACATCTTTTGTCTTCATTTATGATTTAATAATCCGGAATCGCACTTGCTTTACATAATGACACATCTGACCCAGTGTCAACCAATAATTTTAGATATTTTGTATTATCTTTGCAGTAAATTGAGACGTAGTTCTCGAACTGTCTGTTAAGAAATAATATTTTTTCTGTCCTGGTCCCGGAGTCAACTTTTATTATTCATTGTCGCTGGCCTCCGGGCTCGTCGCGTTTCTCTGGACTATATTTATTCGTTGTCTCCTATCGTTGAAATTTCTGTTATTAGTTCTGCTGTTATCGTAGTTTCTGTGGTTTCGATGTTTTACTTTATTACCTCTTGAGTTGTGATTGTTTCTATTATTATTATTCCTATCATTGTTATTTTAATTGTAATTTTAATTTACGCAGTGTTTCGAATATTCTAGGTATTTCTGTTATTTCTTTAAGTATCGGAATTGTTTATTTCACTTGGTCTTGAATTATAATTGGCTCTATAATATCTATTTTGGTTCGTGCCGTGATTCCTATTATTGTTACAACTACGTGACGTGTTATTATTATTAGATCTGCTTCTACTGTAATGGGAATATTGTTGATTATAATTCGGTCTTCTATTAGTAAACATTATATTTTCCGGAGTTTTGTTACTTGTCTCAAATTCAGTTGCGATATGTATCGCTTCTATAAATGTTTTAGGTTGTGCAGCAAAAATAGTAGGCTTAAGAGATTCATTTAATCCATTCTTGAAAACTGTAAGCGCGTAGGAATCATTTGATTTTACTATCGCTGCCTTTTCTTGTACTGTTGTATTTTGTCCTTGGCTATTTATCTGTATATCCCTTAATTCACTAATGAGCTCAGTCAATTTTTCTCCATATTTTTCTACCGTACCGCGTTGTTGTAATTGAGTCAATTGCGTGAGAATTTGCTGTAAAGTTTTCCTACTTTTGTACCTATTCTTTAAATGCTTCTCTAGTTCTGAGTAGCTGTTTATTTCTAATGTACTATGCTGTACTTTTACGCTTATTCCGAATTTTAGGTTTTTAACGAAATTTAATAAGCTTAATTTCGCTTCTTCATTCAGGCTCTCATTAAGTAACCCAACTATGAATAAAAATGCATCTACTTCTTTTGGGTTTCAGTTAAAAGTTGGTATCGATTTCAATGCTTCCTCTATATTAAATGTTCCCATTTTGTTATTTACTGTTTGTTCTAATTTTTCTTCTTATAATTCTTTCGCTACACTATATTTGTCGAAGAATATTTTTTGCAGCTCTGGACTATCTGTATCTAATACTTTTTGCTTTAAGTTATCTAAAGCGTTTAGTTTTTCTATTATTGTATCACTGCTGTATACTCTACTCGGAGTTTTTTTTTTAAATTTACTAAAATTTCCGATATGGTATTTATTTGCACCTCCTTTTAAAAATACTCATACCATGGACCTTAGAATTTTTGTGAGTATCTTCTTAATAGCAATATTTTTTTTTGTTTTCTAATTAATTTATTATCTAACCACAATTTATAATAATAATGCATTTTAATTCATTTTATTTAATTTATTTTATTTAATTTATTTGATTTCATTTCATATGACCTTAAATTTATATTTATACATATATATATTTATAGTCTTATAATTCTGTTTATTAATTTTTTTCTTTTTGTTTATTTCATTGGATATATCCTCAATTTGCTTTTCTTTTCCCCATGTTGTCACCAAATGTAGATTTTTTTTTCTTCCTAGTGTAGATGGCAAAAAAAAATCTGCTTATCAGATCCCCGGGTGACCTATCACCTCGGGGTATGTGAGGTTTGACTCACTAAAAAAAGGACCATCTACAAGCCCACGAAGTTCCGAGTCGGGACCCGCCTAAGTACTGCTTCGACCCGGTCGTGCTGACTCACCCATCGGTAACCACGGACTTCAGAAACTACCACAGTTCATGGGTCGGTAAGGCAACCCTCCTCCCGCTTTATGCGCAGGACTTTCTCAACATATGTTGAGACTGCGCGCCAGTTCTCCTCGTTTCGCAGCATTGCTTCCACGATCGTCTCAGGCGTTGCCAGGCCAATCGTGGACTCAATGGTGCGCCTCAAACTTACAAAGCTACTGCACATAAAGAATGGGTGCTGAGCATCATCGAGCTCAGTCACACAGTACCGGCAGTACAGTGTGACCACCTTACCCATTCTGTTCAGGTATTTCCTGAAGTAACCGTGCCCTGTCAAGAATTGACAAAGGTAAAAGTTTACCTCTCCGTGGCTCCGGTTAAGCCAAGGCTCAATGAGACCAATTAGCTTATCCGTCCAGCGTCCTTTAGCACTTCTACTCCAACGTTGTTGCCAGAGTTGGAGAGTAAGCGTACGCGCGTGCGTCAGAGCCTCAGTTCTACCCAGTTCTGAGCGATAGAGCTACCCTTCTTTGCGTTCTCGCGCTAATAGGTCGATCGGGATTACTCCCGATATTACCATCACAGCCTCTTCTGAGACTGTGCGGTAGCTAAAAGCGATACGCAGGGCACCCCTGCGCTAGAAACTAGCAATGCGCTTCCGGAACTTTTCAGTTCGGAGCGCATCTCCCCAGATTTCGGCTCCATATAGCAAGATGGAATCGGTCGTTACCATCAGCAGTCTCCGTCGCGTCTCACTAAGTCCACCGACGTTGGCCATTAGCCTACTCAGCGAAGTGACGACTACTAGAGCCCTGTCAAATACCCTGGGGATATGTTCCCAATACGTCAGCTTGGTGTCCAGGGTTACTCCCAGATACCTGACCGACTTGCTGATCTGGACCTCGACGGAGCCAACTGTCATGGGTATGACAGCTGGTATCCTCCGCTTCGTCAGCATAACAATCTCTGTTTTAGAGATTGCCAGCTGGAGGCCGTAGTTGGTCATTTACCGATCCACCCTCCTCATGATTTGGTTAAGTCTGAATTGAGCGAATTCGGCACATCTGGAAGTGATTACCGCCGCGACGTCATCAGCGTAACCTACCAGAAACACATCCGCAGGCATTTCCAGGCGCAGCAGATGATCGTACATGATGTTCCAGAGGTCAGGTCCTAAGATCGACCCCTGTGCCGCATCATGGCTAGCAAGTAGTCAGGGATACGGAACGTCTGCTCAAAGGCCCGCAGGATGTCTGTCCACCTCGCCTAGTTAAAAGCATTTTGTGCGTTCAGCGTTACCAGCAGGACGACCGGTCTGGCTTGATGGCATGCCTCTTCCGCTCTTGCTACAGCCTCAACAACCTCTGAGATGGCATCGATTGTTGAATGCCCTTTTCGGAAGCCGTGCTGCCTGGCAGAGAGATCACCAGCAGATTTCACTAATGACAGCAGCCTTGGCTTGAGCAACCCCTCGAGAAGCTTTCCCGCAGTGTCCAGCATGCACAGTGGGCGGTATGCTGATGGATTGCCCAGGTTACCCTTCCCCTTGTCAACAAGTACCAGTCAAGCTACTTTCCACCGCGACGGGTAGACCCCCGCGACGGAAAGACCCCCGCAACTAGACATGAATTATACAAGTCCAATAATAGACGCGGTTGGCTCTCCGCCACAACTTTAAGCACCTCGACCGGTCCCCCATCAGGACCCGGAGCTTTCCGGCTCTTCATCCTGGACACTGCACTGTTCAGCTTCTCGTCCATAAAAAGAGGAACATCCGCCTGGTTAACGAATATGGGCCCATCAATCCTTGGCGGATGCACCGGGAACAGCGAACCAACGATACGCTCCATGGATATCGCGTCCATGAGAGTGCTAGATCGCATACAAGTGACCAATTTGTAGCCATCTTCCCACGGGTCTGAATTGACCTCCTCACAAATAGCCTGTTATTTGACGCGTTTACTCCTTGTGATGACCTTGGTCAGCTCTTTTTTTGCCGCAATGTGAGCAGCAGATAGCTCTGCCACTCTCGGCCTATTTCTGCCTCGCTGAGCCCGGCGCCTGCACGCCAAAGCGATGCGTTGCAGTTCGGCGATTTCATCGTTCGACCAGTGCGCATGTTGCCTCCCACGAAAGGGTTTCTGTTTAGGCATTGAAGCCTCACACGCCCTGCGAATTCACCCCATGGTTCTGTCAGCAGCGGCCTCTGCTGCTGAACGGGAATCATTTGATTTTACTATCGCTGCCTTTTCTTGTACTGTTGTATTTTGTCCTTGGCTATTTATCTGTATATCCCTTAATTCACTAATGAGCTCAGACAATTTTTCTCCATATTTTTCTACCGTACCGCGTTGTTGTAATTGAGTCAATTGCGTGAGAATTTGCTGTAAAGTTTTCCTACTTTTGTACCTATTCTTTAAATGCTTCTCTAGTTCTGAGTAGCTGTTTATTTCTAATGTACTATGCTGTACTTTTACGCTTATTCCGAATTTTAGGTTTTTAACGAAATTTAATAAGCTTAATTTCGCTTCTTCATTCAGGCTCTCATTAAGTAACCCAACTATGAATAAAAATGCATCTACTTCTTTTGGGTTTCAGTTAAAAGTTGGTATCGATTTCAATGCTTCCTCTATATTAAATGTTCCCATTTTGTTATTTACTGTTTGTTCTAATTTTTCTTCTTATAATTCTTTCGCTACACTATATTTGTCGAAGAATATTTTTTGCAGCTCTGGACTATCTGTATCTAATACTTTTTGCTTTAAGTTATCTAAAGCGTTTAGTTTTTCTATTATTGTATCACTGCTGTATACTCTACTCGGAGTTTTTTTTTTAAATTTACTAAAATTTCCGATATGGTATTTATTTGCACCTCCTTTTAAAAATACTCATACCATGGACCTTAGAATTTTTGTGAGTATCTTCTTAATAGCAATATTTTTTTTTGTTTTCTAATTAATTTATTATCTAACCACAATTTATAATAATAATGCATTTTAATTCATTTTATTTAATTTATTTTATTTAATTTATTTGATTTCATTTCATATGACCTTAAATTTATATTTATACATATATATATTTATAGTCTTATAATTCTGTTTATTAATTTTTTTCTTTTTGTTTATTTCATTGGATATATCCTCAATTTGCTTTTCTTTTCCCCATGTTGTCACCAAATGTAGATTTTTTTTTCTTCCTAGTGTAGATGGCAAAAAAAAATCTGCTTATCAGATCCCCGGGTGACCTATCACCTCGGGGTATGTGAGGTTTGACTCACTAAAAAAAGGACCATCTACAAGCCCACGAAGTTCCGAGTCGGGACCCGCCTAAGTACTGCTTCGACCCGGTCGTGCTGACTCACCCATCGGTAACCACGGACTTCAGAAACTACCACAGTTCATGGGTCGGTAAGGCAACCCTCCTCCCGCTTTATGCGCAGGACTTTCTCAACATATGTTGAGACTGCGCGCCAGTTCTCCTCGTTTCGCAGCATTGCTTCCACGATCGTCTCAGGCGTTGCCAGGCCAATCGTGGACTCAATGGTGCGCCTCAAACTTACAAAGCTACTGCACATAAAGAATGGGTGCTGAGCATCATCGAGCTCAGTCACACAGTACCGGCAGTACAGTGTGACCACCTTACCCATTCTGTTCAGGTATTTCCTGAAGTAACCGTGCCCTGTCAAGAATTGACAAAGGTAAAAGTTTACCTCTCCGTGGCTCCGGTTAAGCCAAGGCTCAATGAGACCAATTAGCTTATCCGTCCAGCGTCCTTTAGCACTTCTACTCCAACGTTGTTGCCAGAGTTGGAGAGTAAGCGTACGCGCGTGCGTCAGAGCCTCAGTTCTACCCAGTTCTGAGCGATAGAGCTACCCTTCTTTGCGTTCTCGCGCTAATAGGTCGATCGGGATTACTCCCGATATTACCATCACAGCCTCTTCTGAGACTGTGCGGTAGCTAAAAGCGATACGCAGGGCACTCCTGCGCTAGAAACTAGCAATGCGCTTCCGGAACTTTTCAGTTCGGAGCGCATCTCCCCAGATTTCGGCTCCATATAGCAAGATGGAATCGGTCGTTACCATCAGCAGTCTCCGTCGCGTCTCACTAAGTCCACCGACGTTGGCCATTAGCCTACTCAGCGAAGTGACGACTACTAGAGCCCTGTCACATACCCTGCGGATATGATCCCAATACGTCAGCTTGGTGTCCAGGGTTACTCCCAGATACCTGACCGACTTGCTGATCTGGACCTCGACGGAGCCAACTGTCATGGGTATGACAGTTGGTATCCTCCGCTTCGTCAGCATAACAATCTCTGTTTTAGAGATTGCCAGCTGGAGGCCGTAGTTAGTCATTTACCGATCCACCCTCCTCATGATTTGGTTAAGTCTGAATTGAGCGAATTCGGCAGATCTGGAAGTGATTACCGCCGCGACGTCATCAGCGTAAGCTACCAGAAACACATCCGCAGGCATTTCCAGGCGCAGCAGATGATCGTACATGATGTTCCAGAGGTCAGGTCCTAAGATCGACCCCTGTGCCGCATCATGGCTAGCAAGTAGTCAGGGATACGGAACGTCTGCTCAAAGGCCCGCAGGATATCTGTCCACCTCGCCTAGTTAAAAGCATTTTGTGCGTCCAGCGTTACCAGCAGGACGACCGGTCTGGCTTGATGGCATGCCTCTTCCGCTCTTGCTACAGCCTCAACAACCTCTGAGATGGCATCGA
Organism: Nemotelus nigrinus; assembly: GCA_947369275.1. Taxonomy (NCBI): domain Eukaryota; kingdom Metazoa; phylum Arthropoda; class Insecta; order Diptera; family Stratiomyidae; genus Nemotelus; species Nemotelus nigrinus. The sequence goes on from OX376374.1 coordinate 86,096,850, forward strand.
TTGTTGAATGCCCTTTTCGGAAGCCGTGCTGCCTGGCAGAGAGATCACCAGCAGATTTCACTAATGACAGCAGCCTTGGCTTGAGCAACCCCTCGAGAAGCTTTCCCGCAGTGTCCAGCATGCACAGTGGGCGGTATGCTGATGGATTGCCCAGGTTACCCTTCCCCTTGTCAACAAGTACCAGTCAAGCTACTTTCCACCGCGACGGGTAGACCCCCGCGACGGAAAGACCCCCGCAACTAGACATGAATTATACAAGTCCAATAATAGACGCGGTTGGCTCTCCGCCACAACTTTAAGCACCTCGACCGGTCCCCCATCAGGACCCGGAGCTTTCCGGCTCTTCATCCTGGACACTGCACTGTTCAGCTTCTCGTCCATAAAAAGAGGAACATCCGCCTGGTTAACGAATATGGGCCCATCAATCCTTGGTGGATGCACCGGGAACAGCGAACCAACGATACGCTCCATGGATATCGCGTCCATGAGAGTGCTAGATCGCATACAAGTGACCAATTTGTAGCCATCTTCCCACGGGTCTGAATTGACCTCCTCACAAATAGCCTGTTATTTGACGCGTTTACTCCTTGTGATGGCCTTGGTCAGCTCTTTTTTTGCCGCAATGTGAGCAGCAGATAGCTCTGCCACTCTCGGCCTATTTCTGCCTCGCTGAGCCCGGCGCCTGCACGCCAAAGCGATGCGTTGCAGTTCGGCGATTTCATCGTTCGACCAGTGCGCATGTTGCCTCCCACGAAAGGGTTTCTGTTTAGGCATTGAAGCCTCACACGCCCTGCGAATTCACCCCATGGTTCTGTCAGCAGCGGCCTCTGCTGCTGAACGGGAATCATTTGATTTTACTATCGCTGCCTTTTCTTGTACTGTTGTATTTTGTCCTTGGCTATTTATCTGTATATCCCTTAATTCACTAATGAGCTCAGACAATTTTTCTCCATATTTTTCTACCGTACCGCGTTGTTGTAATTGAGTCAATTGCGTGAGAATTTGCTGTAAAGTTTTCCTACTTTTGTACCTATTCTTTAAATGCTTCTCTAGTTCTGAGTAGCTGTTTATTTCTAATGTACTATGCTGTACTCTTACGCTTATTCCGAATTTTAGGTTTTTAACGAAATTTAATAAGCTTAATTTCGCTTCTTCATTCAGGCTCTCATTAAGTAACCCAACTATGAATAAAAATGCATCTACTTCTTTTGGGTTTCCGTTAAAAGTTGGTATCGATTTCAATGCTTCCTCTATATTAAATGTTCCCATTTTGTTATTTACTGTTTGTTCTAATTTTTCTTCTTATAATTCTTTCGCTACACTATATTTGTCGAAGAATATTTTTTGCAGCTCTGGACTATCTGTATCTAATACTTTTTGCTTTAAGTTATCTAAAGCGTTTAGTTTTTCTATAATTGTATCACTGCTGTATACTCTACTCGGAGTGTTTTTTTTAAATTTACTAAAATTTCCGATATGGTATTTATTTGCACCTCCTTTTAAAAATACTCATACCATGGACCTTAGAATTTTTGTGAGTATCTTCTTAATAGCAATATTTTTTTTTGTTTTCTAATTAATTTATTATCTAACCACAATTTATAATAATAATGCATTTTAATTCATTTTATTTAATTTATTTTATTTAATTTATTTGATTTCATTTCATATGACCTTAAATTTATATTTATACATATATATAATTATAGTCTTATAATTCTGTTTATTATTTTTTTTCTTTTTGTTTATTTCATTGGATATATCCTCAATTTGCTTTTCTTTTCCCCATGTTGTCACCAAATGTAGATTTTTTTTTCTTCCTAGTGTAGATGGCAAAAAAAAATCTGCTTATCAGATCCCCGGGTGACCTATCACCTCGGGGTATGTGAGGTTTGACTCACTAAAAAAAGGACCATCTACAAGCCCACGAAGTTCCGAGTCGGGACCCGCCTAAGTACTGCTTCGACCCGGTCGTGCTGACTCACCCATCGGTAACCACGGACTTCAGAAACTACCACAGTTCATGGGTCGGTAAGGCAACCCTCCTCCCGCTTTATGCGCAGGACTTTCTCAACATATGTTGAGACTGCGCGCCAGTTCTCCTCGTTTCGCAGCATTGCTTCCACGATCGTGTCAGGCGTTGCCAGGCCAATCGTGGACTCAATGGTGCGCCTATAACTTACAAAGCTACTGCACATAAAGAATGTGTGCTGAGCATCATCGAGCTCAGTCACACAGTACCGGCAGTACAGTGTTACCACCTTACCCATTCTGTTCAGGTATTTCCTGAAGTAACCGTGCCCTGTCAAGAATTGACAAAGGTAAAAGTTTACCTCTCCGTGGCTCCGGTTAAGCCAAGGCTCAATGAGACCAATTAGCTTAGCCGTCCAGTGTCCTTTAGCACTTAAACTCCAACGTTGTTGCCAGAGTTGGAGAGTAACCGTACGCGCGTGTGTCATAACATCAGTTCTACCCAGTTCTGAGCGATAGAGCTACCCTTCTTTGCGTTCTCGCGCTAATAGGTCGATCGGGATTACTCCCGATACCACCATCACAGCCTCTTCTGAGACTGTGCGGTAGCTAAAAGCGATACGCAGGGCACCCCTGCGCTGGACACTAGCAATGCGCTTCCGGAACTTTTCAGTTCGGAGCGCATCTCCCCAGATTTCGGCTCCATATAGCAAGATGGAATCGGTCGTTACCATCAGCAGTCTCCGTCGCGTCTCACTAAGTCCACCGACGTTGGCCATTAGCCTACTCAGCGAAGTGACGACTACTAGAGCCCTGTCACATGCCCTGCGGATATGATCCCAATACGTCAGCTTGGTGTCCAGGGTCACTCCCAGATACCTGACCGACTTGCTGATCTGGACCTTGACGGAGC
>OX376374.1:86099933-86160544 GCA_947369275.1 Nemotelus nigrinus
GCTCTTGATAGGTGTCGTTATTGTATTTTGAGCACCTGATGTCGGTCCTTTTTCTGTAGATCGGGCGTAGACTAAGTACAGCACTTATTCTAGCCTTCAGAAAGGAGTCCATTGGACACTGCCTTCTAGTGCAATACTAGAAACCAGGTGGTTCAGTTGAAATGCTGAATTCAAGTACAGTACAAGAATTCAAACTTCAACTAGTATCAGGTGATGTAGAATACGTTCAGTACGTATTCTCACCTTTGAACAATTCTATTTTAGCGCTAACCTCTAGCACAATACCAGAGATAAGGAATTCTAATAGAAATGTTGAATGATTCTATTTTAGCGCTAACTTCTAGTACAATACCAGAAATTAGGAATTCTAATAGAACCGTTGGATTCAAGCTCAGTGCCAGAACTCAACTAACCTTAGCGCCCCTAGCAGCCTCACCAAGGATAAATAAAAGGCTTTGTCCACGCTAAGATTCATTTTATTCACATTAATTCGTTCTTTATATAGCATAATTTTGCTTACATTACATTTGCTTACGACTAATTATTCATAACATATTTTTCAATTGTATCGAGAATGAACTATGATCATTCCTCATACTGCTTATAATTTTTATTGAATACCAATAGTTCAATATTTAATTTGCTGACGCGTATAAAACTGTAGATCAATACTTCGCGAAGCATAAGCAGTATGAGAAATAACTTTAGTGTTTAACATGAATGGTATAATAAAAACAAGTATCGAAACGTATCGAACAGATATCGAACATCCTCCCCCTCCTTTGAACGGACTGTTCAAAGATTAATTTCTGCGTCTATCTTGAAGGCGTCAGGAGGAAGTTGCCGTGGAGCTGGTACTGGTGGCCTTGAACTTTTCGGTTGAGCGTGTCTTCTAAAAAACCGCCATAGAAGACATAAAAGGCAGATGATCGCGATCGCGAAGCTTGAGTAACCAATACTATAATGATGAATATGCCCAGCAAACCTGCGTTCAGCACTTTCGCATACAGTTGTAAAAACTTTTCCATGTGTTGATACATTTTCTAATGAGTATTTATCTTTTCTATTTCTCAATGATTATACATGCTGCTGTACTACTGCTAAACTCCTGAACAGGCTGTCTAGTTGTTGTAGTTTTCCGACACGTTGATGAATCTCTTATATATTTACGGTTCCCTATTTACAATGAATATAAAGTACTGCTGCACTACTGCCAAACTGGTGACCAGATGGTGCAATTCAAATCGTTTCGCAAAAATCAAATCGAATTGCCCATACGTCAAGCGTCAGTCATACTTCGCAAGTGATACGTGAAATATTTTGAAATTTATAATTAAAACAGGTCTTTTTTGCTTTAATTAAAGATGACATGAATACAAAGTAATGCAAATGTGATGGCATGAATGCGAAGTAATGCGAATATACCATTGGTGACATTATAGCTGGGCAGCCATATCAATGTCCTGCTATACTGCTTCTAAGGCAGTAGTACAGCAGTACATTTTACGTGCTGCTGTTTCACCATTTCAGCAGTAGTATAGCAGTGCTTTTGCACTCGTTGTATTCCTATCTTTTGTCTTTTTCCTATTTGTGGGATGGAAACGATCAATCATGAAACAAAACATATTACACGTACGCGGGTAATATGAAGTAAATAGGTGAATTTTGGGGTAAAATGCTATCTCTAGCATTAAAAGCATTCACGGGTTTACTCACGACTTCTGCAGCACTTTAGAAGTAGTGCTGTGTTTGCTGGGTGATGATGCGATCTCGTTGCACCATTCGCTTCGGCTGTCTTCAATGACGCAACCTTGTCATGTAGCGCCCTCAATTTGGGTTCTAGCGTATCCCATGCAGACGATAAATGTTTTACTGAAAACTCCACAATAGGGACGACATCAGGAACATTTTTCGATGGTATAAAAGAATCCTTTATCATGCTGGAATATACAGTGTTGGCTTGCAGTATTGTCGATTCGTCTTTAATTATGCATCCGTTAGTCGTGTTGATGATGCCTGATCCAGTTAAGGTTTTACTTTGCATTCTGTTGTCACACACAATGTTGATGCTGGTCGGTTGTTGTACGACGTACATGCAATGATTTGGACTTGATAACTGCGTCCATCGATTTATTTCGTTAGTTCTAATGAAATTGCATGAAGTATCTGGACCGGATTCCGTCAAGATGGTGAACTCACAATGACTAGAAATCGAACCCTTTCGATAAAGAGGATGATTTTGCCTGCAAAGATACTCAGAATGATTGATGATGGCACACCGAGATAATTCCAGTTCCGATATCGGATAATATAAATCTCGATGGAGATTGACGATGATGAACGACGTTGAAACACTCAACGAATAGAACCCGTCACTCATTGCAATAGGCACTGGAACAATATGCAAAAGTTCAAAAGACTCGTGAGAAATAAGCGGAAGCTTTATTCTGAAGATTAGCTGATCCCCTAGCATTCTTCCTTCTATCGACATTGTCCCATATAAGTTGAGTAGATTTTTGCGGGCTTCAATTAGGCGCAAATTTGCAGGAAAATTTTCTTTTATGATAATTAACTGTCGCCGCAGCTGGTCTGGTGTTAAGAGTTGTGGACTCGCCTTTCCGTGATGCGTATCTGTCATGGTTTTCAATAACGCATTTTGTATGTTTCGATATTTTGTGATCAGAAGCATTAACCGAATTGATAGAGTGTTAAAATATTCAATTAACTTTTCTTGATGGAACTCGTAATTTATACTCTTTATGCTATAGATGGTTTGATTAAGGTATTCATCGAACTCCTTTAGTCGAACTTCCATCCTTCCGTATGTATCATTCATGATGTTTATTGTTGAGTCAATCACAGACGTCTGATTTCGTAAGAGATTCAGCAGGTGTTGGTCGGTTTTGTCGAGGGAATTTATGATGTCTGCCATTTGTTCTGCGTATGAAGAGTCCAAAACACCGAATAAGGAGTTTGCAACGTTACCAATTATATTCAACGGAGCTCTTCTTTTCCTGGAATGCTCATGTTGTCGCAGCAATTTGTTTCGTTCTTCTATCTCATTTATCATATCTTGGAAATGAGACAATGCAGGTTCACATGATACCTTAACTATTATGTCCTTGCATATATGATTTAAGTTACTGAGTCCCTTCTTTATGACAGTTGCTTCTCTCCAATAGTTTGTGGTATTATAAAATACCACCACATTCCATTCATCAGATGACAGGAACGTATGACCTAGTCGTTCGTAATAAAGTCCTGGGTTTGATTTGAATGGTGTCACGCAAATTTGTTCAAGTCCAAATATTGGCAATATCAAGCATGTTAGAAGTACCAAACTGATTGGAGAATGGCTCCCGCGGGATTTCTTGGATTTTAATGGTCCTTTTCTTCGATCAGCGGTTCGTTTGGTCTTCCTGGCCTCTGATGCAACCTCGTTACTGTCTTGCGACTGGACTTCCACTTCGGTACTTATGCTACTGCTCGACTCTATAGGCAGAGGGGCGAGGTTGTGGATAGGCCTTTTAATGACCCCGCCTGCTGTCTTAACGATTGCAACTCGTACTAGATTATCGTCGCCTTTTATGGTTTCAATAATTCGGCCAAGTGACCATTGCATCGGAGGTACGTTGTTATCTTTTATAACTACCATCATCCCAGGTTCTGCGTTATTACACCGCTGTTTCCATTTTCCCCTGTACTGGAGCTCACTGAGGTATTCTTTTACTCAGTGCTGCCAAAATTCAGTCTTTAAGTGAACAATACGTTTCCATTGTGTATGAAGATCAGCGCGCGAAGGTTGTTCTACGGGCTCGGCGATACTTGTAAGAGGTTCCCCCGTCAAAAAATGTCCTGGTGTTAGTGGTGTCAGGTCATTTGGGTCAGAAGACATTGGTGTTATGGACCGTGAATTCAGTATTGCCTCTACTTGCGTAATTACTGTCTCAAGCTCTTCATAAGTGAGTGAATGATTATTCATACTGCTTGGTAGTAATGTTTTCACGGATTTTACAGCAGGTTCCCACAACCCGCCAAAATGGGGTGCTCTGGGGGGAATAAAATAAAATTCGGTTCCTCTGCTGGTACAGAACTTATCAATTTGTTCCTCTGCAGTTTTAGAATATATTGTTAATCGAAGTTCTTCTAACTGATTTCGGGCCCCCACAAAATTGGTTGCGTTGTCGCAGTACAAGTGTCTGCAATTAACTCTTCTGCTCACAAACCGTTTTAATGCTCCAATGAATGCGTTTGTTGTGAGATCACTTACTACTTCCAAATGCACTGCCTTAGTGGCAAAACATACAAATACGGCCACATAAGTTTTCTGCGGTTTTTTGCCACGAATTTTGAAATGAGTCCAGAATGGGCCACAGAAGTCGACACCGGTGGTCCAGAATGGACGACTAGGTTGGACTCTCTTTTCTAGCAGAGTACCCATCATTTGAGTCAGCAGCTTCGGTTTTGTTTTACTGCAATGAACACAATTTAGTACAATTGATCGTGCTATCGTTTTCCCTTTGATAGGCCAAAAACGCTGTCGGGTGATTGCTAATAGGCCTTGTGCACCGATGTGAGAATTTTTCACGTGATATTCTGTCATTATCAGCCGGGTTATCTGATCACTATACGGCAGAAGCATTGGATGCTTGGCATCGTACGCAATGTTCGCTTCTTGCAGGCGTCCTCCGACTCTAATTATGCCATTTTGATCTAGGAATGGCGTTAGTGCACTTAAATTACTTTGCTTGTCAACCATTTTGCTTTTCTTTAGCAAAGCTAAATCTCTTGGGAATCCTCGCCGTTGAGATTCTTGAATGATTAACCTTGTAGCGACTTCTAATTCATCGATACAAAGATACCTCTTCCGTCTTTGTGAGCTTTCGCTGTTTCGTGCATTGTTGATGAAACGCAGCATGTATGCAACCACTCTTTTTAGATGCTGAAACGAATTTCGGTGATCAATAGTAGCCAAGAAATTATCTGTGTCCTCTGCTACTGACAGTACCACTTTGGCCGGCTTCATCTCAAGTGTCGTCTCGAATTTAGGATTAACTGGCCAATTTTGTTCTGCCCCATTCAGGAATATTGGTCCATAAAACCAACATAAAGTTTCACTTAATTTTTCTGGCGAGATTCCTCTTGAAACTACATCTGCTGCGTTTTCTTTTGTTGGTACATGTCGCCATTGATCTACTGATGTCAACTCCTGTATAGCTGCAACACGATTAGCTATGAACGTTACATAAGATGAAGATGGTTTTCTTAACCAAGCAAGGACAATTTCTGAATCAGTCCAAAATGTACAACGTATTTCTTCCCAATGTAAGTCTTTCTTTACTCGTATGGCGAGCTTTGCTGTAAGTGTAGCAGCTTGAAGCTCTAATCGAGGCAGAGATACGATCTTTGTTGGAGCAACCTTTGATTTTGCACAAAGATGGTACTATCATCTTTATGTTTTGATCGAATGTAGATCGCTGATCCATATGCCTTTTCCGATGCATCACTGAATGCATGAATCTGAATACTATGCGGCGTTCCTCGAGAAAATAAATGCCTTGGAAACTGAATGTTCTCTAAAGTTTTCAATTGTTAACGGAAATCCATCCACTGAGTATGCATTTCCATTGGTACTGCCGCGTCCCATTCAAGATTCAACTTCCATAATTTTTGTAAGAAGATTTTGGCCTTAATCACAACTGGGCTCATTATCCCAAGTGGGTCGAAAATGTGGGCAATGTCTGAAGATACGGTCCTTTTTGTCACTCTAGTCTCGTTTGACTGCAAGACTTGTACCCGGAAATTGTCAGAGGAAATTGTCAGAATTGGGTAGCCAATTTACGCCTAGCGTTTTTATGTGCTCATCGTGTTTTCCGTTGACTGTGAATTGAATTGCACGATTTTCATTAGAGATGCCTTCTAGCAGCTGAGTGTGGTTTGCACACCATTTTCTTAGTTTAAATCCACCAAAAAGAAGAACTTGGCGTAATTGGTTTTTCATTTCGATTGTTTGTCTTAGACTATTTGATCCAGCCATAACATCGTCAACATAAATATTACTGGTTATAGCTTCCGCGGCTAGAGGACTTGAAATTTCATTCTCAGATGCTAACCGCCTCAGGCATTTTATCGCTAAGTAAGGGGCGGTTGTAACCCCATAAGTGACTGTGCAAAGTTGGTAGCACCTGACACTTTCATTTGGGCTATCTCTCCACAATAATAGTTGATATTTCTGATCCTCTTTTCTCACCCTCACTTGGCGATACATTTTTTCGATGTCCGCCGTGAATACAAACTTTGGAAGGCGGAAGCGCAAAAGTATAGTGAAAACATCTTCTTGGAGTGATGGATTTGTATACAGTATATCGTTGAGCGAAATATTTGTCGATGTTTTAGCCGAAGCATCGAATACCACTCTCAACTTAGTCGTTGTGCTATCAGGCCGTAAGACACAATGGTGTGGCAAGAAATAATGTGGTTTAGGAAAATCGTTCATGTTTACTTCCTCCATGTGTCCTAGACGCAAATACTCTTCTATGAAATTTGTATATTGATTTTTCAATGATTGATCTTTGTTTAACTTGCGCTCCAAAGACAGGAAACGTTGTAATGCTCTCTCCTTTGAATCTCCTAATAATAGTGGATCTTTTGCAATTGGCAATTTCACAACGAATCTTCTTTCCTTTTCATGGATGGTGTGGGCATTAAAATGTTCTTCGCATATTCTTTCTTGGTGAGTTAACTGAGCTGCCGGTTCTACATCGTCTAATTTCCAGAAATTTTGGACTTTATTTTCAAGTTCGTTGGAGTCGTGGCTACAGATTCCGCAGCATACTTCAGACGGGGATTTTTCGACTACCTTGCTCGACAGTATCCATCCGAGCACAGTGTTTTGGAGTATTGGTAGCTTTGGTCCAAGTCGTATCTGCCCAACTGATAAGAGTTCTAGATAGTTTTCTGCTCCAATAAGGAGATCTATTCTGGCCGGATAATTGTATTCGGGATCAGCCAATTTAATGTTCTTTGGAATTGGCCATGCTGAGACATCGATAAAACGTGATGGCTGGTCGGTAGTAATTTGTGTTAACGTGAAAGCTTCAATTCTCGTTGAATGTCCGGTAGTTCTAGAATGCAACAACACGCTAACTTTTGACTCTGCTGTTTGCTTTCCTTGACCAATGCCTCGAATATTCAATTTTTCAGAGGTTACATTCAATCCAAGTTTGTTTACTAGTTGCTTTGTGATGAAATTCAACTGAGATCCTGAATCTAAAATTGCTCGGCATTCATACTGTTGGCCATCCGGTGCAGAGATATTTACCACAATTGTGCTTAGCATCACATATTTATTTTTGTCAGTATTCCGTTGAGCGACCAGAGTGGTTGAGCTTGGTTTATTTTGAATTGAACCTAGATTGTTTTGTGACTTTACTGTGGTTGTATTGTGTGTGGTGGTATTTTGCTGGCGTGTTTTCACTGCCAATGCATCTAAATGAAGCAATGAATTATGCTTCTTCTCGCAGCTTTTGCAGCTTCTTGATGAACACTGTTTACTGCGATGACCTTGCTTTAAACAATTCAAACATAAGTTGTGCCTTTTTGCGACTTCCAATCGAACCTCAGGTGTCAATGCCAGAAATGCTTTGCAAGCATATAAAGGATGCAATTCTTGGCATACAACACATTTTACAACATTGGATGCAGTTAAAAGAGAAGACGGTTTGGGCTGTCGATGATTACTTCCGCCTGTAACTTCAAGGCTTTGGAAGCGATATTCCAAAAACCTTAAAAATTCATTGACTGTGCTCAATTCTCTAGGTTCAACTAGTGATTGCTCATATAATGCGTGTGTAGATCGATCTAACTTCTTTATGAGCAAGTATAATAATATTGGATCCCATGTATCAATCGATAAGCCTAAATTCTTCAGAGCCATCAAACATTCATTTGTAGTGTCATGCAATGATTTAATAGCCGTCGCGGACTCTGTCACACATGATGACTATGAAAGAAGTTTAGTCAGAAGATGATTTACCAGCAGTTTTTTGTTGTTGTAACGATTCTTGATTATAGTCCAAGCGTCGTCGTAATTTTCTGCTGACACCGGTAAATGTTTGATTAATCGTTTCGCTTCCCCAGTCAGGTTGCTTATTAAGTAATGCATTTTTTGCGCTTTCCCAATAGAGCGACTATGAATAAGCTGCGTATACAAATCATAAAACTCAGGCCAACCCAAATAGTTTCCGTCGAAACAAGGTAGTGTAATTTGAGGTAATTTAATGTTGGAGGAGATTTCAGTGCTAGATTCCACTGAATCTGTTGCCTCTTGAAGCTGCTGTTGCAATATTATGACTGTATCATGCAACCAGCTCATTACCGTGTTTTCCCAAATCAATTGGTCATTTTGTGATAATTGTAGCTCGTATTCTTGCAGTCGAGTTTTCTTGAACTCGTTATATGCTCGTACTTGCCTTTCCTCAAGTTTGCTTTCTATATCTTTGATGAAGAGAGCGATGCTCTTCATCAATGCCTTTTGTCTTCGTATTAGCTTGACGAGTAGCTCCTCATCTTGTGATACTAGGTCACTTGCTACTTTGAATTTGTTGGGCTCTTCGCCCTCTTTATCAAAACTGGCTGTTGTAATCTCGTTCGAAGTTTTAGCTGCAAGTTTATCTTCAGCTTTTCGTATCCATAGTTTGATGTCCCTACACACGACAGTAATTGCATCGTAGTAGCCGAGCTTAAAATATGGATGCTCGGTGTTTTCATCTTTCATGAGCTGCAGATTGGCGTGATTTGCCTGGAACTTCTTCCAGTAAGAATCTAAATCTGCCATCATTGTATCGAGGTACTCTCTCGTTTTGCGTTCATATGAATCTTTTGTGATTCTCTTATGGAGCTTCTGAATATCTGCTCCCAGAACAGATTGCTCTTCTGCAATCATCTCCATGGTCACGAATTAAAGTGTGCTAATTAATCAATGCAAACGTTCTTGATCTTACTTCTGAAGATCACGTCGGGGTCACCAATGTTTTTATATAGCGACCAAGGCTTTTCTTGAATCGCTCTTGATAGGTGTCGTTATTGTATTTTGAGCACCTGATGTCGGTCCTTTTTCTGTAGAAAGGAGTCCTTTGGACACTGCCTTCTAGTGCAATACTAGAAACCAGGTGGTTCAGTTGAAATGCTGAATTCAAGTACAGTACAAGAATTCAAACTTCAACTAGTATCAGGTGATGTAGAATACGTTCAGTACGTATTCTCACCTTTGAACAATTTTATTTTAGCGCTAACCTCTAGTACAATACCAGAGATAAGGAATTCTAATAGAAATGTTGAATGATTCTATTTTAGCGCTAACTTCTAGTACAATACCAGAAATTAGGAATTCTAATAGAACCGTTGGATTCAAGCTCAGTGCCAGAACTCAACTAACCTTAGCGCCCCTAGCAGCCTCACCAAGGATAAATAAAAGGCTTTGTCCACGCTAAGATTGATTTTATTCACATTAATTCGTTCTTTATATAGCATAATTTTGCTTACATTACATTTGCTTACGACTAATTATTCATAACATATTTTTCAATTGTATCGAGAATGAACTTTGATCATTCCTCATACTGCTTATAATTTTTATTGAATACCAATAGTTCAATATTTAATTTGCTGACGCGTATAAAACTGTAGATCAATACTTCGCGAAGCATAAGCAGTATGAGAAATAACTTTAGTGTTTAACATGAATGGTATAATAAAAACAAGTATCGAAACGTATCGAACAGATATCGAACAATATATATATATAAATATATATATATATATATATATATATATATATATATATATATATATATATATATATATATATATATATATATATATATATTTACATTATATATATATATATATATATGTATATATATATATATATATATATATATATATATATATATATATATATATATATATATATATATATATATATATATATATATATATATATATATATATATATATATATATCAGCAAAATGATTAAGAGAGATAATCTCTGGAGGGGCCGATCCGATTCAGCTGAAATTTCCGGAAGACATAGATGTATATAGTAGGTAGGTCCACGACTTACTAAAATTCATATATCTTAAAAATTTTGGCGGCGGCTAGCGTTTTAGTTACTTTTGAGGTACTTCTATATTTCCAAGCAGTGTAAATATTTGTTAAAAAAGAAAGAATTATGAATGAAAATCTATTGTGTTTTTAGCTTGTCTATGATAAAGAATTTTAAATTTTGAGCCGTGTGTGGGTGCAGCGTGCCTAAAAGTAGGCAAAGATTTTTTTCAAATTTTGATTTGTCATTACTTCTGAAAAAAACATTGGATCATCGTGAAATTTGCATAGCGTTTTAATCTTGACCAAAACTTGGATGCATGCATTTTCAGTGTTAATAATCCTGTAGCTGCGGCAGGCTCCTGAAAAAAATCCTTAAAATCATTGACCTTGTGGATACACAAACACCTACACTTAACATTCTCACATTCACTACTCACCACACTACTGGACATAATACACACTACATCAAAATTCAGAAATCAAGTAGACTAAGTTAAAAAAATGACAATGTAAATAAATGAAAAATTGTGAGTTGTCAATCTGGATTGTGATGATAAAAAAAGGCTGTTCTTGGTTATTCTTATTGAATTAAAAAAATAATGAAATACGTTGTTAACTGAAACGAATTAAGTTGAGGGCTATTAACATGTATTAGAAACAGTTGAATATTTAAATTAAATTAATTCAATACTATAAAAAACTTTTAATAAAGATTGTTACTATCATTTAAAAAAAATATTTGATTTTAGAATGAATTGAAGTGCAAGAAACATCCGAAACATTTTCAAGCCAAAATATCATTTCGAAAGATATTTGATTTCAAATACTAAAATTGGTGACCCCGTATTGAACACCGATAACCAAAAGACGCACAGCACTGCCGCACCAACAATCAACAACAACAAATCTGGATGGAACTCGGCTAGGAAGAGTTCGTGGAAGACGTCCTATATAAATGAAGTCAGCACTCATACGAATCATTTTGTTCCAGTGGTAATTCCAACAAGATTTTCATCCAGCGGATCAACACGAACATCAATCGCTGTGATTGAAGAAAGAAAAAATTGACCAGTCAAAATCGCATCGAATCCAATGACAATGATCTATTTCCAACATTGTCATTGAAAGAAAAATTTTTGGCAACTACGAAGTTCAAAAAAAATCACAAAACGAATCGAAGCACCATCCGAGAACGAATAAGAAGATACTTAAAATTTTGAAGCAACGGCACAGTAAGAAAAGAAGAACAATTGCAATTCTATATCCGACATTCGAAGAAGAAGATACTTAGAATTTTGAAGCAACGGCACAGTAAGTACAAGCCAAGCTTAAAATTTAAAAAAAAAAAAAAGTCAATCCAGGCAGTCGTGAAAGAAATCGCAAAGACTCACGTTAATCGAAGTCTGTATGTTGTGAATATTTGGAGTATGATGCGTCGACTGTTGTCCGAAATGAAGAAATCTGCAGGTTTTGAAGATTGCATGATCCAATATATGTATTTAATTCCAAATAGTATGTAAAACAGTGTGGTGATTGCATAAAGAATATTGCATAAAGATAGATACATTTAAAAAAAAAAGTTTTGACATCGAAAAATTTTACATTTCGCACGTATGTGTAACAAAAGCAGTCAGATTTCGCGCAACTATGCAGATAATTGATATTTGAGGCAGCCTAGGCCATTTAAGGCGTGAGTTCGAACTTAACATCATACAGAACTAAGTTAATCTGTATATTTAATATTATTATAATAATAGTTACAAATATCACACCTATATATTCAAACACTAATTTCAGCCACCTTATTTCCTTGCCGCGTTCCGTTTCAATTCGTCCCGTCGCGTAACTCCGTCAGAATGTCGTTGGACAATGAGGATGCGGTTCCCTCAGGCGCGTCCGCGGTACCGCAAATTAGTGCGACCTCTATAAAACCGCCCGTGTTTTGGCAAGCAGAGCCAACTTTGTGGTTCTCTCAATTAGAGAGCCAGTTTGCGAACGCACACATTAAGTGTTCGCAAACAAAGTATCACTATGTGATTTCCTCGCTGGGTCCTGAGCAGCTGAAGGTGGTCAGGGACGTGGTCGCGAGCCCGGACCCTGACACGCCTTACGAAATCCTCAAGAGGGCGCTTATATCGCGGCTTTCAGCCAGCGATTCGGCAAAACTTAAGCACCTCTTGGGGAACCTCTCACTAGGCGATAGACAACCTTCCCAGCTGCTTCGTGATATGAAGCAGTTGGGAGGTTCCGCGGTTGGGGACGACCTTTTGAGGACCCTCTGGCTGCAGCGGCTTCCGGAGCAGACTCAGGCTATTTTAGCCTGCTCGCCGGAGGCCAGCCTGAGCAAGTTGGCGGAGACGGCAGACAAAATAGCGGAGGTTTTTGTCACGCCTCAAGTAAGCTCAGTCGCCGTTTCCCCCCAGCAGTCAGAGGTAGCCACTTTGACACAGCAGGTTGCTGCCCTCACGAGGCTCGTCCACCAAACACTACGATCGCGTTCGAGGTCCCAAGGGAGATCTCGCTCGCAGCCACGTCGCCGAAGCCAGTCACGAGGGACTGGTATTTGTTGGTATCACTTCAAATTTGGCTCCAAGGCTCTAAAATGCATCTCTCCATGCGCCTTCAAGGCTGGTTCATCTGAACCAAAAAACTAAGTCGCTGTTCTCTTCAGACGGTAAGAAAACGCGACTTGTCACCTAGCCGTCGTCTAATAATTCATGACAACTTGTCTAAACGACACTACTTGATTGACACAGGCGCAGATATTTCGGTGCTTTCAGCACCTACTACCGGAAAACTTCCACCTTCTGGTATGCGACTTGCCGCGGCAAACCAGTCGACCATCAACACCTATGGACGAAAGGTGATCAAACTAGATCTGGGACTCCGTCGTGAGTTTTCATGGGATTTTATAATTGCCGATGTCTCTAGACCCATTTTAGGCGCAGACTTTCTCTGCCACTATGGGCTAGTCGTCGACTTGGCGAATGCTATCCTTGTGGATCCTCTTACTTCGCTTTCATCGAAAGGCACATTCACATCATACAAGTGTCCAAAACTTAGTGTTTTGATTGAGAAAACCTCTGATCCACGGATGCATGCCCTTCTCACCAAATACCATGCCATCACGGTCAACACAGGGTTCTCACAACCCTGCAAACGTAAGGTGACACACCACATTTTGACCACAGGCCCTCCAAAAGTATCGAGACCACGTCGACTTGCACCAGATAAGCTCGCGGTGGCTAAGAAAGAATTCGATTTCCTGCTACAGCAGGGAATTTGCCGCCCCTCAAACAGCAGCTGGTCTTCTCCGCTACACATGGTACGCAAGGCTAATGGGGAATGGCGTCCTTGCGGCGATTACAGACGCCTTAACGCCATAACCGTTCCGGATAGATATCCGATCCCCATTATTCAAGACTTCTGTCATGAATTACATGGCAAAAATATCTTTTCCACCATAGACCTAACTAAGGCCTACCATCAAATCCCAGTCGAGCCGAACGATATTCCAAAAACCGCCATCTGCACACCTTTCGGACTCTTTGAGTTCACCCGAATGACTTTCGGACTTTGCAATGCGGCACAATCGTTCCAACGCTTCATACATGAAGTCCTACACGGATTAAAATTCTGTTTTATCTACCTCGACGACATTTTGGTAGCTTCGACTTCCGAAGAAGAGCATCTTGTTCACTTAGAACAAATTTTCAAAAGATTAGCGGATCATGGTCTAATAATCAACATGGAGAAATGCCATTTCCTTCGACCTTCAATCAAATTCTTAGGTCAAGAGGTTTCACCGAAAGGTATTAAGCCCTCCCCAGATCGGGTTGAGGCAATATCAACAGCTAAACTCCCCAAGACGGTTAAAGACCTAAGAAGATTTTTGGGGATGGTCAACTTTTATCGTCGCTTTCTTCCTCACACAGCTGAGATGCAGCAACCACTCAACGCCTATCTTTGTGGCTCTAAAAAAGATGGTGCTAAGACGATCGACTGGTCAATGGAAGCTAGCAAAGCTTTTGACCAAGTCAAGACTGGTTTAACAGAAGCCACTCTATTGTCCTTTCCGGACTCAAACGCCGAGCTTGGTCTATTCGTAGACGCTTCGGATTTCGCCATCGGGGCTGCTCTGCAGCAAAAATGTCAAGGCTCTTGGCAACCCCTTGGTTTTTACTCGGCCAAATTAAGCGACGCACAAAGAAAGTATAGTGCATACGACCGCGAACTCTTAGCGGCTTATCAGGGCATTCGTTATTTCCGATACTTTTTGGAAGCCCAAAGGTTCACTCTATACACCGACCACAAACCACTGACTTTTGCTTTTAAACAAAAGCCAGAAAAGGCCACACCTCGTCAACTTAGACATCTAAGTTATATAAGTGAGTTCACTTCTGACATTCGGCATGTCTCTGGTTGCAACAACGTTGTTGCTGACGCACTCTCTCGTCTAGAAGAAATCATTCTTCCCAGTACTCTCGACTTTGCCGCAATTGCCTCGTCCCAAGCATCGGACGCAGAGTTTCAGAAGATTCTCAAGGACTCTAAATTTCTTTTAAAAAAACAACCAATATTTGGCACCAACGTCGACATTTTTTGTGAAATGTCTGGCCCAACCATACGACCTTATATTCCTCACACGTTCAGGAAACAGGTGTTCAACTCAGAACATAATATCGCTCACCCTGGTATACGTGCTACAAGAAAGCACATTGCAACTAAATTCTTCTGGCCTTCGATGAACAAGGACATTGCCACTTGGGCCCGAGAATGTCTATCTTGTCAAAAATGCAAGATAACCAGACATGTGAGCAAACCTGTATCGACCTTTCCTACGGTCTCCGAACGTTTTAAGGTCATTCACATCGACATAGTTGGTCCCCTAACACACTCGCAGGGATACACTTACTGTCTCACCATAATCGACCGTTTCACACGTTGGCCTGAAGCAATTCCTTTAGCCAGCATTACTGCCAATGACTGTGCTACTGCTTTACTAAGCACCTGGATTGCTAGATTTGGAGTTCCCCAATACATTGTCACCGACCAGGGCAGACAATTCGAGTCAGCGCTCCATGCTGAGCTTGGTCGACTCTTGGGCTTCGAACGCAATCGTACCACAGCGTACCACCCTCAGGCCAGCGGTTTCTTAGAAAGATGGCATCGTACTCTTAAATCGGCTATCATGGCTCACAACGATGTTTCTTGGACTAGAACACTTCCCCTAATTCTTCTTGGATTACGATCTCTAATCCGAGAAGAATTCACAGCATCACCGGCACAACTCCTGTACGGAGAAAACCTGCGTCTTCCTAGTGATTTTCTTCAAGAAAATCCTAGGAAGATTAGCCAAACAGACTTTGCCAACGAACTTACGGCTACAATGGCAAAACTTCGACCGGTTGATGCTAAACATCACACAACACCGAAGATATTTATCTTCAAGCAACTCGACTCTTGCTCACACGTCTTCGTCAGAGTCGATTCTGTTCGTCCACCACTCATTCCACCGTACGACGGTCCTTTCAAAGTCCTAGCCAGACATATGAACTATTACACTCTGGAAATCAGAAACAAATCCGTCAATGTTTCCATTAACAGGCTCAAGCCTTGTTACTCGTCATCCTCTACGGAACCTGTTGACAATTCTTCCAGAAACCAGCAAGCATCAGCAACCTCGACTGCACCATTACTGCCTCCAGCTCCCGAAAAGAGACCAGCGAGGAAAGTTACATTCGCTCCGTACGTCTCTCTAGCTGGGCGAACCACAAAGGTGCCACTCTCCTACGCCTCGCGATAACGCGTAAAACGCTGGCAGGGGAGTATTGTGGATACACAAACACCTACACTTAACATTCTCAAATTCACTACTCACCACACTACTGGACATAATACACACTACATCAAAATTCAGAAATCAAGTAGACTAAGTTAAAAAAATGACAATGTAAATAAATGAAAAATAGTGAGTTGTCAATCTGGATTGTGATGATAAAAAAAGGCTGTTCTTGGTTATTCTTATTGAATTAAAAAAATAATGAAATACGTTGTTAACTGAAACGAATTAAGTTGAGGGCTATTAACATGTATTAGAAACAGTTGAATATTTAAATTAAATTAATTCAATACTATAAAAAACTTTTAATAAAGATTGTTACTATCATTTAAAAAAAATATTTGATTTTAGAATGAATTGAAGTGCAAGAAACATCCGAAACATTTTCAAGCCAAAATATCATTTCGAAAGATATTTGATTTCAAATACTAAAACCTTCCTAAAAAATTCTTGAGTTTTGACAAAAAATTCAAATAACTGATGAATTTCAACCTTTGTGCATCACGCCCAATTGAAATTTTTAAAATTCCGGTTTGGACAAGAACGGCAACCCATCACCAAATTACCTCTTTTTTCAGCACCCGAAAAATCTGTTCACGAGAACTGACGACCGGATTATCCGATCCTAATGAAATTGATGCGGCGTATTGATATTAGCTAGAACCAGGTCTGATGGAAGTCATTTTGAAATGTGGAAAACCCTGTGGTAGTGGTATCATCTTGAAAAATCACTGAGAAAAAAAACTGGTTTTCGGCCTATAACTTCCGATTCAGCCATCACATTTAAACAAAATTTGCACAATATTTGGACCTTACTTTGAGTAACATTTGATAAAAAAAAAATTCGAATAGAGTTGCCAGCTGTGGTGATTTTTGTCTCCTAAATCTTGCAAATTTGCTCAAATATAAAGTTTCTTCCCTTTAACTTCCACTCCAGTCATGAAATCAAAATGAAATTCATGCAGTAGATAAAATTTAATGTGAGCCATATGTCGTAGGAATTTCGTATAAAAATCATGAAAGGGCTGGCAGCTATGACCAGTTTTGTAATTTTTTGGAATTTCTTTACTGAGGGATTATGTCATTAGATTTGCAAATGGGAATGATCCTGCGATAAAAATTAGCAACAAATATTAACGCTTTAAAAATTTGAAAAGTTTTGAGGGTGTTAACCCTTAAATTTGCTTCACCCGTATAACTTCCAGCGCAGTTATTTAATCGAAACGAAATTTACTGGTTGGGTTTAACTTAACGTGAAGCAGATTGGCACATATTTTGCTCTGCTGCTAACACAGGGTAACCAGCATTGGCCATTTTCGTAAATATTGCACCAACAGATGCTTCAAATTACGTACTCATATGCAAAGCATTTGCGATAAAAGTAATAAGCCAATTTTTACATTTTCCGAGATTTGAACATTTTTCGGATGGCAGCCTCAAACAATGTTTAGCCGCTGAAACTTTCGATGAAATCCTCCGATGAGAACGAAATTCAAATGATTATCTGATTTAAGAATGAGCTTGTTAAGGTAAACTTATTGCTGCTTCGTTAGAAAAGTGTTGCCAGCACTGAACATTTTCATCATTTGTGTTATAGTTGAGTTTTGTTGCTTTGCATAAGGAATGGTTGATATGATTGTGCAAAAAAGTGTATTACGTCTTTCTTCATTGTCACTCACAGACAATTTCTTCGAAAATTAGTGTTCTAGCAGATCTCATGTGCTAGACTTTTTTTCTATATTTTTGATACCAGTGACAACAATTTGCATATTTTTCTATATCATTATTTATGTAGGCCAATAAATATTATTTTGTGCTCAAATCTTCATTTTTTCAGTTCCTGGATAACCGTCGTGCAAAATTTTAAACATATCTTCTCTCCTTTTGTAAGGTTTTATGATATTAGATCCTTTCAATAGTAGATTCTAATGAAATGAAAGCTCATGACGAATTTTCCAATATGGCGTTAGATTTTCATTAACTTTAAATTTATTTCTTGGCCACCCATTGGTTTTCAGATCTCTGACTTTCTGCAGTACCTCATCCTCTTGAACATGCTTTTCTTTTTCCTTTTTTTTTCCTATCAGAAACCGACAAACTTTTTCTTAGTAGTCCTACATGGATTTCAATATTTTTATCAAATTCCGATTCTTTTTTATATGGCAAAGCTGCTGTAGATAATGTATCTGCAATAATAAGTTCCTTTCCTGGTTTATAGACTACTATTAATTTAAAATTTTGCAAAGCGAGCATTATTTGCTGTAAACGACCAGGAATATCACCTAGCGATTCCTTAAAAATTGTGATTAAAGGTTTGTGGTCTGTTTTCACCTCTACTTTGCGACCATAAACGAACTCATGGAATTTTGTGACGCCGAATACAATACCATATAATTCCTTTTCTATTTGGGCATATCTCTCTTGAGTCGATGTTAAAGATTTCGAAGCAAAAGCAATCGGACGTTTATTTTGCAATAAAACTGCCCCAACAGAACTTTTTGATGCATCAGTCGATATGACTACTGGCTCTTTCTCACTGTAATAAGCTAAACTCAACGGAGATGCTGTTTATTGTTTTAGTTTTCTTAAAACATGACTCATGAGTTTCTGACCACTGCCATGATGATTTATTTTTTAACAAATTTCGTAATCGTTCAGTTTCCCGAGATAAATTTCCTATGTACTGCCCCAAATAATTTAACATGCCCAGGAATTTCTGTACATCCGACATATTTTTCGTGGATACCATGTCCTGAATTGCTTCAACTTTTGATAAGTCGGGAGTCATACCATGATTATTTAATATGTGTCCAAAGTATTTAACTTCTCTAAGTCCCAGTTTGCACTTATCTTTGTTAAATTTTAAATTTACTGTTCTGGCTCTTTCAAAAACTTTTTCCAATCAATCATGATGTTCCTCCAGTGTTTTCCCTACACTACTAAATCATCAATGTAAACAATGATGTTCAAGTCATTAAAAATTTCAACCATGGTACGATGAAAAATTTTCGGTGCCACGTTTAGTCCGTATGGCATTTTAAGAAATTTGTATCTACCAAAAGGTGTATTAAATGTACACAATTTTGCACTTTTTGCATCCAGTTTGATCATCCAAAGTCCACTACTAACATCTAAAACTAACAAATATTTCGCTCCAGACAATTTTGATCTAATCAAATCTATGTTCAAAATAGGGTAATGCGAACGCAATAAGCTATCATTTAAATTCTTAAGATCTAAACAAATTCTTAGACTTTTGTTCGCTTTTTCTACAATAACAATTGAATTACCCCCACAGTGTCGGACCTGTTACTTTTTCAATAACTTGACACCTCATTATACTATCTAGCTCTACTTTCAATTTTTCACGCAAGCTGAAGGGGATTCTCCTTGGTGCATCAACTACAGGTTGTGCATTGTGCCTTAAAACCAAATTGCATGTCACGTTTTTCAGACATCCTCATCTTATAAACAAATCTTTATAACGTTCAAAATAATTCGATAGCTTTCCTCTAGAAAAGGTATAGTTTTAATGAAATCATATTTGACACAATCCTCCAAACCAATGATAGCTTGACAATTGAAATTAACAACTAAAAATTCAATTGAACATTTCCAAACATTATTATTTTATTTTTATCTCACACGAAAAAGTAAACTATCCTAAACTTGAAAATTTTGTCCCACCAAATGAAGTTAATGTCACACTTGTTTTTTTTGAGCTGTTACAATGACTTCTAACTCTACAATATTCTTGGAAAGACATTACATTTGCCTGCGCTCCCGTGTCAACTTGACACACTAGTTTTTTCCCATTAACTTTAATGCCAACAGTGTACGCTTTACTACACGATTTTAATTATAATATTGCTATGTAAAACTCCTGGCTAAAACTACTATCTGCTGACCCGTCACTTTCTTTATTGAAAGCATTTATTTGTGGCTTGGTTTAACTTTTGCGCATCTTTGCAAAATGATCAATTCTACTACAAAGAAAACAACGCACACCATTGGCTGGGCATTCATATGCATGGGTTTTTGTCCACATCTACCGCATGACGACAGTGACAATGACGATGATGACGCTGCTGATTGCTTTTCCCGTGTGTCTGGAGTTATTCGTGTCGGTGTAGCGTTATTTTCAGAATTCTTATAACATTTGAAATTGTTTGTATATCGTTTTATTGTTTTCATTGTATTGACTTGAAATTTTTCTTGTGCCATCTCGTTTGACTGTAGCCTTGCAATTTGATATGATTTGTATTTCGTCTCAAGAACCGTTAAATTCAACTCCGTTAAACTCAATAATTTTTCACGAAGAACGCTTTTATGAATACCAACTACAAACATATCGCGGACCATGTTCTTTGTTTCCAGAAATTTACATATTTTTGCCAAATCTTTGAGCTCGACCATAAAATGATTGAATATATGTTCTTTCTTCTGACGACATTGGAAGAATTTATATCTTTCAAAAATTAAATTTTTTTTCGGCTCAAAATGCTTTTTAAACTTGTCAACAACTTTAGCTAATGTATTGTCCTCCTCACCTTTTATGGTATCATAGAGATGAACGCCTTGTTCACCAATGCTATGTAGGAAAAGTGCTATTTGCCGATCTTCCGTCATTTTTCCGAGTTCCGCGGCAGCAAGAAAAATTTTATACATTTGTATCCAATTTTTCCAAGCAACCTCCATGTGATTGTCATTGAAGTTCAATTTCGACGGCAGACTTATCGATTCCATATTGACGACTTGACAATTTCACTTAAATTTCACTGATATTTACTGAACAAATTTTTCTTGAACTTCACTCTGACTTTTTTTTGTTTTGAGATTTTCGTTCGACTTTATCTTCTGACACCATGTTGAATTAAAAGACGTCTATGTCGTATGACTGATCAGTGAAGACTCTTTATTACACTCTAGATCATTGTCACAGAGTTCTCATAGCATTGCCAGGTACTAGTTTTCAATATGATTGCATATTACAACAAGTCCAAAGGCTTAAATCTTGTGTAAGCGTTCTCACTACTGTAGATAAGAAAGTTCGGGGGCTACAAACCTTAAGTACGGGGGCTTATACAGGAAGCAGGTAAAAAGGTGTGCAATAATCTGGCTTACGTACTTTAAATTATAAAGTCTGGGATTTGAATATTATGTTTAAATAACTATTTTAAGTGAAGGTATAAGAAGCCAGACCCATTTGAAGGGTCTTACACTCGCTAGAGTCGGTATAAGGTCAAATACACCGAGAGAGCGTTGACCATGAATATTTGTAAGAGAATATTATTATTGGTATTAGTTACGACCTTTAGAGCTTATTGAAGTTTAAAAAAAATAAAATTTACATCTATGCATATATCTATGTGTGTATAAATAACTTTCCCCTTTTGAAGGCAAAAGAATGCTGCCCTACTAAGCATAAACGTTCTATTTACGTTTTATTGCTTTCGAGATATTCAATGATTTGTGTTTTGATTTGTACTGTTGACTAAGACCCAGCGCCTGGCAGACATACATCAAAGTATAAAGGCTAAAATTTTGTTTGTGTATTCTCACTACTGTAGGTAAGAAAGTTTGGGGGCTACAAATCTTGACTAACGGTGGCTTATACAGGTAGCAGGTAACAAAAGTGTGCTATAATCTGGCTTACTTACGTTACAGTAAAAAGTCTGGGATCTGAATATTATGTTTAAATAACTATTTTAAGTGAAGCTTCAAGAAGTCAGATCCATCAGAAGAGTCTAACATTCCCACAGACTCCGTATAAGATAAAACACATTCGCCCTGAAAACGTTGCCCACATACATAAACATATGTTAGCACTCTTATCATAATGATACTAAAATTATTTTACTACTGTTTTTCAATATATATATATATATATATATATATATATATATATATATATATATATATATATATATATATATATATATATATATATATATATATATATATATATATATATATATATTTCTTTAACAATGTTACAATAATTTAACTATCGTCATTTTCATTATTTTCACCATTATAACTTCGTGCTAGGAAAATGTATGTATGTGGAATATTCGCCTTATGCTGAGTTTGTGTGGATTTTACATATTTTACCTAATTTTCGGAGCACTAAGTTTTTCAAGACCAGTATACTACTTTATTTAGCATAAGCATTCTATCTGCATTTCTCTCATTACTTATTTTCGAAGAAAATTAGTATTCAACTCGTTTCGCCGAAAATTCATATTTCTCTTTGTATATATATATATAGATATATATATATATATGTATATATATATATACATATATATATATATATATATATATATATATATATATATATAGATATATATATATATATATATATATATATATATATATATATATATATATATATATATATATATATATATATATATATATAAGCAAAATAATTAAGGGATATAATCTCTGGAGTGGCCGATCCGATTGAATTAAATTTGTCGGAGGACGTAGATGTATATAGTAGGTAGGTCCGTTATATCCAGGAATTCAGATATGTTAAACCTTTTGGCGGCGGCGAGCATTTTTGAAATGAAATGAAAACTTATTTAGGCTTTCCTATGATAAAAAAATTGGAAATTATGAGCCGTGTGTGGGGCCAACGTGCCTAAAAGTAGGCAAGGATTTGTTTTCAAATTTTGATTTGTCATTTTTTGTTAATCATCGTTAAAATTGCAGAGCGTATTGATGTTGAATAAGATTTAACACACATGCATTTTATATAGCTATGGCAGGTCCCTGAAAAAAATCCTTCAAATTATTCACCCGCCTGAAATTTTTTTGATTTTAGACAACAAATTCAAATCATTGATAAACTTTAATCTTTGTCCATCATTTCAAATTAAAGTTTTCAAAACTTCGATTTGCACCAGAACGGCAACTCATCACCAAATTACTTCTATTTTCAGCACTCGACAGTTCTGTTCACGAGAACTGACGACAGGATTATCTGATCATAATAAAATTTACAGAACATGCTTATATTGACTAGAACCAGGTCTGATAGAAGTGAGTTTGAAATGCGAGCAACCCTGTGGCAATGGTACCATCTTGAAAAATCATTGAGAAAATAAACAGCTTTTTGGCCATTAACTTCCGGTTCAGCCATCACATTTAAACGAAATTCACACAATCTGTGCATCTTACTTTAGATAACATTTGGTGCAAATTTGGCTGAAAAAGTAAAATAGAGTGTCCAGCAATGGTGATTTTGGTCTCCCAAATCTTGCAAATTTGCTCAACAAAATAAAGCTTTTTCCCTACAACTTCGGGTCCAGTCTTGAAATCAAAACAAAGTTCGTGCAGTTTAAATATCATAATGTAGACCCAATGTCGTAAGAATTTAGTTAAAATCATAAAAGGGCTGCCAGCTATGAGCTTTTTTGTAATTTTTGGTATTTCTCTACTGAATGATTCTGTCATTAGATTTGCAAATGGGAATGATCCTACAATGAAAACTTACAACAAATATTAACGATTTAAAAAAGTTTTGGGGGTGGTAGCCCTTAAATTATTTTCACTCGTATAACTTCCAGCGCAGTTATTCATTCGAAACGAAATTTATTGGTTTGGTTTGACTTAACGTGAAGCAGATTTGGTATCTATTTTGCTTTTGTGCTGAAACAGGGTAACCAGCATTAGCCATTTTCGAAATATTGCACTAACAGATGCTTTAAATTACATACTCATATGCAAAGCATTTGTAATAAAAATACTCTGAGTTTTGAACATTTTTCGGAAGGCAGCCTTAAACAACTTTCCATGATATCCTCCGATGAGAATGAAATTCCAAGGATAATTTGATCAAAGTATGAGCTTGTTATAGTAAGCTGACTGCTGCTTCGTTTGAGAAGTGCTGCCACCACTGGACATTTTCATCATCTGTGTTATAGTTGGGTTTTGTTGTTTCGGATAAGAAATGGTTGCTATAATTCTACAAAACGGTGTATTACGTCTTTCCACATTTTGTTGTGACTGAAAGCCAATTTCTTCGAAAATTTGTTTTCTAGCGGCTCTGATGCGCTAGATTTTTTTTGAGTAAAGACCGGATTCGAAAATTGCATAGACTATTAAACCGTTCTACAAAATTTGAAAATTCTATCTTTTTATATATCTCCAGTACAAATCAAAACACAAATCATTGAATATCTTGAAAGTTATTATATGATGATCGAACGTTTATGCCAAGTAATGCAGTATACTTTTGCCTTCAAAAAGAGAAAGTCATATATACATACATAAATGTATCTATAGATGTAAATTTCATTATTACTAATTTTCGAAGAAAAGTAGTGTTAAACTCGTTTCGCCGAAAATTCATATTTTTTTTTTACTTCTCTTAGCTCTAAAAGTTTTAACTAATAAGAATAATAATTTTCTCTTACATATATTCATGGGCAACGTTTTCTCTGTGTACTTGACCTTATACCGTCTCCAGCGAGTGTAAGACCCTTCGGATGGGTCTGGTTTCTTAAACCTTCACTTAAAATAGTAAAAGTAAGTTAAAAGGCACACTGGTTCATTCAATACAAACTTTATTTAAAAATCAAATTCTACACTTCAACGTGATCGATCTGGCTCGCAGTACGTTCTGCATTGGACTACCAACTTCTTCTCCCATCTGTGCCCAAGCGATTTGTTTCTTTTCTTCTCTCATTGACGATCTTCGGCATTCCCTGTGAAAGAGAAAAAGATTCATTACTTAGCAATAAAATCATAAAACCTCGTTCAAAGGGACCGCTCGCCCATCGACTGGATATTTACTCAGTTGCTTCGTCGCGTGAGAAACATCTGTCGACCGTCGTAAACTGTCCCTTCATAAGAAGAAGTCCAATGTTTATTTTGCCTACAGCTTGGCCACGCTGCACTTTGCCGCGTCCCCAAGGCTTACGATTATATATATTTATTTTTTTTCAATAACATTTTTCATACCGTGCTCGATGATATTTAGTTTACATCATAGCTCTCATCACTACCTGCTAGCACCTCATAAGGCTTCAATCTGTCCGCGGCAGCGACTCCACTGTACCTTTTTCGAGATCTTTTTGACCCTGGTATGTCTTCGATTACATACCGATCGTGGTCTAGTACTTTTGTGAGCACGTAAGGCCCACTGTACAGCGGCAATAATTTTCTACTTGCACCATCATTAGACCCCTTTGGTCTTCTGGTTACTACGTGTTGGCCAATTTCGTAAGTTGGCCCCTTGAATCTCCTCTAATCATAATAATTCTTTTGTAACGTTTGCTGTCGTTCGATAACCGAGGAAGCTTCGGCTCGTATTTCATCTAAATTTCTGTGAACGTTTTCACATACTTTATTTGCTATAAATGAATCGTTAGCGCTACGTGGGACAAAACCCAGAAGCATTTCATACGGACTTTTTCCAGTAGATTTATTTGGAGTAACGTTCAAACCCCATCGTATAGAGCTTATTGTTCGGTCCCACTTTGCTTCATCCTCATTGGATGCCGATAAAGAACTTAAAATTGTTCTATTATAGCGTTCGGCTTGGCCATTCGCCCTAGGGGTGGCAGTTGCATTTAACACACGTTTTATACCTAACGTTTTGCAATAGCCAGTAAACTTTTTACTCGTAAAGCAACTTCCCCTGTCACATATAATACGGTTTGGAACCCCAAAGGTATCAATAACCTCATTAAACGTTTTAATGACTAGTCCTACCTTAGTATTAGGTACCGTTTTCATAAAGATGAATTTCGTAAATCCATCGATCACTGTCAAAATATAAGCATTTCCTTGTGAACTTTTCACAAATGGCCCAAGATGATCCGTATGCACCGTGTGCATTGGAACATTAACTTTTTCGATTGAATGTAGATATCCAGGAGACTTTCCCGCTGGAACTTTGTTGTATATACAAGCCAAGTATCGTGAAATGTAGTTTTTAACATATTTACGCAAAGAAGGGAACCAATATTTTTTTGATATGTAATCGAGAGTTTTGTCTAATGAAAAGTGCCCTACATTATCATGGTGACACATAACAATCTCCTTTCTCGTTGTTTTTGGTACAACCCATCGTTTCCCGAATTCGGTGTTCCTATACAATCTGTTATCTTTCAAAACATATTCCTTATGAGCTTTCCTTTCATCTCCGTTTGCTGGCTTTCGAGATAACATTTCTATTAGTTCTTTGCACTTTTTATCTTGCATTTGTGCAGTCAATACCCAATCATCGTTTGTAATGTCTGTGATTAGCACCCGTACTGCATCTATCTCAACTGAATTTCGGCTCAATGCATCCACATGAGTCATTTTATGTCCAGCTCTATATTCTACCACAAAAGTATATTCTTGGACTGAAAGCCACCAGCGTCCGATTGTAAGTATCATATCTTTCTTCAAAAATGCTGATCGTAAAGGCCTCTACTCACGAGCAGTCTAAATGGCCTGAGTCCATTTGGCTTGAGTCCGTTTGGTTTAGGTCCAATTTAGCTCGCCACTCACGATAGAACCTCGATCCAGTCAGTCCATTTGATTTTCTGTCATTAATTTAGAAAAAAAATGAAGATAAATTTGAAGAAAAAAATATTTTAAACCTATTAATGGATCAGAATTATGTGGAGGAGTTTTTTACTATTGCAACTTACATCTACATAAAGCAACGATAGCCAAAAAGGAAGTGGTAAAAATTGTAGATTTGGTAAAAGAACTCACACTTGAGCCTTCTGATTGTCAAAATTATTTAAGAATGAATGATACGACATATAACACGTTGCTATAGTTGGTCACCCCATTTATCAAACGAAAGGATACAAATATGAGGCAAACTATCACACCTCACGAAAGATTGACCGCTACTTTGCGGTACTTAGCAAGCGGTTGCAGGTTTTGGGTCAAATAATATAATATACATTCATGTGACCTATATTATTCAATAACTTCCAAAACAAAATCATGGCCACCACTATTCATTATGCTGAATTTTTCGATTAAATAAAATAATCACAAAAACAGTCAATGAGCTCGTCACAGGTCAGCGTGCAAAGCAAGACTGCCACGTTGTATGGACTGAGGCTTCAACACACACGACTAGTCCATTTTATTGATTGTCCAAATTCGCCCTATTATTTTCCCACACACGGTCGAGCCAAAAAATGGCCCGATGGCCTGTGTCCATGCACTTTGGATTGATTGGAAATCTAATTTGGTTCCATGAGTCCATGAGTCCTTCCGAGTTCTCCCACACACGGTGAGATTTTGGCCTGGCCTCAGGCCATTTGGACTGATGGACTGCTCGTGAGTGGGGGCCTTAAGGCGTTGCAATCAGTTAGTATTCGAAATTCAATTCCAAGTAGGTAAACGCGAAAATGCTTCAATGAACAGACTACCGCTAAAGTTTCCAATTCGTAAGAGTGATATTTTTGTTCTTCCTTGGAGGTTATTCTACTGAAATAAGCCACTGGTTTCATTTCACCTGTTGGTTGCTTTTGTAATATAATTCCAGCCAAACCAAATTTTGAAGCATCTGTGTGAAGTTCAGTTGCTAACGTTGGATCATAAAGTGCTAATAAGGGCCTCTCTATCAGTTTGCTCTTCAACAACGCAAACGCGTTTTCTTCTGAGTTTTCCCACTTAAAATGTTCATCCTTCCGAAGTAACTTTGAGAGAGGTAGCGCTAAAATTGCGAAATTGGGTATAAATTTCCTAAAATAACTCGCCAATCCTAAGAACTGCCGTACGTTGTGAACACTGTCTGGTTTGGGAAATTTGTTTGCTGCCTCTATTTTACGTTTTCCAGGTTGAATGCCTTCTGAACTTATCTCATAGCCTAAATAATCTATGTTTCGTTTGAAGAAAAACTATTTTTCCAATTTTAATGTAAGATCAGAACCTTTCAATCATCTAAGAACTTGTTCCAGGTTTTTGAAACCCTTTTCAAGATCATTAGTCGGGATCAATATGTCATCCATGTAAGCCAGTGCTGTATCAAATCGCAGTGGACCTAGTGTAGCATTGATTGTTTTTTGGAATACTGCCGGTGCATTTGCTAGGCCAAATGGCATGCGTAAATATTCATAGTGCCCATCGGGCGCTATGAATGCAGTTTTTTCAATAGAATCTTCATCCACTGGGATTTGATAATACCCATTAGCGAGGTCCAAACTTGTGAAATATTCACAACCTTTCAGGCGTTCGATTTGGTCATCTATTCGTGGGATTGGAAAAATTTCTTTAATGGTGTTAGAATTCAACTTTCTATAATCGACACACATTCTATAATCCCCTGTTTTTTTTTTACAAGAAGAATTGGACTACTGTATGGCGAGTCTGATTCCCTAATGAGGTCGTTTTCCAGCAGTTCGTTGACAATATTTCTAACAATTTCCCTCTCAGAATAAGATAGTCTATATGCTTTATAAACTATTGGCTCATCGTTTTTAAGTTTTATTTTCATTTTAGTCATTGCAGTATTACCCAATTCTTTAATATTTTGGGCAAAGCACGTCCTATATTTGTTTATTAGAGCTAGCAATTGCTCTTTTACGTGTGATTCTATTTCATTTCCTACTTGATTTCGAATATCGTTGAGCGTAAAAGGTTCCATATTTAATATGTCAGTTTTCAATGCAGTTTGCTCAGAATTTGCGTCAACAAACTCGTCTCTACAAACTACACCTCTTGCCAGTATTTGATTTTTTTGAACATAATTGGATTTTTTGAACTATTAATCACATTTATAATTGCTTTCTTACCTTTCGTCAAACATCTGCTTGCCGTTTGGTACTGGACGATGTTGTTTCTCGATGTTGACATCTTCGTCTACTTGACCTTCCGCTTGTACGAAACACGCTGCGTTCGGAGGGATGACAATATCTTCTTTTGCCCACAAAGCGACTTTTGCTGGGGGCAATAAATCCACTTGAGGTAAACTTATATGCTCTTTTTCGAAAACACGAACGTTACACCCTCGAACTACCATGCTTATTCGATCATTATTAATAAAAGTTTGCCCAATCAAAATTGGCACAGTTTGGTTTTCATCGGACACTACCAAAGCTTCTATGTCACACTCTGCAAGATCCACTTTCAAAGTAATGTGGACCTTTCCAATTGACTTTACCACTCCACCTCCATAACCACTTATTTGTACGCAAGCATGATGTATAGCTAAACCAAGTTTTCTTGCCTCGCGCTCAGTTATAATCACTGAAGTGCAACCGGTGTCAATATATCCTCTGATTTTTTTGTTATTCACTTCACAATCTACGAAATAAATATTGTTTTTCTTTTCAAGAGGATTGTCCACTATTTTCACTGATGCTTTGTTTTGTCTGAAGCAGTTTTTCGAAACATGCCCCAGACGCTTGCAATTACTACACTCCAGTTTAGGCTTATTGCACTTTGTTGAAACGTGTCCATTTTCACCACAGTTGAAACACCTTATCGATTTTGCAGCATCACTTTTGAATTCTGTTTTGCGCGTGAAATCACTTTTTTTTTGTCTTTTCACCACTTTTTCCTCGTTGCGTTTATCATAACGTCTTTCACTAGTTTTCACACTAGACAAAAATTCACTGAACAGTTTTTCACGGGAATTATATCGGCCTGCCCTGGCACCTGTTTCAATCGTTGTATCTTGAATTCCGTCGATCACGCATGACACTGCGTCTTTTCGGTTTATTTTGCAGGCTTGTATCAAGCTCATCTTGGCAAAGAAGTATTCCGTCATACTTTCGTTGGGACGCTTGGTTCTATTTATCATATTTCTGATCGTTGTAGCAAAGTCATGATGTTCTGGGAAAGATTTCATGAGTAGATCTTTCCACTCGCTCCAAGACCGATCGTATGATGTTAAATTCCCATACCATATTTTTGCTGAGCCAGATAATCTACTTTGCCTAAAATATATTTTGATTTTTTAGTCCCAGTCATTAATCTCTCTAAGCTGATCGATTTTACCCAACCATTTAATCATGGTGATGTGCGATTTTTCTGGATGAAATTTCAGTATACAGTCAGCTTTAGCATGAGACCGGACTACTCTCTCAATCTTTGTTCCGTCATCTCTGCGGATCAATGTTTCCAACATGCACTCTAGCCGTTGGAGTCTAGTGTCCCTATCCTGACCACTAGTACTTTGTCCTCGATCGCTTTGATGGTAAGTATTTCTACCCGTGGAATATGAAGGAGAACGCGGTTGACTTTCGACTCGAATATACCTTTTCCTTCTGCGTGCAGAAAGGTTTCGCGTTTGGCTCGGATAACTTTTATCACAAGCCATATCGCCTTCATCAATTTCCGACGCCGTTGAAGAAACACCGCGATATCCATCTCTACTACTACGTGAACGGTTACCATCTCGATACCGTTTAGAATCTTCATCTGATTTAGATGGGGATCTTTGTCTTTTGTCACGCCCCATATTTGCACTAGCTTTAAGATTCTTTTTTTTTTTTAAAAACTACAAAAATAAAACGTTCACTCACTTCATTGTCTCTTCGCCGAGTTTTTTTTTTCAATTACGCGTTGGATTAATTCCACTTCTGAACTAAAAGTAAGTTAAAAGGCACACTGGTTCATTCAATACAAACTTTATTTGAAAATCAAATTCTACACTTCAACGTGATCGATCTGGCTCGCAGTACGTTCTGCATTCGACTACCAACTTCTTCTCCCATCTGTGCCCAAGCGATCTGTTTCTTTTCTTCTCTCATTGACGGTCTTCGGCATTCCCTGTGAAAGAGAAAAGGATTCATTACTTAGCAATAAAATCATAAAACCTCGTTCAAAGGGACCGCTCGCCCATCGACAGGATATTTACTCAGTTGCTTCGTCGCGTGAGAAACATCTGTCGACCGTCGTAAACTGTCCCTTCATAAGAAGAAGTCCTATGTTTATTTTGCCTAAAATAGTTATTTAAACATAATATTCAAACCCCAGACTTTATATTTTAACGTAAGTAAGCCAGATTATTGCACACCTTACCTGCTACGTGTATAAGCCACCGTTCGTCAAGTTTTGTAACCCCCGAACTTTCTTACTAACAGAAGTGAGAATATACACACAAAATTTTAGCCTTTATACTTTTGTTGTATGTCTGGCAGGCGTTGACTCTCACTCTATATTCAGAGATCATGACTCATTCAAACGATGATCAAATTCTGCATAAAATGCAAAGCTTGCATTTCTCGAATTAGAAGTTCTTGAGCGAATTGTGCTCCACAAACATGATCAAAGCAAAGAATTGCATTTAGCATAGTCAACATAATTTTTCCTATATAAGCTAATAAAACTCTGTCGAGTTCTTTTAAAAAACTAACAGCAAGGCAAAACTTTGCGTCTTTATTTAGTGATTACGATTTCTTAACAACTAGTACAATCGATCATGTGCAGTATTTATTTGTTCCAAATCGCTGATGCGGTGTCTGTTTGCTGCAAAGGTGTTTTACACCTGGCGATGACCTGACGCTGTCGATGACCGGACGCTTGTTAGTTTATATATATATATATATATATATATATATATATATATATATATATATATATATATATATATATATATATATATATATATATATATATATATATATATATATATATATATATATATATATATATATATATATATATATATAGATATATATATATATATATATATATATATATATATATATATATATATATATATATATATATATATATTATATATTTGTCTAAATTTCATAAAATTCTATTAGAATAC
Source organism: Nemotelus nigrinus (assembly GCA_947369275.1). Classification (NCBI taxonomy): domain Eukaryota; kingdom Metazoa; phylum Arthropoda; class Insecta; order Diptera; family Stratiomyidae; genus Nemotelus; species Nemotelus nigrinus. The sequence continues at coordinate 86,131,636 of OX376374.1, forward strand.
ATTCTTAATATTCTTAATACACTACATCTCAGCTGACTGCATGATTCGTCAAGTTTTAGTCGAGACAAGACCCAAGTTAACATACTCCCCCCACTGGTCTGACAGGATCAGAATTATTTCCTGTAAATAGATGGTGAGTTAGTTTCACATTGATATTAAATAACCAATTATAGGTTTCTTGATTTTGTCTAATCTTCTGTACGCGTTAACTTCAAAGGAAGGAGAGGTTGATGTAACCTGTGGCATTTTCTCCATGCAGGTACATAGCCTCCACCGACAAATGGTTTTTTTGAATGTGGTGCCCCGACTTGTCACCTCAAACACGAAATAAAGGAAAAAATTGGAAATTTTAAAGGACAGAGGATGTGGGTTGAGTAGCAGTGCATACTTCTATTGCTTGGTTTGATTTTAATTCATTATGCTATTCGGTGATCAGCTTATGGTATTATTGTTCGTAAAGATTATTCTATTGTATTGTTTAATTTAATCAAAATATTCATCGTTAGGAATTAAAAGGTCATGTTACTATTTTTTTATGTTATTTGCTTAATATTTTGATTTACAGTTCATGAAATTTAATATTGGTTATTGTGATATGGGTAGTAAAATGATTTTTGTGATAGGTCTTGTATATATTTTGCCATTTGCCATTGCTGATACTACCCGTGTCAGTGAATCTTTACCGGGATCTAGTTCGACAATTCGAGCGAGAGGCCACTTATATGGCACAACCTTCTTGTTCTTTAGGGGGCAAATATCTCCGACGCGCGGGCGAGTCTTTTCACTTAACCATTTCGGTCGTGACTGTAACCGATTCAAGTATTCAGTTGGCCATTTGGTCCAATAATTTTGTCCTAATCGTTACACGAGTTGCCAACTGTCTAAATAATTCAGTTTGAGGTCCAACAAATTTTGTTCTGGTGGTGCGAGCATTGATCCACCGAAGAGAAAATGTGCGGGAGTGAGCATTTCAGTGTCCATCGGATCATCAGATAGAGGGCACAGAGGTCGTGAGTTAAGACAGGCTTCGATTTGTGATAGTAACGTTGACATTTCTTCATATTTGAGAGCTGCATTTCCGAGGATTCTACGCAGGTGTTGTTTAATTGACTTCACACCTGTCTTTCAAAGACCGCCGAAATGAGGGGACACTGAAGGGTTAAAATGTCACACAATGTTCTCGTTCGCAAAAGTTTCTGCTGCATATTGACTGTTATGTTTAGTGATTCACCTTAATTCAGCATTTGCTCCAATAAAGTTGGTTCCGCAGTTCCTATATATAAGACTCGTCATGCGGTATATCCTCGTCATGCGGTATATATCCTATATCCTCGTCATGCGGTAAACCTTTTCAATGCTGCCAAAAAAGTTTCAGGTGAAAGATCGCTGACAAACTCGATATGGATTGCTTTTACTGCTAAGCAAATGAAGATTGAGCTGTATCTTTTTTGCAGTCTGCGTCCTCAACCGCGTCTGCCTCGATATTCAATAGGTTCACAATTATCAATTCCTGTGTGTGTGAATGGACTTGAAGTGGTTACTCTGAGCATTGAGAGACTGCCCATCAGCTGCGAAGATAGCCTCGGTTTTGCTCTAAAGCATTTTACACACTTATAAATCTCGTGCTTGATAGAGTTTCAGGTATCAATGATACATAATCGTTTTCTCAGCGTATTCAGCATCAATTGAGTCTGGCCATGTAAGGTGTCATTGTGTGTTTTTTGCATTAGTAGTTCGACTAATTTACCACTTTTGGGAAGGATAATAGGATAATTGGCGTTATATGTTAAGCTTGCTTTGGAGAGACGACCGCCAAATCGTAGAATCCCATTGCCATCTAAGAATGGATTTAATTTCAGCAGTTTGCTCCTGCTGTCCAATTTTCCAACTAAAGTCAATTGTACTATGTCTTTTATGAATTTCTTCTGTTGAGTTTGCTTCACTCATACGTTCAGCGCTTGTTAAAGTTCTCCCGGTGTCAAATATCCTCAATTATCTTTTCGTTTTGAAGTGATTGCAAGAAAACGACGACAGTACGCTGTAGCCCTGATTAATTTATTCAATGTTGAATATGTGTTTCTAATAGATTCCATCTGTGAATTGTCCAAATTGGTGCGTTTTATTTAACATCCAGAGTAGTTCAGGATATCGATTTACACACGAAACAACAACAACACCTGGAGTACGAACACTTGTAAATTCAGTGGAGTTCGTACTCGTGCTTTCTGTGGAACGTATTTCGAAAAGTCATGTCAACTGGAATAGTTGGAATTTTCAAAAATTTCCATGTCACCCTGGCAACCAGGATAAATATTCATACATTTGAAAACGGCGTTAGTTATATGACAGTTCAAATTTTGAAATGACAACTGTCTGACAGAAAAAAACTCACGTGCTACTCTGGATCGTTTTATTATGCATGCAGGATACCTACTACACTCTGGATGAAAATAAAACGCAGCTAATGTTCACTACTGCTGATTGTCCAAGTTCTATTTTAGTGTCGAGTGGCAGATTGTGAGCATTGGGCCAACTACCTGGGTCTTGGATTAACCAACTATAACCGTGCCACTATAGCTTGTTTTTGAAAATATCTGCTACTTTGATGCCTCGAGATGCTAAACCAGCAGAATTTGGTTTGGATGGGACATGACGTCATGGTGTGTTTTCTATGTGGTTGAAAATTTCCAAGGTTCGATTTGCGACGAATACTTTATTCCCTGCAGATTCCTCTCTCAACCAAGCTAGTACTATTTCTGAATCGGATCAAAGCCAGGTACTAGCATCATGTAGATCTTGAGCCATTTTTGTGTGTGCAATCAATTTTGCTAGTAGTGATGCACCACATAGCTCTAAGCGCGGTATTGACACTGGCCTCACGGGAATAACCTTGGTTTTTGCAACTATTAAATGCGAATAGCTTTTACTATCATTTTTGATGACTAGATACACAGCAGCTGCGTATGCCTTAAACGAAGCATCGCTGAAACCATGGAGTTCTAATTTCGAGCTTGAAGTGTAGTTGATCCATCTAGGTAAACGCAATTTCCTAAGTTCCATTAATGTAGTTCTAAACTCCACCCAAGTTTCATCCAAATTGATTGCATCAATATTTTTGCATTAACGATGATGGGTGCTAGCCAGCCGAGTGAATCATATAGCTTGGCTATATCCAAAAGTACCTGTCGCTTTGAATAACTTCTAAAGGTTTCGTCCAATTAGATTCAATAACTAAACGGATCAGAGATTTGTAATTTGGTCTAAGTTTCGATTGAGCGAAGTTTCCATTTCAATATCGATCGCTGGTAGTCGTTCCAAAATTCTTATGTCTTTGGCAATCCATTTTTGAAGTGGGAATCCCCCAGAATGTAATAATTCCACTATTTCTTTTCGTTTATTGATAGTTGTTTGTATTTCTGCTCTACCAGATAATAGATCATTTGCATAAAATTTTTTCATGACGGACTGGAATGCATTTGGAAAACTTTTTTGTCCATCTTCTGCTAGTTTTCTTTACGTTCGGATTGCCAAAAATGGAGCGCAAGTAACCCCAAAAGTAACTGTGCTGAGCTTATAGTCTTCTATTTTCATGGATGGATCTGCTCTCCAGAGAATCCGTTGATATTTTGCGTCGTCGGAATGGACCTGAATCTGTCGGTACATCTATACTATATCAGCCACGAATGTGAATTTATACCTGCTTAATCTCATTAAGATTGCCATTAGATCAGTTTGGATAGCCGGACCCGTCCATAAAGTGTCGTTTAGCAAGATCCCAGAGCTGGTATTTCTGGAAGCATCGAATACCACTCGGCAGCATGCTGTGCTGCTTTTTTTCCAGACCGCATGATGTGGCAAATAATAGGCAACGCACTGACGTTGATCCGCAGTTTCTAAATGTTCTTCCATGTGGTGCATATGATTCATATCCAAGTACTCTTGAATAAACTTGCTGCATTCTTTTCTCAATTGATCATCCTTTTCGAACCACTTTTCTAGTGACGTTAAGCTGGAGAGTGCGGTCATTTTCAAGCATCTCAATGAATTTCTATGTTCTTGACCCATGAATGGGTCGTTTGTAGTTTCTACGAAGTAAGATTCACAGAATTCTGCTTCAGGTGATAGTATTTGATCTGGTTGAATTTCTATAAATTCCTAAAATTTTCGATTTTGCGAGTTTAGCTCAAAATCTGCGATGGTTTCGATTTTAAAACTTTGAACATTGTTAGTTCCTTTACTCTTGACTTGACCCAAAATGGTCCAGCCAAATTCTGTGCCGTATTTCTCCTTCGATGAGTTTCCCTATTGCGTCTGCACCCAGAAGAAGATCGATAAGACCTGGACGATCAAAAAAACGGATTTGCTAACTGTAGATTCTTGAGCTGATTCCAATCCAAAGTAATTATTGTTCGAGCTGGTATTACATTTGTTAGGCAATCCAAAATAAGAGCCTCAAAATCTTAAGTGGTTTGATCTTTTGTTTGCATCGTAGATGTTATAGCCCCTTTTACATTTGTCGTGTAAGAATTCCCGATCTCAGACACGTTAATGTTTGTAGCTCTTCTTTTAAGCCTGAGCTGTTGTGCGGCTGCTTCTGTTATCAATGACGTCTGTGATTCTTGGTCCAATGGGGCTCGTAGTGTGATAGGACCAGTCGATGCTTCCATGATAACCAAAGCCGTTGCCAAAAGAACCTCCCGCTTAGATGTCAAATTAACAGCACTTGCATCAACATGTTTTCTCACTGATGTTGATGCTAGGGGACTAAGTACGTTGTTGTATTTGCAAAGTTTCTCGATGCAGAAAAGTATGGTGAGAGTTTTTGCATTTCAAACACCTAGAAGTGCTTGGGCAGTTGCTGGGGTGGGTGGCCCTTCTCTAAACAGTTTAAACATAATTTACTTTGTTTGACAATATTGAATTTACCAGCGTGGGACAATTGTTTGAATTGGGAACAACATATGAGCCGATGGTTACCTTTACAATGAACACAACATGCTGAAGGTTGTGTCTGAACCGAATGGATGCTATGTGTTTGAGCACGACTATAAGATTGCTTGAATCTATCGACTTCCGAGGCTTCTAAAGCACAAAAGCGTTGGTAGACATAATTTCAACGTTGCTCAAAAGATGGTAGTTCTGCGTTTAAAGTCTGATTTTGTTCCCAAAGCTCCCTAGTATCTTGCGAAAGTCGTTGCGTTGTCATATATATAACAACTGATTGCCACAAATCACCCACTTTAAAATTTTTAATGGATTGGACGCATTCAACTGTTGTATCTAGTAATATCTTCAGCGCAGAAGATGATTCATATGCATTGTTAATGCTAAACAATTTTTTAAATTGAGATCTTAATAGCAATCGTCGATGGTTGTACCACTCGTTCAATAGGTTCCATGCTATGTCGTAATTTGCGTCTGTGACTGGAAGATGTTGAAGTAGGTTTTCAGTTTCACCTCCTCAGCTACATTTCGACCCTTGATATATTGGTCCGATCATGTACAGGCAATCGAGACAAATCTCTAAAGGACACCCATTCTTTGTAATTTCCCATGATTTTGGGTAAATTGATACGTGGGAGCCTTAATTCTAGCTCATCAGACCTTTTTTCAGCTTGCTGCTTAGCCGATGTTTTGTCCACGACCCTTTGTGCTCCTCTCAAAGTATCTTCTAATTCTGATTGAAAATTCAAGTGCAAAGTTTCGAATTTGTTTTAATCTTCAGCAAAATATAGTAACCCAATTAGTTTTTCATCTACTTGATCGAGAATTCGTTCATACACTTCGTTAAAACGTTTACGAAGTGAGCGAACCCTTTCCACCAAATTTTCAAAGTAAACGACGGTTTTTCGAGCCTTCGAATGTTTACGAAAATTAACCTGCCATATACTCAATTGATCAAATGCGACTTGCTGTTGCAAAATTAAAGTACGAGCGTCAGCCATTTTCTACCATTCATAACCTCGAACAAAGTCCCTATTACCTTTCCACTGATCAATTGGTTTATTGTAAAAATTGTTCAATGTATCACTATTCCTGGCACATGGACAGTGCTGATCAAATTTTTTAATGGTTTTCCACAATTTGGAACTGAAATATTGGTTGAATATAAACCGTTTAATGTACTGCTATGCCTTGCACATGGACAGTACCGATCAAATTTTCTAAGAATTTTCTACAATTTGGAACTGATATGCTGTTTGACCATATACTGGTCAATGTACTGCTTTGCCTCGCACATGGACAGTACCGATCAAATTTTCTAAAAATTTTCCTCAATTTCAAACTGTATGCTGTTTGACTATATACCGTTCAATGTACTGCTAAGCCTCGCACATGGACATTACCGATTAAATTTTCTAAGCGTTTTCTATAATTTGGAACTGATATGCTGTTTGATTATATACCGTTCAATGTACTGCTTTGCCTCGCACATGGACAGTACCGATCAAATTTTCTAGCCTGCCACTATTCGGAAATTATACATTTGGCAAAATATAACCGTTCAAAATACCGCTATGCCTCGCTTTAGGATAATATCGGTTAATGAAGCCACTAACAGCAGCGCTTGGGATTGAAAATTTCCAAATCCGTTATCATATTTCATATCTTTTTTGGCACTCGCGCAATATATGTATTTTCACTGCACTTATACGTTGTAGATGCGTTTTTTATGAACAAGTTATATGATTTATGTGTGGTGTAAGTTAGTACCTAATCCGCGAAAAGAATGCAATTTACATTCGCGTCAGCAGAAATACATTTCCAGCAAAATTGCATCGCTTACCAGGACGACATCCACACCTAGGAAACTAGCCAGACATGGGATCAGCAGTTTTTCCGCATAAATAGATAGTAAGTCGAGCAATGTATTTTCTTTGTATAATTTTATCTCAAACAATAAAGTCGGAAGACATTTCGTCTTGCAGTGTTATATTTATTTAAAAACGTAAGTGTTTAATTAAATTAACTGGCGCCTGAGCAGGGACCGCAATCTGCTCCACCATAAATAGTAACAGTACAAAATAATCAAGTGCGCGGCTTACTATCTCTTTGCTTCGATAACCAAGTGCAAGAAATTCCGCAAGAACCAAGCAGGAAAAAGTGGTGGTTTGGAGGAAGAATAAAGGCCCCTTAGTAGCAGAAAAGAAGCAAAAAGTATATATTGAAAGCCACCTCCAGCAGCAGAAGCAGCGGTCTAACAAGGAAAACCTGTAGCCAACAAAGAGAACCTGTACCCAACAAGGAGAAACTGTAGCCAAAAAGGAGAACCTGTAACCAAGCAGACAAATTTGAACGAAGAAATGAAGCTGAATATAATAGTTATATTGTGAGTACATACGCAAAAATACTTTGGAAAAATATTTAAACTTTATTAAATAATGATTTGATTTGAAGTAAATATCATCTAAAAATTGAATTGAACTTAATATTGTCCGAAATTTGAATACTATTAAATTGAATTGAATATTATCTTAATATTGAGTTGAACTAAATATCCGAAATTTGAATACTATTAAATTGAATTAAATATTATATCCGAATTGAATTAAACTGAATACTATTAATATAATTAACATATATTGAACACACATTGAATAGTGAAATAAATTTCCGTGAATATTATATGGAGTGAAATAAAACACAATTGTCAAGGTTATGTGAAGTGAAATCTACGTGACTGTTCTTGAATCCCAAATTTTCGCGACATACGTTTTTTCGTGCGTGCAAATCGGTCTCGTGAATCATTGAACATTGCAAATTATAAGCAGAGAATTATAAATACCACTATAATTTTAATTTTTAATAATTTAAATACCACTTTTATATTTTCGTACGGTGAATCGAAATTTTTTCTAAGTCCCTTTTCAAAAAGTGCCGTTGCATATATAGAATCAGTGGTATACAAGCAGTTTCGCTCGAAAGAAAACTTCGGATGATAAAATTTTTAACCCAAATAATTTAATTCGTCCTCCGGTTCTGGGTGCCAAAAATTTAGATAGTTCTAGTGTCGTCAACCCAAACAATCCCCCGGCAGCAATGACTATGACACATGCCAATTTATTCGAGTTCATTAGACGGGTCGTCTCTGAATGTCTGGTCGGTACTGATCAGGTAGAAGATTGTTCAGTTCTTTCATGAACCTCGCTACAGATATCAATAATGATGTTGATGTCGAGATTAATGTCGGTAACGATAGGAACTTATCCAATATGGAAAAGATTGCTGACGTTGTCAAAAGTTGAAGGACGTTTTCGGGTGACCCAGGAGAATATGGATCATAGAGAAAAAGTGTTGAAAGAATTCTACACATCTATGAGCATCTCCAAGGAACCCCGAAATACTTTGGAATACTCTCAGCAATTGGAAACAAAATTGTTGGACAAGCCGACATAGCTCTGGAGTCATACAATAATCCATCAAACTGGCCAAAAATATTATATCTATCAAACTGGCCCTATATCAATCATATATAATCCATCAAACTGGCCCTACACTTTGCGGACAAACGCAACCTTGGTACTCTCGAGTACCAACTAATAACCCTCGTGCAAGGTGCAGGTACAGTGCATGAGTTCAATCAGAGTGTTCATGACCACTTATGTCTAATATTAAACAAGTAATCTGCGATGGAACTGGAGCACAGTGTTATCGTGAAAAAGCTCTAGACACGTTTGTCAGGGGCCTTAGAGGTGACCTGCCATGGCTCTTAAGTATTAGAGAGCCAGTGGATCTCCCTCAGGCTCTTCATTTATGCTTACAGCTTGAGAACGTAAACTTCCGGGTGCAGCATGCGAACAATTCCTCACGTTGAAATTTCACGCACACCTCTCAAATGCCACCACCTCTGCCAGCAAAAAAGAACCATCTACGACAGGAACATATTCGCTACACCCTGAAAAGAGACGTTTACCCCAAACTGGTGCATGACCCACGTGCCCCGCAAATGCCACAAATCCATAGGGAGGTTCAGTATCATAACCTCAATCCTAAATACAGGGCATTGCCTCCAAAACCAAGAGTTTATGAGCCAATGGAAGTTGACTCATCAATTCAATCACAAGTAGTGAAGTATTAAAATCGCCCCCCAATTAGGAGATCTCAATTCCCTCAATCTGCAAACAAGCGACCATAGTCTCAACAAATCAATGCAGTCAACCAGCAACAGCGTACCCATTTTACTCAGAATTTTAACATCGAACCTGAAATCCGCAATGGTCCAAAAAATGACCCAGAACTACTTAAATACTTGTTATTGGAGGATACAATGCCATTTATAGCTCCAGATGACAGACAAACTGATAGTAATTACCCCGATATTAACAACAAATACTTCGATGACCCTTAAGAAACAGAGACAACTGATAACGTGCATTTTTTAGAGCTATGAGCTCGTCGCTGCCCTATATGGAATACAAAGCGAAGAGTGGCGAACATTTAAAATTTTTGTTGACACTGGATCCAATAAGAACTACATCCAGCGTCAATGTATTCGAAATCCAATACCTAATACAAAATCTTTCAAGATAAATTCAGTTGGTGGTGAAGTACGCTTTTGTAAAATTATTCGGTCCATACACAGAAAAATTGGAATTTTTCATACTTCCTTCACTGGATGCCTTTGCACGAATTATAGGCAATGACAGTTTGAAGAACTAACGGGTAGTAATTCATACAGATAGCGATTACATGACTTTAAAAAATAACCTCCATATTCCTTTGAAACAGCATAAATTGCATGAAGTAAATCAGTTAAATATCAGAACCAATCATTTAACGAATACTCAAATAAAACGCCTTCAATCCATTCTGAAAACATATTCAAATGTCTATGCCGAGGCCAACGAAAAGCTAACATACACGACGTCGGTTAAAGGGAAAATTTGCACAATAGCCGGTGAGCCAGTATACTCAAAATTGTATCCCTAACCACAAGCCCTTCGAGGTGAAGTCGAAAAAGAAATCCGAAAATTATTATATAACGGGATCATAAGACCCTCACGGTCCCCATACAACGCACCGGTCTGGATAGTCCTCAAAAAGGAGGCTGCATCTGGTGAAAAGAATTTAGGCTCGTGTTTGACTATAGGAAGTTAAATTCCGTTACCATCAAAACCCAATTCCAGAAATAAATAAAGTCCTGTCCAACTAGGGGAAAAACAAACTCTTTTCCATAATCGACCTCAAGAGTGGATTTCACCAGATACCACTTAGAGAGTGTGATTTTGAAAAAACGGCTTTTTCAATAAAAAATGGAAAATATGAGTTTGTAAGACAACCCTTTGGACTGAAAAATGGGCCCCTCTTTTTCAGATTGCTCTTGATGATATCTTTAAGGACCACATCGGAAAGCGATGTCATATTTACATCGATGACATCATCGTCTTTGGCAAAGATGAGGAGGACCATTTTAAAAATATTGAGGCAAACATTAAGACGTTGGACAAGACCAACATGAAAATTAATCCTGACAAATGTGAATTCCTTAAACCGGAAGTGGAATTTTCGGGTTTCATTGTTAGCACGAACGGGATAAAAAGCAACCCCAAAAAAGTGCAAGCGATTGCCTCCTTCCCACCACTGACATCACTAAATGAGCTGAGGTCATTCCTTGGTATGTCAGAATATTACAGACGATTCATACGAGACTATGCAAGAATCGTGAAACCCCTGATATCCCTTTTAAAAGGGAAGGATGGGCGAGTTTCCAAAATCGTATCAAAAAACAAAACCCATTGTATTCAAACAACAAGCCCAACAAGCTTTTGAAAAACTAAGAACATCTCTTGTATCCAAAAAATAGTATTATACTAACCTAATTTCTCTAAACCGTTTGATCTTACGACGGACGCTTCCAACTTTGCCATCGGCGCAGTGTTGTCTCAAGGAGATAAACCAATATCTATCTATCACTATCGCGAACCTTCAGTAAGACCGAGGAAAACTAGGCGACTACTGAGAATGAGCACTCAACTCATTAAGGAATTTCCTATTTGGACCGCAAAAGGTTCGTACTTTCACTGACTACCAACCGCTAAAGACAATAATATCAAACTCATGCATTGGAAATTAATCCTAGAGGAATATAATCATGAGCTCATCTATAAATCTGTTTAGACCTCCCAAATCCTCTGAGATAAATTCACTAGCCCCCACTGAACACAGTGCCGAAACTTCAGCACACGACCTCATTCCTTCCGTTGAAATTCCCATCAATGTCTTCAGGAACTAAATTATCCTTAAATTAGGTAATGAAAATAGCTATCAGTTAACAAACCCTTTTGGCAACTAGACAAGACATACCCTCATTCGACCGAATTACACTGAGCAGGGCATCAAACAAATTTTCAAAAGATACTTAAACCCAAATCTACTTAATGGACTACTCACAGGCGACGCGACGTTTAGTATTGTACAAACAGTCCATCCGGACCATTTTCGAGAGTGAGATTTACTCACAAAATCGTTGAAGATATCTCAAACGAAATCAAGCAGGAAGACAAAATTCTGCATGTACATACAAGGGCACATCGTAGCGCGGAGAAAAGTTGTCTGCAACTGGTAGAAAATTTCTATTTTCCCAGAATGGGATCTAAAATAAAAAAAAGTGAAGCGCTGCTCTGTTTGCAAAGAATGCAAATATGAAAAACATCCAAATAAACCTCTTATTAACGCAACACCCATACCCCAGTATGCTTGTCATACAATACATATAGACTTATTCTCCACCGAAAACCACTGTATACTATCTGTCATCGATAAATACCCCAAATTTGCATTAGCGAAAAAAATGCCATTTCAATCCGTAGAGGATATTAAAGGCCCCCCTCAGGGAAGTTCTTCTTTATTTCTGGGTGCCAGAGAACGTTGTTATTGATAACGAAGGAGCACTTCAATCCCCTTCCTTACTGTCAATGATGGAAGACGATCTCAACATCAAGATCTTCCGCACTCCACCGTACAAGAATGAGGTAAACGGTCAGGTAGATTGGTGGCACTCCGCACTGACTGAAATGATGAGATGTCTAAAGAAGGAAGAGCCTTATTTTTCATTCGATGAGCTGCAAGAAAAAGCAGTCAAAGAATACAATCACTCAATCCACTCCGTTACTGGGAAAAAACCTATAGGTTTATTTCTCGGACACTTCCTTAATGCTGGTGCAGAAGAACTTTAGAACATTCGACTAGAGAACATCAGAAAACTAAAGACAAAACAAGACAAAGACTTAAAATTTCAACAGAAGACTACGAAATAAGACAAATAATTTTTGTGAGACAAAACAAATGGAAAGGATCTAAACTGACACCTATATATCGACAAGAAACAGTTAGGAAAAACAGACACACAAATATTTGAACCGATTCTGGAAAAATTGTCCACAAGGATAAAATACGTAATTCTTTTTTTTCAGAGCTGCTCTCGGACTTACTTACGCGAAAGTACAAATTTTGGATCTCACAAACTCGCAAATCGTGACACTGCACAATGGACAGACCAGAATACAAAACGGAAATTTCAAAATAATACATAGAATAGATTTGGATCAGTATGAGCATTTTATTTTGAAAACTAAGACGACACTAAACTACGCAGTAATACAGCACCATCCCAGCAAAAAATATGATCAGGCATATCAGGCTAAGGCTTAAATAATGAATAGTTCTGCAGAATAATTCCCTCTGCATTGGCATTTCTATGAATAGACTTGCAAATTTCAGAAGTGATAGGATCGCTTTAAAAGTTATAGTTAAAAGTGATAAAAGTTAAAAGTGATAAATGTGAAAAGTGAAAGGATTGATCGGACTGTTTAATCAGTATAAGAGTGTAATTAATTATACAGATTAAATATGTACGAATTTTTTAATCATTGAAATAAAATAAACCATTTTGGGAAGACAACCATATCTAGTAAGCGTAAACATAACGATTCTCAATTAACAATAGTAAGCCTTAGAGTAAGACTTAACCTAGTCATTGTTTAAGCCTGATCATAAGGCACATATAATGCTAAAAATGGTATGCCTTACAACCAATGACATGGTCCATGTTAAAATAAGGTAAAATGTATGCAGACTTTTTCCCTTACAAGAGACAGGCCTTTTACACTAAGGAATAGATTACACCTAATTAAGCCTTATATAATGATTAAATTGTTTGCTGGGATCCCCTTGCCAAATACCTATCACATGAACTACAACAGATAAACACACTTGTTCAGAATCTTAAACCATGCAAATTTAAAAGATCATTAGATTTTCTAGGCACTGCCTGGAAATGGCTTGCGGGTAGCCCAGAACACGAAGATTACACTACAATCAAAGAAACTGTCTCAAATGTATTGCGAAATTCAAATAAACAAGTTGTTATTAATCAACTATACAACGAGCGCATAAATAACATTACGAAAATAAATAACGAAATAGTAAACCTACTAAAAAAGGATAACGATAACAATAGCCATATTATACTCGAAATTAAATTTAAAATCAAGCTTGTAAAATAAGAATTGACTAATATCAACTATGCAATCCACTGGGCTAAAGCTGGTATAGTCAACTCAACTATTTTATCAAAATTAGAAACACTAACCAAAGACAAGTTTTTGTTGTCAACTATTGAAGAGGCATTAAATTTTTCAGAAATTAAAGTTATAACTAACGGTCTATTTACACTTTATATAATAAACATACCAATTGTCACAAGTAAAAAATATCAAATGTTGATTATAAAACCAATAAAGAAAGGAAAATTTGTGAACGAAATTCAATTCGAAAAAGTTATTAAATATCAAGATGAGATCTTTGGAATTACTACAGAATGTAATACTTATAATTATGTTTCTCTATGTAGGGAATCAAATATTTTAGACATAAGTAATAAAAACTGCATTCCAAACTTACTGGAAAGTCTTAAAGCCAATTGTACCAAAATAAGCAACGAGCGAGTACCAATCATCGATAATATTGCTCCTGGAGTACTTCTGCTGAACAATTTTGCCGGTGTTCTCGAGACAGATGACTCTTCTTACAAGCAAAACGGGACATATCTAGTAAAATTCCACAATAACTCCATCAAGGTGAACGATAAAATATACTTTGAATAAGAAGAATCGACGATACAAGTTCTCCTTGCAATACTTCAAACATCAGTAGAAAGCAAAGAACTCACAACGTTAATGTCTTAAGAGACCATGGCAGAGCTCCATTTAAATAAACCCAACACGATCGACCTCTTGCAAAACGAGAAAAACATCCATCAACTCAACAAATACGGACTTACCACCGTAATGCAATTGTGTTATGTTTACTAGCATTTTGGAAATTTTATAGTCAACGAAAAAACAGGACCGTCAAAATTTCAACCACACAACCTCCAACGCCAGAAACTGCAAAATCCACGACCATCATAAACCTTTCAGCATCAGTCACCATACCTCATGTTAATTTTAACAATCTTCCATAGTTTTAACGATCGAGGACCATTGTGTCTAAAGGAGCAAGAGTTAACACATGATCCACGAAAAGAATGCAATCTACATTCGCGTCAGCAGACATGCATTCCCAACAAAATTGCATCGCTCATCTGCACGACATCGACACCTAGGAAACTAGCCAGACATACGATTAGCAGTTTTTCAGCATAAACAGATAGTATGTAAGTCGAGCAATGTATTCTCTTTGTATAATTTTATCTCAAACAATAAAGTCGCAAAACCTTTCGTCTTGCAGTGTTATATTTTTTTAAAAACGTTAGTGGTTAATTATAATAAATTAACTTGTATGCCTGTGGTTTTGTATGCATGTGTGTCATGAAAATTTATATGTTATATAATTTGTATGAGGTGTATGGATGTGTTTTTATGAAAATTTATGCTATGTCATTTGTATGATGTGAATGAATGTCTTTTTATGAAAAATTATGCTACGAAATTTTTATGATGTGTATGCATGTGTTTTATGAGAATTTGAATGTTATATGATTTGTATAATTTTAATGTTTTAATTAATCGACAACTAATTTGCGAATTTGAATTGATTTTTCAGTTTAAAACTGGAAATTTAAGTAAAGATGTATGCATGCATGAGGACTCAATAAGGACTTACCTAAAAAACGGACTTTCGATTTTTCTCGAAAGTCTAGTACAATTCCAAATTTAAAAAAAGTCTAGCGCATCCGAACCGCTAGAAAACTAATTTTCAAAGAAACTGTCTTTGAATGACAAAAAAAATGTGGAAAGACGTTATACACTGTTTTGTAGAATCATATGAACCACTCCTTATCCAAAGCAACAAAACTCAGCTACAACATAAATGATAAAAATGTTAAGTGCTGGCAACACTTTTCCAACGAAACAGCAATAAGTTTACCATGACAAGCTCATACTAAAATCAACTTATCCTTTGAATTTCGTTCTCATCGTAGGATTTCATCGTAAGTTTCAGCGGTTAAACGTAGTTTGACTCTGCCATCCGAAAAATGTTCGAAAGACGGAAAATTTAAAAACTGGTTTCTTATTTTTATTGCAAATACTTTGCATATGAATACAAAATTTGAAGCGTCCGTTGGTGCAATATTTACGAAAATGGCCAATGCTGGTTACCCTGTGTCAGCAGCAAAGCAAAATATATACCAAATCTGCTTCACAATAAGTTAAACTCAACCAGTAAATTTTGTGCTTTAGGGCCACATCTCAAATACTCTGATGCGTTCGGGTGCCAGAGTACTAGCAGACTCGGACTCGGAGAGCATGGTTTCGACCGAAGCGGAGGAGGAACTCCTCAAATCGCCTGAGCGAGGCGTAGGTGCTGGTCTCCAAAAGAGGAACAGGCCCAAGCCGAGCAAAGAGGGCAAGAAAGCGCTGGCGAACTACAAAGCCGCGTTGCGCATTGTTGACAGGCTCGGCGACAGCACTTCCCTCTCTGCGGAGGAGAAGGATCGGCTGTGCTGGGCTCGGACGACGGTGGCAAAAGGCCGCGAGCATTTCGCTGGCAAAGAAGGGCTGGCTCTTAAGGACTCTGTTTTCCACAACAAAGTGGAGCAGAGCTTCTCAAAGAAGCTGGCTGACAAAAGGCAGAGGTCCGCTGAAGAGGAAAAATCGGCGTCCAAGAGGCCTAAAAACGAGACCAGGCGGCAAGGGGTCCAACAACCCTCTACTTCGAAGCCGAAGAAGGTCACAAAAGCCAGCGATGTGGCTAAACAGCACCTCATCGTGGCTTTGATAGATCGCAGCAACCCGTTGGGTCAATTGTCGCTTGAGAAGAGGAAGATCGTAGAGTCAGGCCTGCTCAACGCGATGATTGACCGAATGGAGAAGCACCTTGAATTAGCCATGCCTTCGTTCGACGGGGCGGGCTGGTTCAAGGGTGTAAAGATCATTAAATGTAACGATGAGCTCTCGCTGCGCTGGTGTACGGCCGTAGTTCCGGACTTACCGGGGCTATGGGAAGGAGCCCAGCTGGCGATTGTTGACAGAGGGAGCATCCCGACACTACCTAGAGCGAAGGTAACAATACCGCGGGTAGTGGAACCAGATGTGGCCCTAAAGCTGTTACAAAGACAAAGTCCGGACATTCCAACACAGGATTGGAAAATCCTGAATGTAAGGAAACCGGCTGCTCAGGACGGAGGGCAGGTTTACATCCTCCAAATAAACAAGGAGGCTGAAGACCTGCTCTACCCGCGCTTTGAGAAGATGGCTTGGGGTGTAGGTAGTGTCTACCTGCGCCTAAGAAAACGCCACCCACAGGATGGAAACAAGAACACCCTGGAGGCTGGTGAGATTGAGAGGGACCGATCCCCAGAAAGACGAGGTGCCGGTCAAGGAGGATGCCGCGGCCAGCACTCAAACTGCTGCAGATCAATCTGCACCGCAGTAAGTTGGCCTTGGCCAAACTACTGCTGACACTCGACAAAGGTAAGTTTGACGTGACGCTGGTTCAGGAACCTTGGATCTCTGCGGGGAGTCGGGTTGCGGGGCTGGCGTCACAAGATTTCAATCTTTTCTTCCCCACCACAGTAGCAAGAACAAGAACTGCTGTGCTGGTGAGGAAGGATATTCATGCTTATCTTCTGCCTAATTTCAGTTCAGACGATTTGACGGTGGTGGCGTGTAAGGGGGACAAAGAGGAGCAGGTGCTCCTAGCATCCGCCTACATGGCACACGATCGACCCGCTCCGCCGGATGAGGTTAAGAAAGTCACTGTGGAGGCGCTCAAAAAACACCAGTTGCTGCTCGTGGGAGCGGATGCCAACGCGCATCACACTGTCTGGGGCAGCAGCGATATCAACGATAGAGGTGAGTCTTTACTCAATTTTATTATTAATTATAATCTAGTTGTGGCAAATCGAGGAAACACCCCCACTTATAGGGGACCTCAAAGTGTTAACGTTCTAGACATAACTTTTCACAATGATCCTTATGAACAATTAGTAGAGAATTGGAGGGTTCTTGGAAGTCCATCTTTCTCTGACCACTGTTACATTAGTTACAGCTTAAATTTTAATCTAACTCGCGCTTCTCGGTCGTTTCGCAGCCCCAGGAAAACAAACTGGGAGAACTTCAAACGGAAAGTGACCAACGACTTAGGCCCGCCTCCCAGTATAAGCTCTGTAACTGGCCTGGAATGTGCGGTCAACACTCTTACTGGTAAACTGGTGAAAGCTTTTGAACGATCCTGTCCCAAAGTCTGTGCGAAGCGCAAACCTAAGCCACCCTGGTGGAACAGAAACCTGAGATGTCGCAGAAGACAGGCACGTAAACTCTTTAAGTTAGCCAAGGCAGCTGACTGTAGGGAATGCTGGGACGAATACAAGGACGTACTCAGGCTCTATAAAACGGAAATAAAGAAAGCCAAATGGAGCTCCTGGAAATAGCTGTGTGGTAGGATTGAATCCACCTCGGAGACAGCAAGACTTAGGAACTTGCTGGCTAAACGCCCTGTCACGCCTAGCCTGTTATGCAGGTCTGATGGAGAGTGGACGAGCAGCAGCTCGGAAACGCTGAAGATCCTTCTAGATACTCACTTTCCGGGCTGTTTGGATGACTCCACCCCTTTAACTTATGGGCAGGCGACTGATCTGCATGACATCGAAGGCATTGGCGAAGTTGTCACCAGGCAGAGGCTTGTCTGGGCAATTGACACCTTCAAGCCCTTCAAGTCTCCAGGTCCGGATGGAATTCTGCCGGTCATGCTTCAAAAGACAGGTATGCTTGGTGTTTCTTGGCTAATACAAATCTACAAAAGTTGCCTAGTGCTAAGCCATGTACCTGCACCCTGGAGGACTGCAAGGGTTGTATTTATACCCAAGGCAGGCAAGGTCAACCATGCATATCCGAAGGACTACAGACCAATTAGCCTGACTTCCTTCCTCCTTAAAGTTTTCGAAAGAGTACTTGATCTTCATATTAAACAAGGACTTGGTACTCAAACCCTATCGAGAGCCCAAAATGCGTACATGAAAGGAAAATCTGTTGAAACGGTAGTCCTCAAAATTGAAAGGGCACTCCATTACAAAGAATACGCCTTGGGAGCCTTTCTAGATATTGAAGGCGCCTTTAATAATGTGCACACAACAGCTATTATGGAGAGCCTTCTCACACACAACACTCACCCCGCTATTTGTAGCTTCATAGGCAACATGCTTAAGCACAGGCTCATATCAGCGGAGTGCTCGGGCGCGCAAATTACAAGAAAAGTCTGCAGAGGCACTCCGCAGGGAGGGGTTCTATCTCCTCTCTTGTGGAACCTTGTAACAAACTCAATTCTGGAAAAGTTGGAAAGCATGGGACTCACGGCTGTGGCCTACGCCGACGACATTGCAATTTTAGTCTCGGGTAGGTTTCCACACTCCCTTGGTCAGCTCATTAGGTACTCTCTTGGGCTGGTTGAAGAGTGGGCGAATACCGTGGGTCTTGGCATTAACCCAAATAAGGCGGATATTGTGCTCTTCACTAGAAAGTATAAAATCCCTGATTTAGACCACATCATGCTGGGCGGCTCCAGGTTAGGTCTCAAGCTACAAACTAGGTACTTGGGTCTTATTTTGGACAGCAAGCTCACATGGAAGGCAAATTTAGAGGAAAGAGTTAAGCGTAAAAGCAACGCGATTTATGCCAGCAAGAGAGTGCTGGGTAAAACGTGGGGTCTAAGCCCTGCTCTAACGCACTGGGTCTACTTGGCGATAGCTAGGCCGATCCTTGTTTACGGCTGCTTGGTCTGATGGCTAGCAGTGAATAAAAGTACCTTTGCTAGCATGGCGAATAGAGTTCAGCGGTTGGCGGCCCTCTGCACTACAGGCGCCTTAGCCTCGACTCCCTCGTCTGCTCTGAACGTCCTACTCCATCTCCCCCCGCTTGATCTCTTCATCAGAGGCACTGCTGCAAAAGCTGCTGTCAGGCTTAGGGAATCAGGACACTTCGAGCCAGGATCCTTTGGCCACAGCAGTATTGAGCGGGGGTACACAGGAAGCACTGACTACCTGGTCCCCACTCTGTGCTTTGAGAGGGGATATCGAGCGACTGTGGGAGATGGGCAGGAATGGAATCGACAAATGTGTCCTGCAGCTCTTAGTATCTACACTGACGGCTCGAAGACAGTTGCGGGTGTGGGGGCTGCAGTATATTCTATAGATGCGGCTATGGAAGCAGCTTTCAGGCTTCCGAATAACAGTAGTATTTTCCAGGCGGAGGTGTTTGCGATACGTAAAGCCGCAGACCTGATATACGCCAAAGATACTACTGGCAAAGTTTTAAATATCTTTACGGACAGTCAGGCGGCGGTTAGAGCACTGATGTCTCATACATACAAATCGAAGTGTGTATTCGATTGCATTCAGGCCCTGAACAGACTGGGTAACAGCAGGTCATAAGGGCATTGATGGAAATGAGAAGGCGGATGCGTTAGCCAAGTATGGGGCTAGTCTTCCCCTTTTGGGAGCGGTTAACATCCTTACTCCTATCCAGACGATTAAGTTCTCAATAGACTCCCAAATGATGCAGGGTGCGACGCGCAGATGGGGTGCAACTCAGACCTGCAAGGTAACCAAAATCATGTGGGGGTCGTACAATCTCGCATCGACCAAATACCTCCTCGAGTTAACGCGGATTGACTGCAAACGACTCGTTGGTATCATTACTGGTCATTGTCTTGTGGCAGCGCATGCTATGAAAATGGGACTCTTAACGAGCGACACCTGTAGAAGGTGTCAAGAGCCGGGGGTCTCAGAAACTGTCCAGCATCTCCTGTGTCACTGCCCGGCACTGGGGAGAACCAGACTGCGATACTTCGGTGAGCCCTGGCTGGTGGATCTCTCGCACGTGGCAGAGCAAAAGCTGAAGGACATCCTTCTGTTCGTGAAAAAGTCCGGGGCCTTTGATGGCTGCCTGGACTGAATTCCTTTCTCTAGGTCCATATATCTGGTATCGCTACGGACCAGTAGGTCTATGTGTGGCCACGTGCCAGCCAGTACAACCTAACCTAACCTAACCTCATTGCAGGATCATTCCCATTTGCAAATCTAATGACAAATCGCTCAGTAAAGAAATTCCAAAAAATTACAAAAATGGTCACAGCGGCAGCCATTTCATGATTTTCTTACGAAATTCCTACGACATTTGGCTTTCATTAAAGTCCGTTTACGGCATGAAGTTCGTTTTGATTTCAAAACTGGACCGGAAATTATAGGGCAAAAAGCTTTATTTTGCTGAGCAAATTTGCAGTATTTAGGAGACAAAAATTACCATAGCTGGCAACTCTAATCAAATTTTTCAGCCAAAAATTCAACGAATGTTATCTGAAGTAAGGTTCAAGTACTAAGTGAATTTCAATAAAATCGAATGGTTTAACCGGAAGTTATAGGCCAAAAACCGGTTTTTTTTTTCTCAGTGATTTTCAAGATGGTACCACTGCCACAGGGTTGCCCACATTTCCAAATCACTTCGTGAAATGTTTGTCAAAAATCAAAAATTTTTCAGCAGGGTCATTGATTTGAAGGATTTTTTTCAGGTGCCTGCCGTAGCTTCAGAGTTACTTTCAAAACCGTGAAAGCACATATGTGCTAAGTCCTAGTCAACATCAATACGCTCTGCAATTGTCACGATGATCCAATGTTTTCGTCAGAAGTAATGACAAATCAAAATTTGAACAAAAATCATTGTCTACTTTTAGGCATGCTGCACCCACACACGGCTCAACATTTCTATTTTTTTATCATAAACAAGCTATCAACATAATACGTTTTAATATTTTATATTTTTTTTTAGCAAAAATTTACACTGCTTGGAAATATGGGAGTACCTCAAAATTCACTAAAACGTTCGCTGCTGCCGAAATCATTCGGGTATCTGAATTTAAGTAAGTCATTGTCCTACTTCCTACGTACATCTGCGTCCTCCGAAAATTTCAGCTCAATCGGATCGGCCACTCTAGAGATTATCTCGGAAAATCATTTTGCTGATATATATATATATATATATATATATATATATATATATATATATATATATATATATATATATATATATATATATATATTATGTATATATATATATATATCAGCAAATATATATATATATATATATATATATATATATATATATATATATATATATATATATATATATATAAATATATAAAAATATATATATATATACATATATAAATATATAAATATATATATATATATATATATATATATATATATATATATATATATATATATATATATATATATATATATATATATATATATATATATATATATATATATATATATATATATATATATATATATATAAAGAAACATGAATTTTCGGCGAAACGAGTTAAATGCTAATATTCTGCGAAAATTAGTAAAAACCGAAATGTCCACTATAATTTTCACCGCAATTACCGAACACCGAAAACTACGATCCGGTTCAAAGGACCAAAAAATGTTTTGCAAATAAACTTGTTTCAAACTTTTAATTGAAAGACACTTTGTTGATTTAACACTTATATTCATAACTGTAAAATATTGAGCTACACCGTTTAAATTTCAATTAAACTATCTAACGTACGAGACCAAACTTAAATTTTACCTGCTTTCGAGGCAAGTTTCACAACAAGACTGTCTACTTGAGCAAATGTTCCACGTTTTCGAATTCTTTGTGAAAATTGCGGTAAAATATACGTTTACATTAACATTACTTTCAGACTACTATGAACTTGTCTAAATTCCATAAATTTCTATTGGAATACCTTCTTAATATTCTTAATGCACTTCATCTCAGCTGACTGCATGATTCGTAAAGTTTAAGTCGAGACAACACCCAAGTAAGGTTTGGTGTGCACACACTGTCCATTTAGCAAGTTGGTGTCTATTTTCAGCTTACTACCAAAAACAATGCAAATGCTTTTTCGATGCTTCTTGTTACTCTGAATCGCTGGTGATTTGTTGAGTACCTCTCTTGAAATCCAGATTGAAATTCAGGAAGAATGTTTTTGGCAGATGTAAATTGGCTGATACGGCTCAGCACCACCTTTTCAAACATTTTCTCAAGCGAGCACAATAAACTTATAGGCCTGTAGCTATCAGTTAAACAAGGATTCTTTTCAGGTTTTGGAATTGGGATGACAGTGGCGTGCTTCCACGCGGTCGGAAAGTAAGATAATTTTAGACAGGCGTTAAATATAAAATTTAGCTGGACCACTGCTTTTCTAGGCAACGTTTTTAGGGCTTTGTTTGGTTTGCCATCCGGAGCCTTGTTGTCCTTCAATTCACGTAGTCTTGTACAGTATAGTGCTCCATGTAGAAATGTGGTGTTTTCGGAAATCATATTTACAGATCGCTGGGCCATTGTCTTAACGATGTGGTTTCCCATATTAGCTGTAATACCGTGAAATAATTCAAAGTATTTGCTCTTAAATCCGCCTTTTCACCGTCAGAAAAAGCCAGTTTGATATCCCTGTCACGTAAAACCCGAATTTGATTGATAGAATTTTTCCTAAACAATAAATTAGGTCTCCAAACTTGACGGAACCCATGTTCGAGGTTGTTCGACATCTTATTCCACTGTCTGTTCTTCAGTATTAAATTCCTGTCCCGTATCTCGCGTGTAAGAGTAGTAACTATACACCTCAAACTGTGGTCTCTGCTTCTTTGCCAGCTGCGTCAAATCGTGTTCCGCTGACGGATGAGACGTTTTATTTCCGCATTGATCTCGAATATACTACATTTAATACTTCTGTTCTTACCTGCTTACCTCAATTCCATTGCTAATTGCGCTGGTATATCGGATTATTAGGTCGTCAATATGCTCATTGTTACTTATGTCAATTAAACTGCGTTCACCAAGCAAAATGTTTGCGTTGAGGTTATTGCAAAACGAATTTTAGTTGCAGGCATTGAAACAATATTTACTGCGGACAGGCGTGTCTTTGCAGTTTGCGTCTGTACCAATGGTTAACTGTATGGGTAAATGAGCTGAAGAGAGTGCTTGAAACGTGCAGGGAAGTGAGACAGGTAACCGACCGTCGTTTATAGCGAAGTCGAGGATGGACCCAGCCGCTCTAGGCGAGTAGAATGTGGGACCAGGAGGAGAAAGTATGACGAGATTTTTATCCTGTACAAAATCAAACAGTATACGTCCATAATTATTAGATGTAATGCAGTTCCGGAGTCTATGTCAAGCATTCAAATTGCAACATAATAATTACCTTTGGTTTTGGTTGGTAAGGAGTATGTCTTTTATGAATGCTTTTAATTGAACATCGTTCAGTTTAGTTCCCGGAAAGTAAACAGCGAAGTTTTGTATACCATCCTTATGTTCTATGCAGAGATTTTCTATAATCGTGCTAGATGCAGCTTGCGCGAAATTGTTTTGTGCACTGCAATCGCAGCATCACCTTCTTTTCTATCAGTCCTTTCTCTCCTGTGGGTGATAACTTGGATCCTAATGATAACTTGGATGTGATATTTTGTCTTTTGCTGCTAATCCCATCTCAGTAATAACTAAAATATCTGCTTTTTGATTAGCAGCAAAATCGAAAGTCTTCATCCATTTATTTCTAAGTTTTTGCGCATTCTATATAATAATAGTGAGCTTAACGTGTATATTAAAATTTACGAGCTAGTTCGACCAAAGTAATAAATTGTTCATGCCTGTTTTTGTATCGAGATAAGCTTTGAATAAGATTCGGTGCTAATCATCGTGTTTGCAGAAAAAAAATTCTTCTTCGTGTGGATTCCTAGTTTGAATTTTAGTGAGAGCTTTTGGCTGGGGTAAATATGCGGGAGCATTTGGTGTATACGAGCTTGTAAAAGCTTTTGGCAGATGTGAGCTCGTAAAGGCATGAGGCAGGCTTTGCCTGGTTACAGCATTGTACGAAAGCTTTCTAACTGGAGGTTGCGTTTCTTGAACTTGCCTTCTTGGCAGCTTGAGGTATTCAATTCGGGAGTTCATTGGTATTTTCTGCTCAACACGTTTTTGATTTTTCCCTGACAGTTTTTGCTTACTAATGTTCGAAGAAAAACATTAGTATTTAAATCAATTTGGACAAAAATTCATATTTCCATACATATATATATATATATTTATATATATTTATATATATATATATATATATATATATATATATATATATATATATATATATATATATATATATATATATATATATATATTGATATAAATTTGGCTGAAAAATCCGATTGGTGCTGCCAGCTATGGCAATTTTTATGTCTTTGGTTTTGAAAATTCGCTCAGGAAAATAAAGCTTTTTGCCCTATAACTTCCAGTGCAGTCATGAAATCAATACGAATTTCATACATTTAATGGAACCTATTATAGGCATTATTCAAGTCAAATTTGATTGACAAGCCACGATAGGGTTGCCAGCTGTTGTTGGTTTTGTGTTTATTTCCAATATCTTTCTTAAGCGATTGGATTGTAAAATTTTCAAATGGTAATGATATTGTAATGGCAATATACAGCAAATATTAAGTTTTCAATTATTTGAAAAAATGCCGCGGCTGGTAACCCTAAATTTCTTTGTACTTTTATAACTTCGAACGCAGTCATCGGATCGATACGAAATTCACAGAGTAGGTTAATTTCAACGTGATGCAGATGTGATACTGGCAAAAGGTTGCCAGCACGAGTCTGTAGTGCTTTTTCTGTATCTATAAATGCTAACAGTTAGTATTCATACCGGAAACATTTACAATGAAAATAAATAGCCAATGTTTAAATTCTCAAAGTTCTGCAAAATTTTCGGATCGCAGCCCCAAACACCAACTTCAGTTACAGTGCCGCAGGCAGTAAGCATTTTCTTCATTAATGTTATATGAGATGCTGCTTTCAAAGTTTTGTGAAATAAGCAACTGATAACGAATAAAGTTAACAAGTGTTTTGCTCTCATAAGCTTTGAAACCTCTCTCTGATCTGAAACCTCTCCACCATATGAGCTATAATGCATTCTTGAGACCAAAGTAAAACGTGGTGTTTGAAACATTTTGGCTGTAATAAGCAGCTCGCGTGGTAAAATATGTACTCAAAACCTGCACGATTCTTCTACTGTTCTTCGAACATAAGTGTTTTTAGCGGTTCAAGTGCGCTAGAGTTTTTTTATTTCTAGGTTGTGTTTGCGCTTGCTGGAGGCCGGGTCTCGAGCTCAGTGTGGTTTGTTACATATTGAGCATTTGATTTGATCAATGTCGGCTTGAGTCAGTTAGCAATCAGAAACTGAATGATTGCACTGCAGCTAGGGATTCCAATCCCGAACCATATTTTCAATCCCGGGATTACGGGATTAAAAAATCTCAAATCCCGGGATCCCGGGATTTGAAATTCAAAATACAACACAACAAAATAAGTCAAGTTTTTAGTAAACAGATTATATAATTTGCCATAATTTCAAAACTACAACAATAAGTAAGCTCAAAACTGGATAAAAAATTGCATTATTACTAATTTATATTATTGATGCAAATAAAAACAATAATTTTAATTATCCAAAACGTTGACAGTATGAAGACAGATATTAAAAATTACATCTTTTACAAATTACAACAAAAATCACGACCAAAAACCACAACAACAAAACACAACTCTTAGAATTGAGATACATAATAAAGTAACATATAAAAAATTCGGCCAAAGTTCATTGGGTTTTTCGGAAGTAACATTGAAGCAATAGCAAAGCATCTAAGGTATCGTCTCCAAGCCTGCTTCTAAATTTATTCCCGATTTTGGACGCCGCGGAAACGGTCGAGAAATATTGGTACGCCTGCTCCAAACTATGCAAGTGCCACCACTTTCGAAAAGATTCATTTCTTTTGCAATGGTTTTAATTAGATTAGTTTCTTGCGGCATTTCATGCTAATGTTTTTCATTCTTTTGCAGCTCTTCTTGCACCGTCAATTGACGACCACTCTGGCCTGATTTAATAAGGGTATCTACTGGGTTCTCTTCATTTCTTTGGCTACCAAGCATAGGGTTCAGCATCTAGATCATTGATGTATTTTTTTTTAATATTTGCTTTGCTTGGTTTCCAAAATAGAGATTTCACTTGGTAAATTTTCGCTGGAACAATGTGGATTCTGGAGATAGCTTAGCATACCAGATAGCTCGGTACACTGACGCTCTTTTATTCGGTCCAATATTGCAATTTTCATAGCATTCAGAAGAATAGACCGTTTTTCTCCTAACAGCCTAAATACAAATATTGATGAAGTATTAGCAGTGCATAAATTTGCAAGTCTGCGACTAAAGGCCGTCACAGCCAATTTTACAGGGAGTAAAACTTCAATAATTTTCTGAATCGAATCAAACTCTGTTGCTTCTAATTGCTCTGAATATTGCAGGCCTATTAATGTATACTATTTTCCAAAATGGGAAACTATTCGAGCATTGTCAAGAGACTATTTCATCTTGTTTTACAATCCATTTAAAGGAGACAGTTAAATGCCTTGCTCGGATCCGACATAGTTTTAAAGATCGTTATTATTTTTCGATGGAGCTTTTTTTAAATATAAAACTACCTAACGAACTTTCTTTATGCATGCGCTGATGTCCTTCGCCTGAGTTAGCGTGTCTTGCAGGCGACCGGTTTCAACGTAGTTAGCTGATTCAGGACCATCCAAATCTTCGTGGTCGTCGTTCAGACTATCGGCTGCTTCATCAACTCTTTAATCTGGAATGGACCTCATATTATAGCGAACATCGCAAACTGCCAAGTGGATGCTATGCGCCAAACAAATATGTTGCTCTGTACCAACTAGTCTGCCTACTTTTCGCATTTCGTTTGACCCATCAGTTACGATGGTAACAATGTCTTTTCCTAGAGAAGCAGTAAACTCATATCTATGTAGTTTCCAGCTGTCATTGATATTCTTACTCTGATATTAATTTACTAAGTAGATGTTTATATTTATATAGCGCCTATTTGCAGTCAAGGTCCATTCATCAAACATCAAACTGAACCGTTCACCTGAGATACTAGCCTGTTATATCTTATTTTTTATTATTTTCTTTACCCTGCTTGCATAGCCAACAACCTTTTTTTGATTGTTGTTAAGGATTTTGGTAAATCTGTGTATGCATTCGCTAGTATTAATTTCCTCAAATCATTTGATGTAACGAATGCACTAAATGCGAAACAGTCCATACTTATTTATTTACAAACCCCTTTGTATTCTCTTGTTAACTGTTACATCGGTTTGTTTTGCTCTATTCTTTATGCATTATGATGTGAGCTAATTGTTTTCTCATAAATATGGATTCTATTTGCACTTTTCGAGTCTTGCTGTAACTTGATTGCCGATAATGCTTGACTCCCGGCCCCGAAATCTCAGCCAATTTCTGATCCCGAAAATCCCGGGATTAGAAACCATCAATCCCGGGATTTTCGGGACCAAAAATAGGCCGGGATCCCGGGATGCCGGGATCCCGGGATCCGGGATCCCGGGATTGGATTCGCTAACTGCAGCTCATACATCGAGTAGTTAAATGGCAGTGAGTGGAACCGTGTCCAAACATTTGGCAGTTCCTGCATAGCGTAACTGTCTTTCGTTTGATTGTGTAATAGTTCCATTTTGCCATTGTGTGAATGGTTGACTAAATGCTCCGCAGCTCGCTCAGTTTTGTGCCTTTCTCCAAATTTAGCAGATAATAAAAGTCATCGCGTACATGAGACGATGACAAAATTTTTTTCAGGTCATAACCATTGATACTCTACTCTTTTTTTTTACTAATGTTTGAAGAACATTAGTATTAAAATCGATTCGGCCAAAAATTTTTATTTTCATTTATATATATATATATATATATATATATATATATATATATATATATATATATATATATATATATATATATATATATATATATATATATATATATATACATATATATATATATATATATATATACATATATATATATATATATATATATATATATATATATATATATATATATATATATATATATATATATATATATATATATATATATATATATATATATATATATATATATATATATATCATCAAAAAATTTCAGTGAGATAATCTCGGGAACGCGCCATCCGATTGAGCTGAAACTTTCAGAATACATTGGTATATATGCAGAATAGGTCGAGGTCTCACTAAATGTCAGTTATTGTTAACCCTTTGGCGCCGGCGGCCATTTAAGTGATATTTCTGATATACCTATTATTTCGTACACAAATAATTTTCGCAAAAATAAAGTTGACGAAATAAATTTCGAACGTGTTTTACATGTGAATCGGATAATGTTTTGGAATTTTTAAATCCCCATATGTGCGCTGGGTGCCTAAAAAGAGAACGGGAAAATTTGAAAATTTTTAAATTGCGATAACTTTTGACAGAGCTATTCAATCATTACGAAATTTTCATTGCATATTT
>OX376374.1:86160744-86182744 GCA_947369275.1 Nemotelus nigrinus
CTGGTAGAAGCGATTTTGAATTGTGGTTAACCCTGTGCCAGTGGTGCCAGCTTGAAAAATAGCAAAGAAAAAAAACTGCTTTTTGCCTTATGAATTCTGATTGTGTCACCAAATTTTCATGAAATTGACACAGTGGCTGAACCTTACTCTAAGCCTGGTTTGATAGAAATTTGTTTGAAAAGTTAGATTGGTGCAGCCAGCTATGGTAATTTTTGTGTAATTGGTTTTGAAAATTTGCTCAGGAAAATAAAGCTTTTTGCCCTATAGCTTCCAGTCCTACAGCATGAAATCAATACGAATTTCATACATTTAATGGAGCCTTTTATAGGCATTATTCAGACCGAATCTGGTTGAAAAGCCACGATACGGCTGCCAGCTATTGTTGGTTTTGTGTTTGTTTGCAATATCTTTATTAAGCGATTTTATCGTAAAATTTTCAAATGGTAATGATATTTTAGTGACAGTAAATAGTAAATATTAAGTTTTTGATTATTTGAAAATTTGGCGGCTGGTAACCTTTAATTTCTTTATACTCCTATAACTTCGAACGCAGTCATTGAATCGAGACGAAATTTGCAGGGTAGGTTAATTTCAACGTGAGTTAGATGTAATAGTTTTTTGGTTTCGATACTGGCAAAAGATTGTCAGCACGAGTCGGTTGTGCTTTTTTTATATCAATAAATGCTTACAGTTAGTATTCATACCGGAAACATTTACACCGAAAATAAATAACCAATGTTCCAGTTCCAAAGTTCTACAAATTTTTCGGATCGGCGCCCCAAACACCAACTTTAGTTACAGTGCTGCGGGCACTGAGCATTTTCTTCATTGATGTTGTTTGAGATTTGAAAATTTTTGTGAAATAAGCAAGTGATAGCGAATATAAGTTACAAATGTTTTGTTCTCATAATTCGTGCCAGAGGTAATATCTGAAACCTTTCCACCATATGGGTTATAAGACCAAAGTAAAACGTGGCGTTTGAAACAGTTTGGCTGAAAAAAGAAGCTCGAAGAAGCTTACAGTTAGTATTCATACCGGAAATATTTACAGTGAATATAAATAACCAATGTTCCAGTTCCCAAAGCTCTACAAATTTTTCGGATCGGCGCCCCAAACACCAACTTCAGTTACAGTGCTGCGGGCACTGAGCATTTTCTTCATTGATGTTATATGAGATTTGAAAATTTTTGTGAAATAAGCAAGTGATAGCGAATATAAGTTACAAATGTTTTGCTTTCATAATTCGTGCCAGTGGTAATATCTGAAACCTTTCCATTATATGGGTTATAAGACCAAAGTAAAACGTGGCGTTTGAAACAGTTTGGCTGTAAAAAGAAGCTCGAATATGCACTCAAAATTTGCACGATTCTTCTACTGTTCTTCGAACATTAGTCCTTCAAGCGGTTCAGGTGCGCTAGAGTTTTTAAGTCTATAAACACCGCAATGGTTCTTTTGTTTACATTTAAGGCCCGGTTAATGATATTCGTTACGTAGTATATTGCATCTGCTTTGCTTTTACCCTGACAGAATCCAAATTGGTTTGGGGCTATTTGTTGACGCATTATGAAAAAGTCACACAAACGGGTCTTTAGGCACTTTTTGAAAAATTTTGATAGGTTCAAAATCAAGGAGATTGCTCTATAGTTATTTAGACACTTCTTATGCAGCGCTTTTGGCGTATGCCGACGACATTGTGGTACTTGTGAGAAATGCGTTCCCAGAAATTTTGTCGGACCTTATGCAATCGGCGCTGGACCATGTCCAGACTTGGGCCAGAAAAGTTGGTCTTAGGGCAAACCCGGCAAAAACCGAACTTGTACTCTTCACAGGGAGACACAGGGTACCGGCTATTGCCACGCCTAACCTCAACGATATAACATTTGAACTTGCTGATAGTGTTAAATATTTGGGTCTTATACTAGACAGGAAACTGAATTGGGGGGCTAACGTGAAGCACAGAATTGGTTAAGTTTGCGCACCACTTTTCGCTTGCCGGTCCACCTACTCCAATACCTGGGGTCTTAAACCTAGGGCGGCCTATTACATATTCACATGTGTAGTGAGGCCGATTTTGGTATATGGAGCGATCGTCTGGTGGAAGGCAGCGGAGAGTAAAACTAATATCAAGGAGCTAACAAGACTGCAAAGATTAAATGCATATGTATGACGGGCGCTTAAAGAACCGCCCCAACGGGTGGGTTGGAAATGATTTTGGGACTCATGCCCCTAGATCGATTCATCTTTAGAAGCGCAAGTTAAGCGGCGATACGCGCTAAAAGTTCCGGCATGTGGAACGATTCAGATCAGTGGGGTCACAGCGGTATTCTCACAGAATGCCGAAAAAGATTTGGGCTCGTTGCAGAAGACACGGACCACATGAGCAAAATAATACATCTTGGCAGGAATTTCCAGGTCAAGAAACCCACAAGAACAGACTGGAAGAAAAAGGAAGCTGCCACCGATGGGGGCGTCTGGATTCTGGATCTGACGGGTCGAAGACGGACACAAAATTTGGCTCGGGCGTGTTTTCTACGGATCTGAGCTTTAACCTGTGGTGTAGACTGTCGGACCATGCTACCGTCTTTTAGTCTGAATTACATGCTAAACGCATGGCAGTTGAGTCCGTTAGCGGAATATCAAAAAGATTAATGACGATTTGCGTCGACAGCAGAGCAGCCATTCTTGCTCTTGCGTCTAACAGATGATCTTCAAAAACTGTTAACGCTTGCAGAGTGGCTCTCAATGAAAAGGCAAGGCATATTCTTATCCGGATTATGTGGGCGCCAGGGCATAGTGGGGTCATGGGCAACGAAAAAGCTGATGAATTGGCGAGGAAAGGTTCAGGAGATTAGCAATAGGAATTTGTCTTCTCTTGAAAGAGTACTCTGTTTTAACTGTAGACTTTTTTAGTAGAAGGTTTAACATGCTTTAAGAATTATTAATAGCTTCATCCAGGTTGATTATATGCCATATTTCATTCCAATTTTGCAGTCTTGATTGCTCAATTAGTTCACGTTCACGTCATTATAGGTCAGATTTGCTGCAGTGCAGTAATAGTCAGTAATACAAGACTGGAGAATTGTTGTCTCGAATTTTAAACTGCAAGTCTCTTTGAAAAAAATTTGATGTATGCACGATCCACTTCTAGCGCGTGCAGTACCGGTAGGTGCTTGTTGGTACCAAATTTTCCTAGAATATTAAGGTATTCCTGTGCAGTAGTTGTAATTTTATTTCCGTTCATATTTATATTAATATCTTCGAGTATTAAATGGTGTTCGTATTTTTCAAAATTACCTAGAAAATCATTTAAGGAGACAATAAAGTCGTTAAGCTCAAGACTTGAAGAACGATAGATGCAGGTGATATGAAGGTTTATATTTTTTGGTAGCAATAGAACAAAATGCAAAGTGTTTCCGTTTTCAGCTCATCTTTAATGAAGGCAATCACTCCATCGCATTTGTTGTGCAAATTTGGTCTAGCTAAGGTCCTGTATCCATCAATATTAAAGCACGTAGCCCATTCTGACTGCCAAGTTTCGGTCAAAACAATGACATCAAAAACGTTCTTCGTATTGCTTAGCGTTAAAACAAACTCATCAAAATTTTTCGCGATACTCCTATTATTCATATGCAGTATTTGAATTGATTTTTATTTTTCTAAATTCAACTTCCGATATTTATATATGTCAGCAACTATTCTTGTACATTGGTTGCTATTTTTACTAATGTTCGAAGAACAATAGTATTAAACTCGTTTCGCCGAAAATTCATATTTCTTTATATATATATATATATATATATATATATATATATATATATATATATATATATATATATATATATATATATATATATATATATATATATATATATATATATATATATATATATATATATATATATATATATATATATATAAATATATATATATATATATATATATATATATATATATATATATATATATATATATATATATATATATATATATATATATATATATATATATATATCAGCAAAATGATTAAGGGAGATAATCTCTGGAGTGGCCGATCCGATTGAGCTGAAATTTTCGGAGAACGTAGATGTATATAGTTGGTAGGTCCATGACTTTCTCAAATTCAGATATCCTAAACATTTCGGCGGCGGCGAGCGTTTTAGTGAATTTTGAGGAACTCCTATATTTCCAAGCAGTGTAAATTTTTGTTAAAGAAAAGTATTGGAAATGAAAACTAATTATGTTCTAAGCTTGTATATGATAAAAAATTGGAAGCCGCGTGTGGGTGCAGGGTGCCTAAAAGTAAGCAAGGAATTTTTTTCGAATTTTGATTTGTCATTACTTGTAAGAAAAACAATGGATCATCGTGAAAATTACAGAGCGTATTGATGTTGACTAAAATATGGCACATATAGATTTTCAGCATAAACCCTGTAGCTGTGGCAGGCTGCTGAAAAAAAATCCTTCAAATCACTGACCTTCCTGGAAAATTTTTGATTTTTGACAAAAATTTCAAATCTTTGATAAATTTTATCCTTTGTCCTTCATCTCAAGATAAAATTTTCAAAATTCCGATTTGCATAAGAACGGCAACCCATCACCAAATTACCTCTATTTTCAGCACTCGAAAGTTCTGTTCACGAGAACTGACGACCGGATAATCCGATCATAATGAAATTTACAGGATATGTTGACATTAGCTAGGACCAGGTCTCATACAAGTGATTTTGAAATGCAGGCAACCCTGTGGCAGTGGTACCATCTTGAAAAACTACTGAGAAAAAAAACATCTTTTTGGCCTATAAATTCCGATTCAGCCATCAGATTTTAACAAAATTTACACAATTTTTGGATGTTACTCTATGTAACATTTGGTGAAAATTTGGTTGAAAAATTAGTATACGGCTGGCAGCTGTGGTGATTTTTGTCTCATAAATCTTGCAAATTTGCTCAGCAAAATAAAGCTTTTTTCCCTATAACATACGGTCCAGTGTAGAAATCAACACGAAGTTCATGCAGTAAATGGACCTTAATGTGAAGTAAATATCGTAGGAATTTCGTACAAAAATCATAAAAGGACTGCCAGCTATGATCATTTTTTAAATATTGTGGAATTTCGTTATTGAGCGATTATGTCATTAGATTTCCAATTGAGAATGATCCTGCAATGAAAATTAACAACAAATATTAACGTTTTAAAAATTTGAGAAGTTTTGAGGGTGGTTACTCTAAAATTCTTTTCACCCTAGAACTTCCGATTCAGCCATCACATTTAACAATATTTGGATCTTACTTTAGATAACATTCGGTGAAAATTTGGCTGAAAAAGAATAGATTTGCCAGCTATGGTGATTTTTGTCTCCTAAATCTTGCAAACTTGCTCAGCAAAATAAAGCTTTTTTCCCTATAACTCAAATCAAATTGAAGTTCATGCATTAAATTGACCTTAATGTAAGCCAAGCGTCGTAGGAAGCTCGTACAAAAATCATGAAAGGGCTGGCAGCTATGACCATTTTTGTAATTTTTTGGAATTTCTTTACTAAGTGATTATGTCATTAGATTTGCAAATGGGAACCATCCTTAAATGAAAATTAACAACAAATATTAATGTTTTAAAAATTTGAAAAGTTTTTAGGGTGGTAACTCTAAAATTCTTTTCACCCGTATAACTTTCAGCGCAGGGATTCAATCGAAACGAAATTTAATGGTTGAGTTTAACTTAACGTGAAGCAGTTTTAAGTATATATTTTGCTTTGCTACAGGGTCACCAGCATTAGCCATTTTCGTAAATATTGCACCAACGGATGCTTCAAATTACGCACTCATATGCAAAGTATTTGCAATAAAAATAAGGAACCAATTTTTAAATTTTCCGAATTTTGAACATTTTTCGGATGGCAGAGTCAAAATACGTTTCACCGCTGAAACTTTCGATGAAATCCTACGATGAGAACGAAATTCAAAGGATAAGTTGATTTTAGTGTGAGCTTGTCATGGTTAACTAATTCGTTGGGAAAGTGTTGCCAGCACTGAACATTTTCATCATTTATGTTATAACTGAGTTTTGTTGCTTTGGATAAGGAGTGGTTTATATGATTCTACAAAGGAGTATATTACGTCATTCCACATTTTTTTTTTTTCATTCAAGGACAATTTCTTCGAAAATAAGTTTTCTAGCGGTTCTGATGCGGTAGACTTTTTTTAAGATTTTCATTATCTTCTAAACATCGCGCTGCAGCATAGCCAAGAAAACATCAACACAGCCTTCACCCCGAAATATTTCTAGTTTGTTAAAGAGATGAGTCATTGCTACATTTATATAATATGAATAAGTGAACTCTCAGGGCAAGGTGAGCATGCGTGAATTGGTTGCAATTTTGCTTCGAAATCTGCATAGATTATGAAAGAGACTTTGAGCTGCATCAAAAAATTTTCGAATTTTAATATTTTATCATCTTCTGTTGGTAGAATTGTGTGGATTTTGTTGCAGTCATGCTCAATATGTTTATTATATCACTCAACAGTTGTGATCATAAGACAACCATCACATAAATATGACTCATGCTCGTGGCGGACAGACCATTATTCACCAATAGACTTATCCAGCAGTAATGACCATGAGTACTACTATCGTTCTCAACATAGAGAAAATTTATGTGTCGCTCTTGTCTTTGTTTAGAACAATCAAATATGTCGATCATGGAGCCGTTCTTCCATCCATAAAAGTTGACGCTTATCCCATTCTTTTGCTCAACGATGGGGATATCGTTTAAACAAATCGGCATACCATCACCGTTCAAGATTCAAACATTGTTATATGATAAATATGAGCTGACACAGCAACAATTTCGTTCAATAGGATATAAAGCTGAAACAACTGCCCAGGCAAAACATGCGTCATCAGAGTTTTTAATATTAACTCATGCTTTTTTCAAGGCAACTTCTTTTGGTAACGGTAAATAGGATCCTCCGTAAAATGGCGTATATTAATTACTGTTTACTTGTAAGTAGAGAACTTGCTGGAATGACCATCCACTATATCGCTCTTGAAACTCTTCATTTTTCTTTAAAATAATAGCGGGAAAATTCTGATACACTACAACAAGATCGCACCCGATTGTAACTAAAACGTATTTGTATTAAATGATTTCAAATCATTCGAACTATTTTCTTTAATTGCATCGAATTTAATGTAAATTGCAAACAGTTCCACATTAACTTTCACCGTAGTAAGCTCATGAAATTGATTTTGCTATAGTTCTCTAAAACAATTACTCTCCCCTCTCAAAAATTCTTCAATGCTTAATTTTGAATTTTCGTTATGATTCTGGTATGAATCTATTTGACTACGAAATGCTTGTGAAATTTTCGTCACCTTGTCGTCTTGAACATTATTGATTTTGCCGACATTTGTTTTATGCAAATTATTTCTCAGATGGTTTTTGAAATATGATTTGATTATGTCTGTTTCGCGAATATGACAGTGCATAGTACAAACAGTATCATGTCTTCTTTTGTTAGCTTTATGCGGAACTCGAACCACTTAATTAACTACAATTCTTGAACAGGCGGGACTTGCACATTTGATGAGTTTTCTATAACATGTTTTAAGTTAACATGTTTTTTAAGGTTCCATGAATTATTAAAACCTATTTTACATATACTACACATGAATTCTTTTCTCTCATGCACACTCTCGATGTGACACTTCAAATTATTTGACCGGGTGAAACTTTTCTTACAACTGGCGCAAGCAAACATAATAGATTACATGTAATAAAATTTTTAATAATCAAGTATTGATGGTGTATAAAATAGATATTAGTATAAACTATAATATGTGCCGCGATAATGTTTTATCTCCCGGAGCTACCAATGTTTTCCACAGCGAGTAAATTATTTCGCCAACAGTGTCTTCTCTGTCCGCGTATAATACCGGTTTTTCTATTTCATTGACTGGGCTCTTCTCAACAGATTTTGCAATATCTATTAGATGTAAGTCGTATATGCCTCCTCCGTTCTTTACTAGACCTTTTGATGTAATCGACAGTGAATTTTTGCTGATAATGTCCAAAATTTCTCTAATTAGCTTGTTGTATCGGTCAGGCAAAAATAGTACGTTTTCTTTCAATTCGAGACAAATCTGTTCACTAAATATTGTTTTCTTCACGCTACTATTCAGTACTTTGTATGGCTGGTTAATAGCCAAATCGTTCACGCTCATACAAGCCTTAAAATATCTTGCAATATCATAAAATGCTGGTATTGCTTCTTTTTCGGCGTTTTTTACCGTAGTTTCCTGAATATTGCCTACCGAGCTTGAGTGTTCGTCGTTTTAAACCTGGAAGCAGAAAAAAATACTCTTTTATTCACAATCTGCTTTATATTTAACTCGCTTAGATTTACTGTCTCTCCCCATCATCCAATTATTTTCACACAGAGCGTCACACACATGCACACACACACACATTCATGATCAATAAGAGATACCCCCTCCTCCTTCAATTGATTTCATCATTTTTTTCACTATTCTATTTTCACCAACTACATATTTGAAAATTCGGTACTTACCAGCTCAGTCCATCGTTAATTAAACACTTATATCACTCCTTGAAAGAAAGAAAAATACGACGATCTTCGGAGAGTAGCCAATAGAATAATTAGACGTAAAGGCTGGTACTGAGTTAATCGTGAAGCTAAATTTTGACATGTCTCCATTATCTGGTCATTCTTTCGAGCGAAAATTTTGGCAATGGAGAAAAGCAGAGACACTGCTCATTTCTGACGGATAAAATGTCAAGAATTTCGCTTTTCGATCGATTTTCTGATTGGAAAGACATTTGCTCTGCTCCATTTTCAAATTGAAACACCAAATGTCACTTTTTACCTCGAAAGAATGAACTGCACAAACTAAATTAGCGTGAAATGATTGGAGACCTGTTTCAGTGCCATCTACGTTTTCAACGCGAAAGCAACTTCAAAGCAACTTCAAAGCAACTTTTCATGCTAAGAATAGAGTACAACTCTTGCTTATTTTCAAGCTAAATTTTCGCCGAAACAGATTTCACGTAAAATTTTGTATGAAAATTTCACGTGAAATCGAACTCAGCACTATGCTCAAGAAACGAAAGCATTTTAACAGAATGCTGAATAACATGAATTACAATTTTATGGCTAACAACACTCGACAAGCGTATAAAGTAGTGAAAAACTTAAATCAAGGCTTTAAACCACGAACTAGCCTATGTAGGGCTGCCGATGGAATTATCATAAGTGCCTCAGAACAAAAGAAGGAAAGATGGGCATCCTATTGCCAGCAATTACTGAACGGAAATGTCCCTTCACCTGACGAATCGCCATCATTAATTGGTACATACCTTGACCGTGCCTCATCTCACCTTCTCACACAAGATGAAATTCGACAGGCCATGGACCGCTTGAAACCCAACAAAGCACCAGGCATCGATAATATCCCCGCGGAGCTCCTGAAGACAGACGGGATTCCCGTTTTAAGGGCTATCCATGGATTGGTGACAGACATATGGCAACAAGAAACGATGCCGGATGAGTGGCGAAAAAGTGTTATATTTCCCATTCACAAGAAAGGAGATAAACAGCTATGCGGAAACTACAAGGGCATATCACTACTTTGTACCTCGTACAAACTCTTAACCAAGATTTTATAGTTAAGGATTTCCCATCACGCTGAGAGAATTCTTGGTGAATATCAAGGCGGTTTCAGACGTTGAAGATCGACAGCTGACCAATTATTTACGGTCAAACAAATTTTGGAAAAATGCTGG
This sequence comes from Nemotelus nigrinus, assembly GCA_947369275.1. Taxonomy (NCBI): domain Eukaryota; kingdom Metazoa; phylum Arthropoda; class Insecta; order Diptera; family Stratiomyidae; genus Nemotelus; species Nemotelus nigrinus. The sequence continues at coordinate 86,170,546 of OX376374.1, forward strand.
GAATTCTACATTGATGTCCATCAAATATTCGTCGATTTCAAACAATCGTACGACAGCATCAACCGAATTGCATTATATAACATCATGTTGCAAATTCGAGTCCCAGCAAAGTTGGTACGACTGGTGAAAATGACCATGACCGATTCCACGCCACAAGTGCTAATTCAGGATAATTTGACCAACTCGTTTTCGACGAATACAGGGTTAAAACAAGGGGATGGATTAGCTCCGGTACTCTTTGACTTGGCGTATGAGTATGTTATTAAATCCCCGTTGACCCGAGCAGAACTCTTTTATTTAAGTCGACACAGCTAGTAGCTTACGCTGATAACACGTTCGTTCAACGACGCCAAGGAAGTATTTGTAGCTGTAGACGAAACCGCCAAGGAAGCTGGTCTTCAAATTAACGAATCAAACACAAAAGTTATGATTCAATCAAGGAAAAGACAACGATAGGGGACTATAACCTTGAAAACGTAGACAACTTTGTGTATCTAAGGACGAACCTCTCGAAGGATGGGAAGGAGCTTGATGAAATCAATCGACGGACTCAATTAGCCAATAAGATTTTTTTTCGGTGCTTCCAACTTTGAAATTTCGATGCGTACTTAAGAATACGAAGCGAATACGAAGAAAACAATTATTAGACCTGTGCTATGCTACTGAAGCGAAATCTGGACAATGACCCAGGGGTCCGAAAAAGCCTTGAATACGTTCGAGAGAAGGGTAATGTTGCCCAGTTCCAACAAACTCGTACACTTTCTCTCATGGCAGCATAAATTTTCATCTTTTTCTTGTCATGTTTGTGGACTTTTAACTCATTACGTCGTTGTGCCACCCAATAAGGATTATTTAGGCTAATGTTTATTGAAATCCTTTTTGCCACTCAATAAAATTTATTGGGGAAACATTTTTTATTGAAATTATTTCACCTTCACTTTTCGTCACAGAGTGACTACGCCTTTAGGAAAATTTCATTTCAGTTGCTCCTAGCGATAGGCAATTAGCGGTGCTAATGTTTGAATTCACCTCAGGTATATTACAATCGATTTCCCCATCCATCGATTTCTCGATTCCCGGTTTCGCCTTATAAGGCAATGTTTAAATTGCATTCCATTGCCATGAACAATGTGCGTTGGGTAGATGGCGAGAAGTTCGGTCGGTTTTAGGGAGTGAGAGTTTGGAAGTCGGCAGCAAGCTTTTGAACGTGCTAAAACGTGCTCATTTTTTGATCCATTGTGTTTTGTGCCGTGATTATTGCATGGCTTAGGATTGTGGTAGTTTTAGACGGCCTCCGATTGACGTGTTGTGCACGATTGTTGACATTGTTGACAACTGACAAATGTCAACAATTGATTCCACGCACCGACAACAGCGACATCCCCCTCCGAGCGGGCGAAACGCAAGGTACATTAAATTAATTTTCATTATTTGAAAAACCGATCCACACACTTTCTAATTCGAATGTACCATATAGAAGAAATTGATATGAATAAATCAGTCTGTTCGGTATGCTAAAATCGGTCGGTGACCAAGCAGACATTCAATATTAAAACAAAACGATTGTTTCATTTATTATTGAAAAACAATTAATCGTTTCACTTAACAAGTGCATTTCAAGCTGAGGCTAGTAGGGGCGGTTAGATTCGCCACGCCGAAGCTCAAATCACTTGTATTCACTAGATACACCGAAGCTTAAATCACTTGTGTTCAAAAGAGTGATATTCTTTTCATTATTATCTACCACGACTCTAATTTTGTGGTAGTAATTCATTCGTCTAGTCCAAAACAAAAAAAGAAACAAGTACAACTTGACTCAAACAACTTGGCTAGGAAGAACGACCAGTTTTACCATTTCATGGCGACCTTGCCAGCCTCGAAAAATTTACCGAAGGAAGGTGGACCGCAGTCACGAATTCATCCGGAGATCCTCGAAGCACGAAAATTCAAAGCAAAGAAAATAACAATTCCGAAGGTAGACACGAAGAAGAAAAAACGCGGCGGAGGACAGGTTTTCATCAGAAAATGGATAGCTGCGTTATTGAGAATCGCAAAAGACGACGAACATCCTCCACCATGGGAGCAACAGCAACGACTCTATGAGCAAATTGAAGAGCTACGAGCACAAATGAAACAAAAATAAAATCAACCGTATACTAAGAATTAAAACAAGAATGAATTACAATGAATAAAATGTATTGAAATGAATTATAAAATATAAATGAAAAGCAAAACTAACCAAAACAACGTTTGTGTTCTTGACAACTAGTGACATAAATGTAAAAGGCCTAAGTTCTCTCTATTTCTGACATTTCCACTTTGCTGCATTTGGCGTCACAAGCGCCACCTATGACTCAGTAGTAGAATTTATTCGCAAATTGAAAATAAAATTCACATGTGTACAATTATTAGAATTAAAACACAAATTGCAATTTTAATGTGCACAATTTCTAGATTGAAGATAAGAAATAGTAAGATTTCATATGGTCCATGATAATTCTCGATAAATGGACGAAAATATTTGTCTAATAATAAAAATAATAACAAATCTAAAAAAAACCCAAACAGAACATACAAAAGAGAATACAATATTGAAAAATTAAATACTGTAGAGGAAACACAAAAAGAAGCAATTAGCATAGACAGTAGTCAAGAGTTACTAGAAACATGATAAGAAAATATAAAGAGGCAAAAGAACTACTATTAGAAAAATTAGAAAGTTCCGTAGATAGCAAAATGAGTAATTTCAATATTGAATTAGCGTTAAAATCCATACCAATTTTTACAGGAAACCCCAAAGAACTAGAAGCATTTCTAACAATAGTTAGTCTAATCAACGAAAGTCTTAATGAAGATGGCAAAAACAATTTGCTGAATTTTACAAGAAATGTGAAATTAGGAACAGCAGTTAAAACTCAGCTCTAAACATTAGATGTAAAAACATATGAAGAATTAGAAAAAATTCTCAGAAATAGATTTAAAAACAAAAAAAGTCCACAGCAACTTCATATTCAGTTAGCACAATTAAGTCAACGTGGAACGGTTGAAAAGTTCGGCGAAAAACTATCTGAGCTCATTAATGAACTAAACGAAATTCAGATTAGTAGCTTAGGTCAGAACCCATCTCCCGCAGAAAAAAGCGCAATACAGAAGTCAAATGACTTCTACGCATTAATTATTTTCCAAAATGGGTTAAGTGAACCCCTCAAGCCGACTTTTTTTGCGGCTCAACCCAAAACATTAATCGAAGCAATTCAGATAGCAACCGAGTTTGATTCACAAGAGCTAAGTACCCGACAACAAACAATAAATATTAAGATTCCGAAAATTTGAAAAGTTTTGTGAGGGGTAATTTTTGTATTACTACAACTTCCATTGTGGTATATTTTTGGTAAATTTTTGATTTTGATGCTGACAAAAGGCTATCAGCACGAGGCGGTTTCGTTATTTTGGTATCCCAAAATGCTAGCATCAAGTATTCATATCGTCAACATTTACAGAGAAAATAGGTAAAAAGTGTTCAAATTTTCCATGTTCTTAAAATGTTTCGAATGGCAAGCTCCAACAACTTTCTAGCCTTGTAACTTTTGATGAAATCATCAGAAGTAAATGAAATTCAAGGTGTAGCTTGATTTCGACAAGAAGCAGTTGTGGTAGGTTTTAAGTTGCAGTGCTTAGTTAACTGTTGAAGACACTAAAAACTTTCTTTATTTTTTTTTACAAAAGATGCTATTTTCAAAGTTTTGTAAGGTAAGCAACCGATAATATAAATAAGTAACAAGTGTTTGACTTTCCGAAATTTCGAATTTCATAAAATGTTCAGCCCTGGAACTCTTTCCACCCTATTTGTTCAAATGAATTGGTAAGATCAAAGCAGTGCATTGCCCCCAAAACAGGTTGGAGCACGTGTGGTAAAATATGCACTCAAAATCTGCACGAATCCTCTACTGTTCATCGAACATAAGTATTTCTAGTGCTTCTGTTGCGCTAGAGCATTTTAAAATTTTAGAATAAACTTCAGCTAACTGTTTTATGGTGCTTCCGTTATATTTGTGTTAAATGTATTTATTTTCTTGAATGCGACAACCAATTCTACTAAATTTGTCACATCCGATTTTCCTACTTCGGTCAAGTAATGATTGAAGTCAACACGATTATTATCTTGCTGTTTGACTCATTCCTGATCCCAAAACACTTTGATTTGTGTTCAATATTCCCTGTAGAAAAGGGTCGTCCACCGACAGTTCGATTCGTGGAAATATGTGAATATGCAAACATAATGCTCTTTCGCAAGTTTTTGTTTCAATCGATTTTACACCTGCCGGAATTTCTAATATGTTCCATTTTGCAACATGCAACATGGCTAGGGAGTTTAATGTTAGGCTGCTTCCTCTCAGTGCACTCCGGGTAACGCCAAATGGCTCAACAACTGATACGACTCGATTTGATTGACGATTGGAATTTGTAGCAATGACAATAACGACTTTTGGGGCATGACCTGGCTTGGATCAATGTTTCAAGGCACGACCGACGATTGTAAAATACGGATCCGGGCTGGCGGTTATTGCGTTCTGGACCTAGTTGCTTTATGCGCGGTACAACTGGAGTGAAATTTGAGCGAAAACGGCTCCAGGCTAATAGCATGCCGTCTCCGTCCCGTTAAAAACTGGCAAGTCTCAGAGTACGTCCGAAGCCCGCACCGTTGAGTTGGTGGCTCAGGTTTGGTTGACATTGTTCACGATTAGCGCTGATCTGGCTCTGAGATCCAGCCCCATGATAGCTTTTGATCAACCCTTGCGTCGGCTTCCCTGCTATGCAAAGATAACCACGGGGTCATTAAGGCGACTGCACATCCGGGCGGAGATAGCGGCTTTGAGTTGGGACCCATAAGCATTGATGACGCAAACAAAAACAAAATTGACAGACAACCAAGCGTGGAGACGACAGCGGCGACGCATGGCCAAGGAAGCGCCGCCATAGACCGTTTTGCGCTTGCGAGGAGGCCGAGGGTGCAAAAGACGCCTCCCCTGCCAAACACTCAAACGCGAAGCGAGGGAAATATCAGCTCCGTATGCGCAACAGATGGCAAGGTGCCGAAAGTGCTGATGCCTGCTGCAGTGCTTTGGAGAGTCCTAGGAGTTACCCGCGTGAACGTGCTGAGACGGAAGTGGTGGAAGAAACTGTGCCACAACAACTCGCACCAGAACGTGTGTCTCTCAAGAGGGAGGACATTAAGCGAGAGCAAGTGGCTGAGGAGGATATGTGGAAGAAGTGCCAGCATATCCTTTGAAGAATATTTCAGGAGACGTTTGAGGTCATCCTCGCCTGCAGAACGAACTGGCAGAAAGCAAAACTAGAGTATCAGCAAGTGTTCGAAGACCAGACTGCTGAGGCAGCCACTCCTGTAGGAATCCCGGGACTGGATTGGCTACGGCAAAATAAGCGCGTGGCCCAGTCTAGTCCTGAAGGCATCCAAATTAAGGAGGTGGGTGACGGTCACCTACAGAAAGAAGAAAGTAAACGTCGCTTAACCACCGGTGGTACCCGCTGAGCCAGAAAAGGTGCAGAAAAAGGGGGTCCAAAGGGGTGAAAAGAAAAAGAAGAAAGGAAAAAATAGGCAGAGATAGCGGTGAAAGAAAATTGATGCTTTCATCGTCAAACCAACCTAGGTGAAAACATACGCTGAGGTCTTGGGGGCCATCTGTCAAAATGCTTCCCCAGATAAAACTGGTTCGCAAGTACGACCCATAAGGAAAACCGTGGACGGAGAAGTCCTTCTGGAAATTGCGCGAACGAATTATTAAATGAAATTCCAAGTCTCGATCCGGGCTGCCGTAGACGGCCAAGGAGACGTGAAGCTTGTGACCCCTAGAGTCAAGATCGAACTTCTTGACCTCAATTGCTTCACATCGGCCATCAATCGTGAGGCTGGAGATGACGGAGCCAGCGAGGTGAAAACCACACTATTCCCTCAAACAAAAGGGAACAGAGGAGAGCTGTGGTGGAGCTGGTTGAGGCACCAACATCCAAAATCCTCAAGTCTGGTAGAGCCCGGGTGATAATGATTAGCGCCCGAGTACCAAGGTGGGCTGAGGTGACACGCTGCTGACGATGCCTAGGCTACGACCACACAAAGCGTAGCTGCAGGGTTCCGGACCGGAGCGCCAGCTACTGGAAATGTGGAGTGGTTGGCCACCGGGCAGCAAACTGCTCTGTGTAGGGTCAGTTTATGTTATGCACTGAAAGGCATGTTGCGAATGGTGCCAAGCATTTCATGGGATCGAGTGCATGTCGAGTTTTCAAAGACGCACTTGATGCCAAGAAAAAGCAGAGAAGGTTTCGAGAGTCCTTCAAGGCAACCTGCAGGGCTGTAGAGCTACCGATGACCTCCTCACGCAGCTAGTCTGCGAGCAAAGAGCTTAGATCGTACTGATCAGCGAGCCTTATAGGGGGAGAAATACGTCTGTTTGGCTGGCAGATGCTACGAGGTACGTGGCGATTTCGATCGCTGACCGGCAGAGGGCCGCCACCGTTCAAGAAATGGTCATGTGTGGGTGACATACGGAGAAATAACCTTTGTGAGCTGCTATTTGTCCCCGAACGACTCAATGCAGGAATTTGGAGACAAGCTTAGCTCACTGGAGGACTCTTTCCGTGGCATCGTCGGCAACGTCATCGTAGGGGGTGACTTCAACGCAAGGGCGTCGGCGCATAGTCGAGATGGCATCGAGGTTGGATTTGTTGTTGTTGAATACGGGTTCAACACCAACATTCAGAAGGCTTGAATTTGGCGACTCTATTGCCGATTTAACCATGGCATCGGAGAGACTTGCTGCACTCGTCAGCGATTGCGGGTGATCATAGTTACATCACTTTCCAAATACCTCAGGGTAGGCAGAGACACTGCCACTCTTCCTGTGAGTAACTTGGCTGAAATGTCGCTAAAATTTATAGGGATGCGATGACCGCATCGCTCATTTTGAGCTTGGAAGGGAAGCCTCTAGCATCTGGGATCCCATTGACTTGTGCAGCAGTAGATGCTGCTCCTGACAGAATCAAGAGGTGGATTCGCAGGGAGTGTGAGGTTTCAGTACTCAAACGTTAACCCTTTCGAAGAAAGCAACATGCATACTGGTGGAACGAACTGAGACGCACTGCTTTGAAGTGCACGCGCAGGGCACAACGCAAGTTACGTCCAACTGACCCCAACTACGACCTACAGTCAGCACATCCGCACACATGCCCCAAATCGTATCGTTCTGATTGATTGAACCGGAGTCAGCATTTCCACCCATGCCGGAGGCAATCACCTGTAAAGATGCAGCATAAATTTATACACATGTCTGTATATCAGCAGAATTTTCAATCAAAACGCATATCAGCAGAAATGTAAACTAATAAATGTAAGTTCGATTAATCAGAAGCCAGTCTGTTGTTGTCAATCACTGAGAATCAATAATAAAATTGTTTTAAATTGAAATCCTCTTTTTTTTCTGCTTCGTTCGGACCATCGATATAACTGGCGCAGTCGTGGCGGTCTTTCCTAAGTTTTCGTGCAAAGAATACTATCGACGGTTTATCGGAAGTTTATTTCGCGAAAAGGAAACGTTTACCTGTATCTCATTCACAACACGTCATGGAAAAATTTATCGAAGGTTTATCGGGAAATTATTTCGCGTACATACCGTATCAAAGAACCAAGTGTGGTGAAAAAAAAGAATAAGAAGGAGAAACAAAGCAGCAGCACTTACAAAATTATCAAAGAACATAATAATTTTTTATATTCACCTTTCTTTATATATTCTTAATCACATCCTTAGAGCTCTTCCCTAAGTTAACGCCATTTAGAAAGCTTAGTAATTGTGGAGAAACTAAACTTAAGTTAAGAAAAATCATAAGAAGTGGAATTAATTGAAAGTGAAGAAAGTGAAATCGGGAGTGAAATAAATAAATTGAGAAAAAGATTTCTAAATCAGTGAATCATTGTGTTCATATAATGGCTACAAACGGTTATTCTAGTAATCAAGTTATCACTACTGCTGATATTTTTAATTCATTATGGGTACCCGATGCTATTAAGGACTTACCTTAATTTGATGGTAATCAAAGATTACTTTTTTGATTTTATTAACAACGTTGAAGAAATTCGTTCGCTTATGTCTTGTACTGAAGGAACGGCATATGGAAACTTGTTATTACGTGCTATCCGAAACAAAATTGACGGGCCGGCTAGTGAAATATTGAATATGTATGAGACCGCGCTTGATTATGATCAAATTAAACAGAACCTCATTTTGCATTTTGCAGATAATCGTAATAAAACTTCGCTTATCAAAGACCTTCACGGTCTGAGATAGGGCAACAAATCCGTAAAACACTTTTATAGTGAAATTATTGAAAATTCGGCAACCATGAAAAACTATATTCAAATCCATGAGCACGATTCTAATGTAATAAAAGCGAAACGTGAATTATATAGTGAGATATGCTTAAACACTTTCCTCTCGGGTTTAAAAGAACCACTCGGAGCAACAGTAAGAGCAATGAAGCCGGAAACCTTAGCTTCAGCATTTGCTTACTGTATTAAAGAACAGAACATATTGTACACCAGATATGATAGTTTCAACAACTCACTCATGTATGGTGTAATGAATCCAAACGCTCTTCAAGCAAGAGAAAAAATTCCTTCACACTTACCACGGCTCAATGTATTTCACCCAACCACACTCCAGACAGATGCACAAAACCTTACATATGTAAAACTGTACAACACGCCTAACTTGAGACTCAGACACATATTTAACAAAAATAAGCCAGCTCCTTCGAATTCATTTGTACCAAATACACGAGTTGATCAACCACCTTTCCAAAACTTGGCTCCCCAAGTTACAAGAGCTAGTAACTGGCAAATACCAAATAATAATAATAATAATAATAATAATAATTACAACAATGCTTCCCCAGTCACAAAAACAAATAATTGGCAATCGCAAAAGCCTGAGCCAATGGAAATAGGTTCCGCAAATACGTGTCTTACACGACTTCAAAATTCAGGACAAACCAAAAATACCCTTCGACCAACGGAATCCCCCAAACTTGCTCTAACAGAACTATTTAATGTACCTTCCTTAGAAGACCAAACCCCAAACGAAAACTTTAATTTCCAAGAATTAGACCAATTCTATGAAAAATTAAATCAGGAACAGAACCCAGCAGGCGTATGTGAATATTCTAACCCCGTTTTGGAGTACGAATACTTCAATCAATCAACTGAACAAAATTTATGTTATGAAATCGATGATGGAAATTTTCCAGAAGTAGCTTCAACAAACCCATTGGCTACCTAGACGTTAACAAACGCGGTTCAGTCCTCCCATACATAAGCATTTTATCTCCATTTGGGCATCCATTAAAATTCTTAATTGATACTGGTGCTTCGGTTTCCTTTCTAAGTCCCGAATACGTTCACCCAGAGGATATGAGAGACATCCATACCATCACGATCAAGAAAATTTTTAACCAGGAAAAACTGAACAATCAAATTACGTTACCTAACTTTTTAGAATTCAGCCAACCTGGTAAAAGTAGCTTTCTCGTTTTCAAATTTCATCAATATTTCGACAGCCTCTTGGGACTAGATATTCTTTCTAGCCTCAGAGCTAAGATTGACCTAGAGATCAAAACACTGATAACAAAAAATTCAACCATACCCCTCCTATTCAAACCGAATATGTAAAGTTTTTAGCTAAACTGCCAGTTGATGTAGAAGCCGGAGAAGTATACTTCCCCGAAACAAAAATTACTCAAAATTGATTAATTTCCGAAGGAATCTATTAGGTTCAAAATTGGTCTAGTATTGTTGAAGTAATTAACATATTTGATTAAGACGAAAAATTGTACTCTTAAAAATTATACTCAACCTCTTAAGCACAAAGAATATACGAGGCAACACTTTTGCGAACTGAACAATTTTAGCATTTGCAATAGTTAAAATGCAATGCATAAGCAATTTCCTTCGAACATCTCATCTGAACGATGAAGAGCGTAAAAACATACTCAAGTTATGAAAAGAATATGAAGATATCTTTTTCAAACCAGGAGACAGCCTGAGTTTCACAAATATCATCAAAAACAAGATTAAAACAACAGATGATATTCCAACTTACACAAGATCGTATAGGTATACGTTTGTCTACAAGACTGAAGCTCAGTCGCAAATCCAAGATATGCTCGAGCAGGGTATAATAATGTCTAGCTATTCACCATGAAATTTACCATTCTGGATTGTCCCCAAAAATAGGATGCCAGTGGTAAACAAAAGTGGCGGTTAGCAATAGATTACGACGATTAAACGAAAAGACAATTAGCGATAAATCCCCGATTCCCAACATTAATAAAAACTTGGACAAACTTGGTTGATGTTTGTAATTTTCAACAATTGACTTAGCAAGTGGGTTCCACCAGATTGAAATGGATCCCCAAGCCATAGGCAAAACTGCGTTCACTGTAGAAGGTGGACATTATGTATTCATTCGCATTCCCTTCGGTCTTAAAAACGCACCTGCTTCGTTTCAAAGAATAATGGACAACGTGCTGAAAGATGTCCAGGGGAAATATGTCTCGTCTAACTCGACGATTATTTCGTCTTCTCAACTTCCCTTCAGGAGCACGTTGAGAATCTCAGAAAAGTATTTGACAAATTAAGAGCAGCAAACTTTAAAGTTCAGCTGGAAAAATCGGAATTTAAAAAAAAAGAAGTCAGCTTCTTGGGTCTTATTATTACAAGTAAAGGCGTAAAACCAAACCCTGAAAAGATTAGAGCTATCTGGACTCACCCCATCCCACGAACTAGACGAGAAATTAAAGCATTTTTAGGACTCCTCGGCTATTATCGAAAGTTCATAAAGGACTTCGCTCGTTTGACGAAGCCATTAACCGAGTGCCTAAAGAAAGACAGGAAGATAGACTTAAAAGAGACATACGTTAAAACATTCAAACTCTGCAAACAATTACTCACAAACGATTCTATACTGCAATACCCGGACTTTACCAAACCATTTGTACTGACCACTGATGCGGGTAATTTTGCAATTGGTGCTGTTCTATCAGAGGGCCATTTGGTGCGGATAAACCACTGTGTTATGCAAGCAAAACCCTCACAGATACGGAAATTAGTTATTCGAGATCCGAAAAAGAGCTCCTTGCAGTTGTCTGGGCAACGAAATGTTTCCGCCCGTATCTTTCCGGGTGCCAATTCCTAATCGTGACTTATCACCAGCCCCTCTTATGGCTTATGAGTTTCAAAGATCCCTACTCCAAACTCATACGTTGGAGACTTAAGTTGGAAGAGTTTGACTATCGGGTGGTTCACAAAATAGGAAAATTAAACTCTAAAGCTGGTGCTCTCAGTCACATAAAACTAACAAGCAATTCTTTGAACGCAGAAGCTAATCTGCATAGTTCAGAAAACGAGATCAACCAAGAAGTACGATCTACTTGTGCAACGATACATTCAGCCACTGAAAACCTAGCTGATCACATATATACCTCCGAGCGCCCTTTAAATGAATTTAATCTCCAACTCGTCTTGGAATTTTCTAACAAATCTCCTTCCCGTCTGTTGAAATCTTGCACAAAAACAAACAACGTCGTACTATCAAAGCAAACACTTTTAGCGAAGAAAACGTGACAGAGTTATTCAAACGATATCCAGCACCAAACAAAACGACAGCCATATTTACAGACGACGAAACTTTCAAAACAATTCAAACAGTCTACTCAACATTTTTTCTAGAAGTAAAATCTTCAAACTAATTCGATGCACAACAGTTCTAATCGACATCAGAGAAAACGACCAACAGGATAAAATAATCAATGAGCGTTTTTACAGCACTTCCCAATTCGGGATTGGGAATATACCGTAATTTGTGAGCTTTAGCACGATTTCCATGTATGTATGCGCAGACTGTGTACGTGCACGGAAGTTCTTCAAGAGCTTGATTTGCGAATACCGGTTTTGTACGAAGCGTTCATATGTATGTGTGCCGGATCAAATTGTATGGCTACACGAAGATCGGATTAAAACCGGTTTGAAATCCCGACTTCGTGTAACCATAGAAATTTGAGCGGCGATCTGGTTTACAAACACATAGATTGTGATTTGTTTTCAATAGGGCGTGTCCAAAAGGGAAATTTCTAA
>OX376374.1:86182944-86240911 GCA_947369275.1 Nemotelus nigrinus
CTACTTTATTCAATAATTAAAATACAAATATACAATTTCGTTTTCGAGGCCCAATCGTGTCAAGTGCGAATGACGAAAAGAATGGAAGAGATTGCCGCCTGCGGACCACTTATGAAGGTCATAAGTGCTGACCATGCAGGCGTGAGTTCGTTTTCATCCAGGCACACAAATGCCTCATCAGCAATTGTGTGTCCGGACGGAGCTCGATTCTCCATCCAGACGCACACAAATGCCTCGTCAGCACTTGCGCGTCTGTGCAGAACTCGAGCCAGAAACGTAAACACAAATATCTCGTCGGCACTTGTGTACAGGTACAGAGCTCGAATCGTCGATATGAGCTCGAGTCGCACATTGTAAACATGTAACGAGACGATAGCTATGCGTGTCAGATTACGTGCAAAGCTATCATGACGGGAGGAATGCCATGCTCGCACTTATGCTGGCGCGGTCGTTTTATTGTGGACAGTGTAACGATACATTGCCGCCACATTACTCCCCCCGCAGTGGGTTTGACCACGATAATGTCACTATACGTATAAACGTACGGGTGGTCGACCTCTGCGTCTTGTGCGGGTTATTGTGTATTTCGTGGAATCGTTATTATCTGTTCCCATTGTGGTAACTGATTCCGACAGTAAAAATGCGGGCTTCAATGGAGATGGAGGCTGGCCGTCCATTGATGTCCACCTTGAAATATTTTTCCTTCCTTTTTAGATCAGGGAACGGACCGTCGTAAGGTGGCGTTAGGGATGGTTTCACCTTGTCGTTCCGTACAAAGACGTGAGTGCTGGTGCGTAAATCTTTGTGTACGAAGGTTGAGGTTGGTGCGTGGTGCGCTGTGTCCTGTGGTCACAATTTCACCATGCGTGACCTTAGATCGCGCAGGAAGTCGGTGTCGTTTGTACCTGGTGGTGGTGAGGCAAGGAATTCTCCGGGAAGTCGTAAGCTGGTGCCATATACCATGTCAGTGGGCGTGGCATTGATATCTTCCTTCAATGAAGTGCGCAGGCCTTATAGGACGGGTGGGAGAGCTTTTGTCCGTTCAAGCGTGTCATGGCAGCGTATGGCGGCTTTGACTGTTCGGTGCCATCGCTCGATGATGCCGTTGGCAACAGTATGGCATGGTGTTGTCCGCAGGTGGTTTATCCCCAGAATCCGTGTCACCTCAGCAAAAATTTGGCTTTCGAACTGGCGTCCCAGGTCGTTTGTGATCCCGGCTGGTACTTCGAAGCGGCTAATCCATGCAATTGACTAGCGCCTCGGCGACTGATGTTGCGGTGATGTTCTGGAGTGGGACAGCTTCAGGCCAACGCGTGAACCTGTCGATGATGGTCAAGCAGTATCGATATCCCTCATTTGATGATAGTGGTCCGATGAGGTCGACGTTGATGTGCTCGAACCTGGCATCTGAAAGCATGTAGCGTTGAAGTGTGGACTTCACGTGGCGTTCAACTTTGTTTCGTTGGTAGGCGATACAACTTTGGACGAAGTTGTTTATGTCGACGTTCATGGTTGGCCAGAAAAAAACGATCAGTGATGAGTCTCCTCGTTGCACGGATGCCGGGATGCGCAAGGTCATGAATCATGTGCATGATCGTTCTCCTGAACTGTTGCGGAGCATACAGTCGAACCCTGTTGTTCGTGACGATGCAATGTAGCGGTGCGTTTGAGCCAGTCAACTCCTGCTTCCTCCACTCGAGCTGTTGTGTTTGATCTTCAACCAAGTGCTGAAGTTCCTGATCGTACTGTTGAGCTGAAGCGAGAGAAAAGAAGTCGATGGTGTTGATAGCACTTTCCCGAGACAAATAATGCGCGATAGTGTTATCCCGGCCCGGAATGTGGCTGATGTCAACCGTGAACTAGGAGATAAAGTCCAGTTGACGTTGTTGCCTCGGTGATGCTTTCTCCGGCCGTTGTAAGAAGACGGATTGTAGTGGCTTGTGGTCCGAAAATACGGTGAAAACTCTACCTTCGAGCATGTGTCGAAAGTGCTCGATCGCTTCGTGGATAGCCAGTAGTTCCCTATCGTAGGTACTGTATCGTCGCTGGGTGTCAGTCAGCTTTCGTGAAAAGAATCCTAGAGGTGATGTACCAGACTTCGTAGTCTGATGTAGTACAGCTCCATTTCTTTCGTTTGAAGCGTCTACGGATAGTGACCAAGTTGCTGATGGATCTGGATGCGCTAGCGATGATGCATTGCTTAAATCTGATTTGCACTTCTCGAATGCTGTTACCGCTTCGTCAGTCCATTCCAGCGCTGTCTTATCTCGCTTCCGATTCCCGATTATAAGTTTTTGCAGAGGGCGTTGGTTCTGTGCAGCGTTTGGCAAGAACCGCCGGTAAAAGTTGAGCATGCCAAGGAAAGATGTTAGTTGATAGACCGTGCTGGGCTTTGGAGTCGCGGATATGCCTTCCGTTTTTTCTGGAAGAGGTTCCAATCCGTGCGATGTTATCGTCTTTGCCAAAAAACGTACTTCGGATTGGCTGAACTGGCTTTTGTCTGCGTTTATTGTGAAGGCGTACTTCCGGAGTCGATAGAATGTTTCTACGCGGTGCTGTCTATGTGTCCGTTCGTCTGGCGAAAATACCAGAATGTCGTCAATATAGACGAATACGTGGTCTAGTCCTCGTAATACCTCGTGCATAAACCGTTGAAAGGTTTATCCAGCGTGACATAATCCAAACGTCATGTATACGAACTCGTACAAGCCGAATGGTGTGATGATGGCTGTCTTCGGAATGTCTGTAAGCTCGACTGGAATGTGGTGGAACGCTCGTCGAAGATCGATGACAGAGAAGACTGTCATTCCATGCAAAGCTGCTGTGCAATCCTGGAGAAATCTAATAGGATATCGGTCTGGGACGGTGCAGGCGTTGAGCGCTCGGTAGTCCCCGCATGGTCGCCAATCGCCATTGGCCTTTCGTACCATGTGCAAGGGACTGCTCCACTGAATTTTGGATGGTCGACAGATACCCAGTTGTAGTAAGTAGTTGAACTCAGCTTTGGCAGCCGTGAGCTTGTCGAGTGGTAGTCGTCGTACTTTCGCGCAAACTGGAGGACTTTTCATTTCAATATGCACACGGGTCGACATTCATACAAGTCGACTGCGACTCGAACTCGAAACGTCATAGGCGTCACACTCGAAGTAGACAATTGCCTC
Source organism: Nemotelus nigrinus (assembly GCA_947369275.1). NCBI lineage: Eukaryota > Metazoa > Arthropoda > Insecta > Diptera > Stratiomyidae > Nemotelus > Nemotelus nigrinus. The sequence goes on from OX376374.1 coordinate 86,186,106, forward strand.
CGCACACGGGTCGACATGCAATCGAAGCGACTGCGACTCGAACTCGAAATGGGTCGTTTTCTACGCGAAGTTTTGACAAACAAACAATAGTATATATTATTTATTTATATATTTATTTTACGAAACAAGGCAACATACACAACAAGAAATCATAATATAAATCTAAAATACAATTAATCATTATAAATATAAAATAAAAATTGTCCGTAAATAATATTTCAATACAGCACAAATTTCGCAGCAGTTACTGTTCATTATTTTATTAAATTTAGGCTAATAACGATGAACGTTAAGCGGGTTTGGATGTGGAATGCGCTTTGGACCAGTTGTTTTTGAAGTTTGATTAGGTAATCTTCGAAGAGTAGTGCCTGCTTATAGAATTGAATATTCCACAGCACCTATTAATGGGCTCATTATAAGATAAGTAGTGTGATGAATGAATTCATTGAGCAGATTTGCAAATCTGGTGCGTCTTGGTCGGTTATTGAAAGTAACTTTACTAGAGAGATCTTCAATAATATTATATACTTGTATGTTATTAGTATATGTCGCTTTGTCACGTGTAACTTATATTCACCCACTATGGATTACTACAAGTAAAAATGATCCGACCTTTATTGAATCCGATATGAAGCACTTCCATTAATATTCTGACAAGCATGTCCCAGAGTCCAGCTAAATTCAATAGCTATACGCCTCTCTTCCACGCTCTAAGTGCAAAATTCCTATCCTCGCAGATGCCACTGCTATATCGTCTAAGAATGTCAATACCAATTGAATCATTAGCCATTGGCAGCAACAACTAGTGTTCAATAAAAGCTTCTCCAGTAAGTGGAAATTCATCCTGAAAAATTGCAAGCTTGTTTCTTTGTTAGGAAACTATATTATAAACACTTCGCTGTTGCTTGAATATATATATAGATGCTATAGTCGAATTGTTTTCGCGGGATGATTAAAATTGAACATTTTATTGAACTTTTTTTTGGGACAAAGTGGTTTCGAAAGTATACACTGATTCTCATCAGACACCAGCTCACACAAACTCGATTGTTTTGCGTTTTCCGGAAATGTTAAAATTTGTCACAACTAACGTAAATAAAAATAAAAATCACTCATATCCAACTGCAAGTGGTCATCAGTCAAGGAAGCACTGTAAGCTGGAAACTGATGAAAATCAGTGCATACGTTCAAAACCATTTTGAAAAAAAACATTTTCTATAAAATTTTCAATTTTAATCATCCCGCAAAAACAATTCCACTTTGATTCTGTTTTTGGTGGCTTTTTCCGCAAAACGATCGAGTTTCCCGTATCAATTATGCTCTGCTTTATCTATGCTGATTTATAGACAAGAAGGGAACCATGATCACAAAGCAATAACCTTTATGAGCATATAGGTGCAACTATTTTGTGGCCAACATAATTAAAATATATATAGGAAAATTTCATGTATATAACATTACAATATGTAACATTACATTATGCAAACATATAAAAAAATACATACGTGATACGTTATCAGAAACACTAATATTTTCCAAAGAACCAATCATAATTATACATAAAATAAAATAATTAATAATTTTCATTTCATTTATTTGTGTTATTTTACTCCTTCCAAAATAAGCTAGGCTTGTGGCATGGAAGGAGGAGTAATCTTACAATAGTTTTTCTTATGCCTAGTATTTTATATGTAGATATTATTTTAGATACTAAGTTATTTATAATCTTATAGTCTAATCAATATAGGTGATCGGGGTTTGGTTGATCAAAAGGTCATATACAAGTTCACATACAGTGTCACACAGAATAAATTCGGATTTCTTAGTGGGTGTTGAAAAGTTAAATAAGTTCGATTTTTGTATAAGAGGAACAAGATCAGAATTGCTATTTTTGTAATTTACTATGGATAAAGGTGTAGTCCAATGGGGTTATTCTCGGTCGGGGTCAAGTTGGCCAGGTGTCTGTGTTCTTAGTAAATGTAGTTTTAGTTGCCTCTTGAATGCCTGGACATTTCCTGACAACTCCTTCAAATGGTTTGGGAGTCCATTATATAATCTTGGGGCAATATACATGAATTGTTTTTGTTCTAGTGTCGTATTTGCAAACATTGTTGTCACACAAACATCTCTCTGTCTCGTATTTGCAGTGTGATTCAAAGGTATGAGTATATTCTTTTTAATTACGTACGTCAATAATTTTACAGTGTATAGACTTTTTAGATTGAGTGTGCTTGTAAGTGTATATATTTGATTTGAAGGATACGTCAGGGGAACGCCTGCCATTGTTTTTAGTACACTTTTTTGTGTTATCTGCAAGTGTTTTAAATGAGTGTCAAATGTTCCACCCCATGCAATAATGCCGTAAGAGAGTACTGACTGGAATAAGGTATTATATGTCATTTTTATGTCTTCAAATTTTACTATTCGGTTCAATTTGTAAAAGATGTAGACGAGTTGTTTTAGTTTATTATTTAAGTTAGCTATATGATCTTTCCATCTTAGATGGCTATCTATAGTTATTCCCAAGTATCTTGTCGTTGAAGTTATTTTGAGGTTTATTGAACTTTGAATTTCGTTTTCTGTTGTAACGATATTTATTCCATAGTCATTTGGTGGGAGTTCATTTTGTTTAGTGGCAAATGGTAAAATATTAGTTTTGTTAATGTTGAGTTTGAGTGAGTGGTCATTTGTCCATTTGATAATTTTTTCCATCGTTGCTGTAGCTGTACTGTTACATGTTTCCCAATCAGGCTCTGATACTAAGATGACCGTGTCGTCAGCAAAACCTAGTATTTTAGTTTTATTGTTTGCTAATTTGAAGAAGGATATCACATATATAAGATACAGCAGGGGGGATAGAACTGTACCTTGTGGGAGACCATAATTTGTATTCAAATTTGGGTTGCTGTCTGTTCCATTTAGCCTAACTATATGTGGTCTATTGCACAAATAGTCAGTCAATAACTTTAAAGGTTTATTCGTTATTCCTATTTGTTGTAATATTTTCCTAAGCTTGCTGTGGGAGATTGTGTCAAAGGCTTTAGAAAAATCCAGAAAAATGCCTAACGTTTTTCGTTTGTTTTTAAAATTTTCCAATACGTATTGCGTAAGGCTGCCCAATGCGTCATCTACTCCTTTTCCTTTTCGAAAACCATACTGAGAATCGGGAATCAGTTTGTTGTCTTCTAGGAAGTTCGAGATTCGATTTTTTATACAACGTTCGAATATTTTCGCAAATGAGTTTATCAGTGCTATTGGCCTATAGTTGCTAATAAGCGTTTTATCTCCTGATTTGAATAGTGGAATCGTTATGGTTTGCTTAAATATGTTGGGGAATTTACCCTGCTTCAAACATGTATTAAAAAGAAGTTTTAGGGGTTTTGTGATGAAGTTTTTCACTACTTTAACAGTATCCATAGCTATTCCGTCCCTACCTGGGGCAGTTTTTCCTTTTAAATTATTTATTATTTCCCCTATTTCATATTCTGTTGTATTGTAAAAATGTAATTCAGATGTATTATTGTACGATTCCAAGTACAATGCATCGTGGTCTGTCTCCAGTTCGGCGGCTATGTTTTTTCCGATATTTACAAAGTAATTATTGAATTCATCTGCAAGACATTTGGAATTTGATTTTCCATCTAAGTACACTCCCTTTACATTTAGGCCCTCACAATTTTTTTTTATTTTCTGATCTGAATGTTAGCTCATTAATAATACTCCAGAACTTTTTTAGGTCGGACCCAGCATTTTGTATTTTGTTTCTGTAATACATCTCTTTGGCTAATCGTATAGTTTTCGTTAGAATGTTTCTGTAGTTTTTGTATGTCTCTCTTAGTACAGTGTTAAATGGTTGCTGTTTTGATTTCTGTCCCATTTTGTCCCGTTTCTTAATAGACTTAACAATCGACTGAGTTACCCATGGTTTGATAATTGACTTTTTTTGATTAACCGATATCGTATGTGATGCAAGTTTTATCTTAGTTGAGATGTCGTTAGTTAATGCGTGGGCGAATGTTTCAACATTTGGGCATAATCTATACTTCAATTCCCACAGTTCGTCTTGTTCGAAAATATTTTTAAGTTTTACGTAATCTATTACTGTCTTAGACTGTTTGGGCATTTCCTGTTTTATATTGTGATGAGATGTAGGCCAAGCTAGGCTTATGATCTGTCCATAGTCGTCTGTTATATGTGTTTCATGAATTAACGCTCTTATTTTAATATGGCTTGTACTGTTAGTTTGCTTTATGAATGCATGGTCTATGCAAGTTCCTGTATTGTTTGTCACTCGTGTTGGCTGATTTATGAATTGTTGGTAGCCCTTGGAGAGTAGAGTCGTCATGTAGCTGTTTGTGTCATCATTTAGATGGTCTAATAGGTCAATGTTAATATCACCTATAATAATGTCTATGTCAGTGTTGTTGCTAGTGTTGTTTGTCCAGTTTTCTAGATCATGAATATATTCGTTTACATTTTTATTAGGTGATCTATATGTACCTAGTATATTAACAGTAATTCCTTGAGTAACCACTTTTACATTTAATGCGTTTGAATTTATGAAGGAGTGTATTTCATCTACGCTGTAGCTTAGTTTTTTATTTACATAAACGATTACTCCTTCACATTTGCTTAGTTTTTTTGTTGTGTAGTGAATGTTGAAGTTATTTATTTCAAATGCTGACTGAAATTTTCCTTGCGGTATAGAATAGCTGTGGTGGTGTGTTTCAGTCAACACTATTACGTCTATTTCTAAGTTATTGTTAAGAAATTCGTTTAGTAAGCATTGTAATTCGGCTATATGCTTTTTAATGCTTCTTATATTCAAGTGAATGATATTAAATGTTGGCTGTGTTAGTAGCTTTACACACTCTGAAGCGTTTTTAGTGTAATCGTTTTGAATTGTGTTGTGCGTAAGGTAATTTCGTAAAAAATCTGAGTCAGTCATGGCGGTATTTGTGAATTAAATATTTGAGTCTTTGTTTTAATCCTTGATTGTAAAAAAAGGGATGTTGATGAGATTGATAGCGTAAATGATAATGTGATAAAAATTAGGAGAGATCTGTGCTATGTTTACAAAGTGTTTACAAAGTGGGTAATTTACATTATAATCAGCTGTATTCAAATACTCGCATGTTGGTGCTATTAGATTCAATGTGCGCTTCATTTTTCTGTGATGTGGTATTAAAAAAAGAGGTGATAAAATTGTAGATATTATAAATTTTGATGTTATGAAACTATTTGATTTCTGTGCTATGATATTGATGTGTGTTGAAAATGTTGATAGTGTGAATGATAAAGTTTTGGGATGAACTGTGTTTTGTGCTATGTATATATTATGAGGGTAATGAACAATGTGCTTAGTTGTATACAAATAGTCGCACAAAGTGAGTGGATATATGAATATAATTCTAATTTTGGTGATTTTTGCTAGCAAAGTTATACTAAAAAATTCAAATCTTCTTCAGTGTCGATTTTTAGTGCGCGCTCACCATCTGTTTTTCTGCATCTAATTATGCCTTCACGACACCACACATACTTAAAGTTAGTTTCTTTAGCCTTAGTTTTCGTTTTCCATAGAAGTTTCCGCAAGAATGGTGTTAAATGTTGGTTTACATAGTAAACATTATCACCTAGAACATTTCTACCTCTGCCCTTTTCCAGAAATTGAGCTGCTGCCTCAGTCGTTTTAAATTCCACCACAACTGACGGAATTTTGTTTCCTTTTTTTGGCCGAAGAAATGCACCCATTATCGTATCATCACTTAGACCATGTTTTTCCTTACAAAAGTTTTTAACAGAAAGCAAGACACTTGACTGGTTTTGGAAATCTACTCCAGATATTTCAACTTTGTTTGCATTAGACTTTTGTTCCAATTGATTAACGCGCGTTTCCAGTTTCCTTATCTGGATGTCTTTTTGGGTGCATACATTATAAAAAAACACTTTCATATATTTCGAAAAAAAATATCACGCGTCTTGCTCGACTTTTCCCGTTCCAAACAGTTCGAGCGAGACGAGTCTCTGTCGAGTCACAGTCGCACCGAGTCCGAGTCGAGCACAAGTCAACCCGTGTGCGGGTCTCCATTCATTAACATTGGAAATCGCAAGGAGTTCGAGTCGCAGTCGCAGTCGATTGAATGTCGACCCGTGTGTGGACGCTCTTAGTGGCTGGTCCTTATTCAGGGCTTTCACCACGGCTGAGACGTTAGTCGTACGTTCGATGGTTTTACGTCCTCTTACGTCTACGAGCAGTTCGTAGCGCTCAAGCAAGTCAGCTCCGATGATGAGTGAGCTGACGTGTGCGATGACAAATGTCCAAGTGATTGACTTCGGCAGTCCAAGATCGAGGGTTAATTTCCGATTACCAAATGTTCGTATAGCCGAGCCGTTGGCTGCAAGTAGCTGCGTGCAAGGATCGGGGCTGTAGCGTTCTCGGATGGTTGGCGGTATAACGGAAATATCGGCGCCGGTGTCGATTAAAAATGCGCATGATGTTCTGCCGTCGCGGATGTTGAGGCGCTGAATGATGCGCGCCCTTGTCGTCACTTGTGGAGAGGATGAAATTATTTTTTTTGCTGTTTGCCAAGAGTGAAAAGAAAATCATTGATTGTGATAACCGAGTGCACTACTGTTCGTCATTGGCTCCGTGTTTTTCTTCAATTAATCCGTCCCGCCCGCCGTTTCCTCGTCACGCCTAGCTTCATATGCTAGCTGTGTTACTCCTACGCGCCGCCGTTTAGTGCTTTCGTGCAACACTACCCCCTATTCTTAAGTTTCTTAAGAAAAGACATTCGAATTTGCATTTTAACCGTTTCTCGGCTAGAGCTTTGCGATGTGTCACTGACTTTTCCCGTGCAAAGTGCGAAGTGCGTCTATGCTGTTCAAAGAATTATTTACATTCTCGACCTAAAAGTGTTTACATATTGAAACCAGTGCTTTTCTAAATTGTTATGACTCGTGCCTTGATTTAAGTGGGTGTATTTGCTTCAAATTTAGTTTTTGCCTAGATTCAGGCGTACATTTAAAACTCAAACTTTAACTTATAAACTCTTATACATCATCATCTTTATTTAACCCGTCGTGTGTAGTGTTAATTATTTTTACGTTACAAAATAATAAAAAAATTACTATGTTTCACTGCGATGCTGCTGAGTGTTTGGATAAAAAACACACGTCACCAATGATTACTTGCGCTGGATTTTGCGCTCTAACATTCCATTCGAAATGCGTTTCCCTTCCGGGTAAATGTACGGATGTTATCTTAAAACTTGATTCGGGCGTATATTGGTTCTGCGACAAATGCAGGAAACATTCCATGGGGTCCTACGCTTCGCGTCTTCGTTCTGCTAAGTCAGCGATTGATACTCTATGCAGAGCACTTACTAAACTAGCGGAAGATTTTCGCTGCACCAGCAGGGAGGTCGATGAGCTGGTCTCTATTGCTAACATTGAGCAGCCCTCTGGGTCCTCGCAAGGAACACTGATCGATGACTGCGTTACGTTAAGCCCACCTGGATCGCCCACCGCTGCTCGTACTCGTTCACAGGTTCAGACTATAGCTAAAACATCTAGGCGTGTCCCTCAACACACGCCCGGTAATCATCAGCAGCTGTTGAGCCCGTTGATACCTGCGATTTCATCTTTATCTGCTACCCAGACTGTGCAAACTGCACCCTCTTCACTGCGGGATAGCAGCTCGACGAGTCACCAGATACCTGCGATTCCATCTTTATCTGCTACCCAGACTGTGCAAACTGCACCTTCTTCACTGCGGGATAGCAGCTCGACGAGTCACCTCGTTTCCGCATCTGCTGCTGCTTTGCTTACGCTTCCGGACATGGAGGTTGTAGCTCCTCCACTTAAAGTTTTTGTTTCTCGGTTGGCATATCGTACTTCGACCGAAACAGTAAAAAAGTACGTAGCTGCTAAGCTTGGATACGCACCACCTCTTTTGCTGTGCAAAAAGCTGACTCCGGATAATCTGCAGGAGCAAACCATTGCTTCTTTCTGCATCACCGTTTCTTCTGGCATCAACGACCTACTAAAGTGCGACTTCTGGCCACCTGGAGTCTTTGTAAAAGAGTTCACCAAAATTCCGCGAAAAAATTTTCGATCCAGACCAGGAAAGAAGACTCAAACTTAAAACGTTCCTTAACACTGTACTATCAAAACGTCCGTGGCTTGAGGACCAAGTCTGATAAAATTAGTCTTTCTTCTGCCCTATCTTCTGATGACATTATCTGTCTTACGGAAACCTGGTTGACAGATGATATTTTTGATAGTGAGATTTTACCACAGCACACTGTCTTCCGCAAGGATCGTGATCGCTCAATCTCTGGCAAGTCTGATGGTGGAGGTGTTCTTATTGGCATCCACAAATCTCTTTCTAGTTCAGTTTGCAGTGACTTTACAACTACATCTTCAGTGGAGTGTATTTTAGTTCGTGTCTCTCTTGCTCCTGCTTCACTATTACTTATCGCCTCAATCTATATCCCCTGTAACAGTCCTTCTTCACTTTATGAAATTTTCTTTGCAGAGCTCTCATCTTATCTCCTGTGCCGTTTTCCTACCGCTCACTTAATGCTATGTGGTGACTTCAATATGCCTTCCATCGAGTGGAATACCTCTTTTTCAACCATCACTTCCAGCAACAGTCTTTCGCTTACTTTATCTTCATTCATTTCTTTATGTTCTCTTTCCCAATTGAACTCGGTACCTAATAAAAATGGCAAAATATTGGATCTAATTCTTTCTAATATCCCAGTGTCTTCTGTTGATTTGGATTCCGATGCTCTACCCTATGTCCCTCCCGACCCTTACCATCCTCCTGTTCTTTTAGAAATTTCTTTCAATCTTCCTCTTAGATCCACAGTTTCTTGCTACCGGCGCTTCAATTTCTTTAAAGCCAACTTTGTTGGAATGGCGAATGAAATCAATCATATTAACTGGCACTCATTTCTTCGCTGCTCTGACGTTAATGAGGCTCTCCATAGGCTTTATGTCTTCCTCGCTAATCTCATTCCTCGCTTCACTCCCACATGTCGTCCCAGGAGACCCAATGATGCTCCCTGGTTCACCTTTGAAGTTGCTGCTGCCCTTAGGCCAAAGGATGTTGCTCGTGCCAAATTTAAACGTTCCGCTTTGCATGATGATTTGCTTGAGTTTAAAAAGCAACGCTCTCATGCAAAGAGGGTCGCTAAAGAAGCCATGCGTGCCTACGTTGCCAGAATTGAGGCTTCTATTAGTTCCAACAATTCAAAACCCTTCTGGTCATTTATTCATTCACTGAAAAAATCCCCCGTCATTCCTCAATATGTGTTTCTTGATGAAACTTCTGCCACTACAACTGAAGAGACCTGTGAGCTCTTTGCTCGTTTTTTCTCGTCATTTTCTTCCCCACAAAACCCTCTTTCTCCTCCACATGTTTCTTTCACCACTCCCTCGTCGTCTCGCGCTTACCTTAGAGCGCTCTCGTCGTTTCGTACAAACCCTTTAGAAGTTGAATATTTAATGAGTTGTCTCGATTCTAACGCTTCTTCTGGCTCTGATGGTATTCCTAATATACTAACTAAGTCACTATCTTCTTCACTTTGTGTACCCCTGTCCATTATTTTCAACCTAAGCATCGCCTCTGGTGTTTTTCCTTCCATATGGAAATCAGCCAACATTTTTCCCATACTTAAGGCAGGTGACCCCGCTTGTATCTCCAATTACCGTCCAATATCGCTTCTACCTTGCTTTAGCAAGCTACTTGAGAGAGTTGTCTACAACAGAATTTATCCTCTACTCGAGCCTTTCCTTGCCAAGGAGCAACATGGATTTGTCAAGGGTAAATCCACTGTTACCAATTTGTTATCTTTCAGCAATACTGTGGCTTCTGCCATCGATCAGCAAAGACAGGTGGATGTTCTTTACACTGATTTCTCTAAGGCATTTGACTCTGTTAATCACGTGCTTCTTCTCTTGAAATTAGAGAAATATGGCTTTTATGGACCGCTGCTCTCCTGGTTTTCTTCTTACATTTATGAACGTGCTTGTGTTGTTACTGTGAATTCCTGCTCCTCTGTTCCCTTCTATCCCACCTCTGGTGTTCCGCAAGGCTCGATACTTGGCCCCTTGTTGTTCTTAATCTATATTAATGATCTGCCAGGTCTCCTAAACTCCTTCTCCCTTCTTTACGCAGACGATCTTAAAATTTTCAGAGTAATCGATACAATTGAAGACTGCTTTCAGCTACAGAATGATCTGCACACTTTGGGCAACTGGTGTAGTGCAAATTATCTTACTCTGAACGTCTTAAAATGTCGTTCACGCGTAAAACTAACCCCTTAGTGTTTTCTTATTGCGCTTCCGGTACCTCTCTCGATGCTGTATTCTGTTTTAAAGACCTGGGAGTTGTTTTCGACACTAAACTCTTATTTGACCAACACATATTGCATATTACTGCCAAAGCGTCCAGGCTCTCGGGTTTTATACTTAGATCTTCTAAGCATTTTACCGATATCTCCACCTGTGTACACCTGTTTTGCTCTTTTGTCCGTAGTATCCTTGAGTATTGTTGTCAAATATGGTGCCCACATTTTCAGTACTTAATTGATGCGGTTGAATCTGTACAACGCAGGTTCACCCGCACTCTGCTTTTCAAATTCAATTTGACTTACTGTGGGTATAGTGCGAGACTTACCATGCTGCAAATTCCATCCCTGAAATCTCGTAGGCTGTTCTTTGATGAATGCCTTCTATTTTAATTACACCATCGACTTGTCCCATCAGACCTCTGCAACCTGGTTTCCGTCCGTGTATTGGATCGGTCGTGTAGATCAACTTTATCGTTTAATGTTCCATTTGCACGGGCTGATACATATTACTTTTCACCGCTGCTACGTTTACCTAGGCAGCATAACGAACTCAGACTTGGTTCCCTACCACCGACCTTGATGCTTTTCAAAAACATGTTAAAAGATAAAGTAATTACTTATTCTGTTTAATGCATGCTCATCTTGGCTAGTTGCATATTTAAATTTTGGATTCTTATTTTCTATTGAATTATGACACTCTTGTTCGTTTTATATATATTTTTATTTTTATTTATCATTGAATTATATTATATTTTTATTTTTATTTATCATTGTCTATTGCGTAATTGGACTTGATCTGTTGTTATAGACATTAAATCAATAAATAAATAAATAAATAAATAAGGGATAATGATCCTTTTATTGCTGTGCCTGAGTGTTTATGACCGTCTCGTCCTAGCTCGAAGCCGCTGGAAGCGAAGTCGGTTTTATGCATCGAGTCAAAGGGATTCGAGAGGGTAGCATGTGCTCATTCAAATTTTCGAATTTTTCGGTGGGACTTCAAACATGTCTTTGCGTGTCCCAGATTGAAATCACTCAACGCACACCAGGCAGTAGCAATAGCCACAACCTGTATCTCAGCCATCGTTCACTGAACTGAAAAAAACAGCTCACATCTGTCGAAAGATGCATGGTGCAATATCCTAAGTAAACAATTCACCCTATGAATGGTGCATGGTGCATGGTCCTAAATAAACAATTCACCCTATGTCTTGTTGAGTCTCGTCCACCGTCTTGGTGAGTCTTGGTGAGTCTTGTCCACGAGACGCTCGTCCCTATGTATAAATCCGGCAAGCTCGAGTCACACATTGTAAACATGTGATGGATCATGACATTCCGACCGAGACGATAGCTATGCGTATCAGATTACGTGCAAAGCTATCGTGACGGGAAGAATGCCATGCTCGCACTTATGCTGGCGCGGTCGTTTTATTGTGGACAATTGAACGATACATTGCCGCCATATATATATATATATATATATATATATATATATATATATATATATATATATATATATATATATATATATATATATATATATATATATATATCTATATATAAATAGATATATATATATATATATATATATATATATATATATATATATATATATATATATATATATATATATATATATATATATATATATATATATCAGCAAAATGATTAAGGGAGATAATATCTGGAGTGGCCGATCCGATTGAGCTGATATTTTCGGAGGACATAGATGCATATTGCGGATAGGTCCAAGATTTGCTAGGATTCGAATATTAATAACTTTTTGGTGTCGGTGGGCATTTTTGTAAATTTTCTAGTACTCCTTTATTTCCAAGCAGTGTAAGTTTTTTTTCAAAAAAAGTATTGGGAATGAAAACTTATTATGTTTTTAGCTTGCGTATGATAAAGAATTGGAAGTTTTGAGCCGTGTGTTTGTGCTGAGTGCCTAAAAGTAGGCAAGGATGATTTTTACTAATGTTCGAAGAACATTAGTATTAAAATCGATTCGGCCAAAAATTCATATTTCTATATATATATGTATATATATATATATATGTACAAAAAATTTCAGTGAGATAATCTCGGGAACGCGCTATTCGATTGAGCTGAAACTTTCAGGATACATTGGTGTATATGCAGAATAGGTCCAGGTCTCTTTAAATGTCAGTTATTGTAAACCTTTTCGCGCCGGTGGGCATTTAAGTGATATTTTTAATATACCTATTATTTCGTGCACAAATGATTTTCGCAAAAATAAAGTTAATAAAATAAATTTCTAACGTGTTTTACATATGAATCGGATAATGCTTTGGAATTTTTTAACCCTATGTGTGCGCTGGGTGCCTAAAAAGAGGACGGGAAAATTTGATAATTTTTAAATTTCGATAACTTTTGACAGAGCTATTCAATCATTACCAAATTTTCAGGACATATTGATATTATTTAGTTGTAGATTTGTGTGGCTTTTAATGAGCGTGCTGGCAACCCTGTAGCAAGGGTAGGTACTGAAAGTGAAAACCTCCAAATCATCGTCTCTCTTGAAAAAATGCCGTTTCTTCAAAAATAAGCCTTCCATATGTAAATCTAGTGCTTTGTTTACATAACCAAAAAAAAAAAAAAGATATGGTATTACGGGCACGCCTGGCAACCCTTGCCCAATTTACCTATATTTTTAGCATCAAAAACTTCTGTTCACGGAAACTCACGATCTGATGGGCAGAATTATTTGAAATTCACAGCATGTATTGACCTTAAATAGGACCAAGTCTGATAGAAGTGATTTTGAAATGCGGGCGATTCTGTGCCAGTGGTGCCATCTTGAAAAACCACTAAAAAGATAACTGTTTTTAGCCCTATAAATTCTGATTGAATCGTTCGATTTTGACGAAACTTACACAATTGCTGGACCTTACTTTAGGCCACGTTTGGTAGAAATTTGGTCGAAAAATTCGGTTGGAGCTGCCAGCTATGATAATTTTGGTGTCTTCATTTTGAAAAAAAAAATTTGGAAGTGAAAACATTCAAACCATCGAATATTCAAAAAAATGTCTGTTTCTTACAATAAAACCAATCTGTATATAAATCTTATGTTTTATCTACACGTTCAAAATAAAACTTTGGAAATTTCATGTCGGACAAGAACGGTAACCCTCTCCCAGTTAACCTATATTTTTAGCATCAAAAACTTCTGTTCACGGAAACTCATGAACCAATAATCAGATACAGCTAAAATTTACAGAATGCATTGGACTTAAGTAAGACCATATTTAATAGAAGCGATTTTGAATTGTGGGCAACTCTGTGCCAGTGGTGCCATCTTGAAAAGTTACAAAGAAAAAAAACTGCTTTTTGCCCTATGAAATGTGAATAAGTTACCAGATTTTCATGAAATTGACACAAAAGCTAAACCTAACTCTAATCTCTGTTTGGTGGAAATTTGGTTGAAAATTTTGATTGGTGCTACCAGCTATGGTAATTTTTGTGTCTTTGGTTTTGAAAATTCGCTCAGGAAAATAAAACTTTTTGCACTTTAACTTCCAGTGCAGTCATGAAATCAATACGAATTTCATACAATTAATGAAACCTGTCATAAGCATTATTCAGGCCAAATTTGGTTGAAAAGACACGATAGGGTTGCCAGCTATTGTTGGTTTTGTGTTTAATTGCAATATCTTTATTAAGCGGTTTTATCGTAGAATTTTCAAATGGTAATGATATTGTAGTGACAATAAACAGCAAATATTAAGCTTTCGATCATTTGAAAAAACTCGCTGCAGGCAACCCTAAATTTGTTTATACTCCTATAACTTCGAATGTAATTAAACAACGTGAAGCAGATTTGATATATTCTTGGCTTTGATACTGGCGAAAGGTTGCCAGCACGAGTCGGTTGTGCTTCTTTTGTATCAATAAATGCTTACAGTTAGTATACATACCGGAAACATTTACAATGAAAATAAATAACCGATGTTACAATTCGCAAAGTTCTGCAAATTTTTCGGATCGCAGCCCCAAACACCAACTTCAGTTACAGTGCTGCAGGCACTGAGCATTTTCTTCATTGATGTTATATGAGATGCTGCTTTCAAAATTATGTGAAATAAGCAACTGATAACGAATATAATTAACCCGTGTTTTGCTCTCATAAACGTTGAAATTCATGCCAGTGGTAATATCTGTAACCTTGCACCATATGAGTTATAATGCATTCTTAAGACGAAAGTAAAACGTGGCATTTGAAACAGTTTGGCCGTAATAAGCAGCACATGTGGTGGAATATGCACTCAAAACCTGCACGATTCTTCTACTGTTCTTCGAACATTAGTGTTTCTAGCGGTTCAGGTGCGCTAGAGTTTTTCAATTTTTATTTGTCATCACTTCTGACAAAAACATTAAATTATTGTAACCCTGTAGCTACGGCAGGCTCTTGAACAAAAATCCTTCAAATCAACGATCGTCCTGAAAATGTTATTACTTTTTGACAAAAAATTCAAATCATTGATAAATTTTAACCTTCGTCCATCACGTCAAATGGAAATTTTCAAAATTCCGATTTGCACAAGAACGGCAAACCTTCACCAAATTACCTCTAATTTCAGCACTCGAAACTACTGTTCACGAGAACTGACGACCGGTTACACAGGACATAATGGTATTTACTAGGACCAGGTTTGATGGAATTGATTTTGAAACGCAAGTAGCCCTGTGGCGGTGGGACAATCTTAAAAAATTACTGAGAAAAAAACTACTTTTTGTACTTTAACTTTTCACTCAGCAATCACATTTCAATAAAATTCACATAATATGTGGACCTTGCTTTAAACAACATTTGATGAAAATTTGGCTGAAAAATTAGGAAAGATTTGCCAGCTATGGTGATTTCAGTCTCCTAAATCTTGCTAATTCGCTCCGCAAAATAAAACTTTTCCCCTAATAACTTCCGGTCCATTCATGAAATCAAATTGAAAGTCATGCAGTAAACGGACCTTAATATAAACCAAATGTAGTAGGAATTCCGTAAAAAAATCATGCAAGGGCTGCCAGCTATGCCCATTTTTGTAATTTTATTGGCATTTCTTTACTAAGCAATTATGTCATTAGATTTGCAAATGGGAATGATCCTGCAATGAAAATTAATCACAAAAAATTAACGTTTTAAAAATTTGGAAAGTGTTGAGGGTGGTAACATTGAAATTCTTTTCAATCGCATATTTTCCGTTGCAGTGATTCAATCGAAACGAAACTCACAGGGTTGGTTTAACTTAACGTGAAGCAAGTTTGGTATATACGGGCATTTTACTTTACTACTTACACAGGGTAACCAGCATTAGACATGATCGTAGATATTGCACCAACAGATGCTTCAAATTTCATATTCAAATGTAAAGCATTTGCAATAAAATAAAGGAACCAATTTCTAAATTTTCCGAGCATTGAAAATTTTTCGTATGGCAGTCTCAAACAATGTCCAACCACTAAAACGAAATTGAAAGGATAAGTTGATTTAAGTATGAGCTTGGTATGACAAACTTATTGTTGCTCCATTGGAAAAGTGTAACCAGCACTGAACATTTTCATCATCTATGTTATAGTTGAGTTTTGTTGCTTTATAATAAGGAATCGTTGATATGTAACTACAAAAAAGTGTATAACGTCTTTCCACATTTTTCGCTACTCAAAGACAATTTCCTCGAAATTTAGTTTTCTAGTGGTTTTGATGCGCTAAAGTTTTTTCATCCTTCTTTTCAAGCTCAATCGTAGTAGCAAATATCTCAAAATTTAGGTAGAAAACTTTCCAGTTTTCTGCCACATTCCCTTCAAGGGTTAGTTTTCCCACCTGTTTTAACATAATCCATTGCTTTTATAATATATACTAGTCGCACATTTTTGAGTGGCCTCCCACGCGGTTTTCTAGTAAACGCTTTCCTATCACTATTTATGGCTCGTCCCATTCACGTTTATTATCTTCCACACGTTATGTAGAAAAAACCCAACTGCACTATATGATATTTGTATTACCGGGTGAAATTAAGAAAAACTTAGGTTCACTTCATACTACGTTTATTTTAGAATAATTCAGAGTCTCTTGACAGTTCGTGGCTGACTGCCTGTCGGGTTACATTTTTACCTCGTCGACCAGGTTATCAAAACTGGTTAGTTCTAGTACACAATTGCATAGTATTGTAAATTAACAAATGCGAATCTGTTCTAATGAAAAAAATTTATTTCTCAGGCAAAGCCTGGCTATTACAAAGTACAATTAATAACTGAAAATTTTCTTATAAAACATATTTCTTATATTAGCTCGAAAATGCTGACGGCATGTCTAGCATTTTCGTGGGAACGTTGAATATCGTCAGCAAAATCGTTTTCCCATGTTGCACAGCTTTCCGGTGTTGTGTTGCATTTTACCTGGGAATTTGTTCGTTAACTCCTCCCCGCTCAGATACAATTGTCCGCAATTGTTTTTTTAAAAATATGGTAGGTCATTGATCTTTGTTGGATTTCTCTTCGGGTTGGTTGATATGGATGATGAGGATTCTAGTGATATGGTGCGCTGCTTCATCGGTTCTGCTGGCTTAGTTTCTGGAATAGGCGAATTTATGATTATTTTGGAATTACCTTTTCTGGGGCAAAATCTCCAGAAAAGAGCTGCTGTGGTCAAGACTGCTAGTATTGAGATCAGTCCATATGAGGTAAGTTGATGGACAATGTTGTTTTTTTTAAGCAGCTCGAATTTCTTGGTGTTGTTGATATGGAGTTCTTGCATCATTTCTAATGAAGGAAGTTTTCGGTAGGCTTCACCTTCTGATGTTGGTTGGAGTATTGCCGGAGGTGCTTGAATACTTGATACCTCTCGAGAAACGTATGGTCGCCCATTTATTCCTATGGTGATATTATGGAATTTGATCAGGTAGGTCCCAATTAGCTCGTGCGTGATGTTTTCAGCTTCAACGATTCCGGAAAATTCGTTAAGGAGTATGATGCCTGTCGAGATCTCATCAATTGTAGCGATATGGTGTCCCGATGTTTTATTGCAGGTAGCGTTTGAACCTTTAAGCAACCTTGGTAAGCAACCTAGACTACTTATATCAATGATGTCATTTTCTTTGCAAATCAAAATTTGATTAAATTCTTTACAATTTTTAGTTGTTGCAAAAATTTTGTCCTCTCCTTCCAAAATTCTATTGAATACAATATCATTAACCAGATTTCTTTTCTTGATTGGTGTTTCGGACCACTGGAAATGCAATTGAAGTGCAATTGTCATCGCTAGAAGTGTTATCAAAATCGAGATTTACCGGAATTTTCAATCTCCAAAAACCGGTAAGGTTCAACACGTTGGTTGAAAAAAATCTTGTTATTCGTTGTCGCTCAAATTAAATGAAAATCGAAAATTCCGGTACTTGTCGGTTAGGCGTTTTGAAGTCGCTTTTTAGTTTAAAATCACCTTTTGTGTTGGAATCATTAATCAAAATTGAGTTCGGAATCGTTAATATCAAAGTTAATAGAAATCTTAGTTTGTTGGAATCTTAGTATAATCGGAATAGTTTATCAAAGCACCATATACAATACAATTATCGAATGTAATGATAGAGAAATTAATAAACTCTAAGAAACATTAAGATCCGCTTTTAACTTTATTGTGCAACATTTATTTTTTGGTCCTTCGAACCGGATTGTGGGAAGTTTATTGTGAAATTGGTTGATTTTCGCACGGTGGATTTCAACCTAAAGTGAACATTGTAGTGAACAAAAAACAATCTAGAAGTACATATTCAGCTGGTAGCGGTTAAAACGTAAGTTTACGTTCATTACCTTTACATTGCATGACTATTGAATTCGCATGAGTAGTTAATTGAGTACATTTAATTGTAATATTCAGAAGTTGCTCGCGACTGAATAACAGTGAATTGAAATTGAACTGCGTGAATTTGATTATAACGGAAATTGATTTAATTAGGCTTAGTCGCTGCCTGAAGTTTCGGTTATGGAAAAATTATTTATACAGCAAAGGCTCACGGCCGAGCAATTATCAAAGGTAATTAGTAACTACAAAAAAGATCCGAAAGGCCGTAAAACGTCGGTGTACCTGCGAAAATTAATTGAGAAAGTGCAGACAATTTACAAGACATTTATGCACACTCATAACCAAATCACGGATCTGATATCTGAGGAACGGGATTTAGATTGTGAATATTTTTCTGGTGGCAAACTGAATGCATTTGAAGAATCACATTTGCAGTTCATCGTGGAATTAGAAGAAAAATTACAAGAAATTGAAATTGAAATGGTAGAAGATAAACCTAAGTGTCAAGGGGATTTGGAACTCAAGCTGCCAAGGATCCACCTTCCCAAATTTTCAGGGAAGTATGACGAGTGGATTCCCTTTAGAGATTTGTTTACGTCACTGATACACCAAAGACAGTCAATAGCAAACGTTGAGAAACTTCATTATTTGAAGTGTAGTTTGTCAGGCGAAGCGGAAAAATTATTAAAAAACGTGGCAATTACCGATGTTAATTATCATATGGCGTGGAAGACATTAAATGATCGCTATGATAACAAATATATTCTGTTAAATGCACATTTTAAAACTTTATTCGGTATCGGAAATGCTACGGAATCATCGTCATCGTTGAAAAATCTTATGGACGAGACTAGGGAATGTGTGCAATCGATTCGAAATTTACATACAGACGATTTGTGGGATGCTACTCTAGTATACATCACAACACGACGTTTGCCTTCTGAAACGCGGCAGTTATGGGAGCAGCAGCAACAGACGAATAAAAATGATGCAGACTCATTCGAAAACTTAATAAATTTGTTGCAGAATCGCTTTCGGGCTTTAGAGGCGGCGGGATATGATCGGTTTCGAAGTCACCCTAACATCTCCCATCCACGGAACGTTCATGCCGTGCAAAGTGAATTTGAACAAAGTTGTATCTTCTGTGGGGAAAACCACTTATTGAGGAAATGTCAAAAATTTGTGAATGCCGATTATGAAGATAAGTTTGCTACGGTAAAACGCTATAGGCTGTGCATCAATTGCTTAGGAAAGGGGCATGTAGTTGCTCAATGTCCAAGCACCTCCACGTGTTTTAAGTGCAAGAAAACTCATCACACGCTATTACATAGAGACAGTCATGAATGCGGTTTTTTAAAGAACCCTGCACGTACACCATCATGTAATGCGACCATTCCTGGTGATAATACACTGGAGCTGCCAGCGGTTCACAATGTTAGCGTGCAACCCTTAAGTACAAACCCCAAGCGGGAGGTTTTACTCGCGACTGCCCTCGTCACAGTAAATTCATCGACGGGTCCTGTAATTTTACGAGCGCTCCTTGACGAGGGATCTCAAACTTCCATCATCACACAATCAGCTGTACAGCAGCTAGGACTTAAAAGACATGCGACAGATATAAGTATCTCGGGAATTGGAAATTCGCAAGATAAATTAGTAAAGGGAGTAGCGCAAATTACGATACTTACTCGAAACAAGGAACATATTCATTTTGAAGCTTTAATTCTCCGCAAATTAACTAACTTAATTCCCTCACGTAACGTCTTATCGGTTGATTGGGAACGGCTGAATCGGAACCAACTCGCAGATCCGTGTTTTGACAAACCAGACCGAATCGACTTACTATTAGGCGCTGAAGTAATTGGTCGCATTATCCTTGGTGAAATCCATAGATTCTCTCAAGGTCCAGTAGCCCAAAACACTAAGCTTGGTTGGATTATCTCCGGAGAAGTTCGTTGTTCGCATTCAAATCACTATAAAAGTTTTAAGGTAGAAATCAATGATGATACAGCGTTGAATAAACAACTTCAAAGTTTCTGGGAAATAGAAGAGATCCAAACCACAAAACCATGGTCTGAAGATGAGAAATTGTGTGAAAATCATTTTGTAAAAAATGTCCGACGGGATCAAATGGGACGTTTTATTGTACGTTTACCGTTCAAGAGTGAAGAAATTAAACAATCATTAGGATGTTCGAGGGCCACAGCCCTAGCGAGTTTCCTGACGCTGGAGAAACGCTTTCAAGCCGATCCAGTCCTAAACCAAGAATATCATGAGTGTATACATGATTACTTAAAAATGGGTCATATGAAGTCGGCTCCGAATACCCATGACCGATTAACAATAAACGACGAAAAAGTATGCACTGCGTTGTACCTACCACATCATGCTGTTTACAAGGATAGTAGTACAACAAAATGCCGAATTGTGTTCAACGCATCGCGGAAAACTTCTACAGGGATTTCATTAAACGATGTACTTCTAACCGGGCCAGCGATACAGAACGACATATTAGCAGTTTTAACCAACTGGAGATTATACAAATTCGCATTTATAGCAGATATCGCAAAAATGTATCGGCAGATCGCCATGGATGTAGATGATAGTAATTATCAGAGAATTCTATGGAGAAATCAATTCGGAAACATTGAGGACTACTGTTTAACTACTGTCACGTTTGGCACGACCTGTGCTCCATTTTTGGCAATGAAAACTTTGCAAAAGTTAGCAGAAGAAGAAAAAGCAACTTATCCGAATGCTAATAACGCAGTTATGAGGGAATTCTACGTTGATGATCTTTTGTCCGGTGGACATGATCTGTCAAGCACAAAGCTGAAACGGGACGAAGTAAAAGATTTGCTGAAGGCAGGAGGTTTTCCGTTACGAAAATGGATCTCGAATGACTTGCGAATTTTGGAAGACATTCCTGTGGCAGACCGCAAAATGAAGCCATCCCATGAAATAGATTTGAATGAAGGGTATAAATCATTAGGTATCATTTGGCACCCAACAGTGGATTGTTTCAGTTATCAGATAAAATTAAAAGATCACGACTTACCATTCACCAAACGACAATTATTATCGGATATAGCTCGGTTGTATGACCCATTGGGATGGTTAACACAAGTCATAATTGTAGCAAAAACATTGATGCAATCGCTGTGGTTGCAGGGTCTTAGCTGGGATGAGCCAGTGTCGAAGGATACAAACCAAAGTTGGATAGAATTTCGAAATGGCTTGAAGCATTGTGCAGAACTTCGTATCCCCAGGTGGATTCATTTTAAACCGTCGTCTAAATTGGAAATACATGGATTCTGCGATGCATCCACAAAAGCATATGCTGCCACAGTATATTTAGTTGTACGCGATACTGTCGAAACTCATGCTCACCTCATTCTTTCTAAGAGCAAGGTTGCACCAATTCGCACTATATCAGTCCCACGTTTAGAACTATGCGGAGCAGTTCTGCTCTCTAGATTAATTAAGAAAGTCAAGGAATTTCTTAAAGATGAGAAGATTGATACATGGCTCTGGACGGACTCCGAAATAGTATTAAGTTGGTTGCAAACTCATCCATCTAAATGGAAATCATTTATTGCAAACCGCACGAGTGAAATACTTTCAAATGTAGTCAACACTCTCTGGCGACATGTTCCGTCCGATCAAAACCCAGCAGACTTGGCATCTCGTGGATTAACAGCACATGATCTCATTAACAACACTCTTTGGTGGAGAGGTCCTGCTTGGTTGGTCCGCAATACAGATCTTTGGCCAAAATCGAAACGCATAATATCAACTAATATGGAAAGTAGCACCAACATTTTGGTTCACTTGAACACAATTAAATTCCCAGATTTACACGAATGGTCGCATAAATACTCATCACTTTCTCGGTTGGTTCGCGTAACAGCTTATTGTTGGAGATTTATTGAGTTAACACGCAAAACTGTGACTTACAATGGATACATAACAGCAAATGAATATAAGAGAGCATTTGAATTTTGGGTAAAATACACACAGCAGGAAGGATTTGGCTCTGACCTGCAGGCTTTGAATACTGGAAAACCACTCGATAAGGGAAGCAATATTCTTAAATTAAATCCCTTCATTGATGACAAAGGAATACTTCGAGTTGGGGGACGACTTTCAAACTCAGATTTGGCATACGATGCGAAATACCCGATCATATTACCAAAGAATGGATTCGTTGTAGAGCTCTTGTTGCAGCAGATACACAAAGAGACGATGCATGGACAAACGCAGCTTATGCTAAATACACTCCGTCGAAAGTTTTGGTTGCGTAGTAAAACACATTATACATAAATGTATTAAGTGCTTTCGTGCTTCCGCTCAAGGTTCTACTCAGCGCATGGGAGACTTGCCAGCACCGAGGACAGCCATATCGAGACCTTTCACGCACACCGGAATTGATTACTGTGGACCATTTGATGTGCGTGAACGAAAAGGGAGAGGAAGTAAAATTCATAAGGGATATGTTGCAATTTTTATCTGTTTGAGCGTCAAAGCAATTCACATAGAACTCGTGAGTGATCTCACCAAACAAGCATTCTTAGCGGCATTGCATCGGTTTGTGGGAAGACGGGGTCTCTGTAGTCATATTTATAGTGACTGTGGGACTAATTTTGTCGGAGCCAAAGCTGAATTTGAACGCATAATTAGCATAGCGAGCAGTGAAGCAGCGGAAAATTTTGCACAAAGAGGTGTTACCTGGCACTTCAACCCTCCTGCTTCTCCCCATTTTGGAGGTTTATAAGAGGCAGGAGTAAAATCTATTAAAACTCACTTACGCCGTACGATAGGTAGTGCAGCTTTAACGTTCGAAGAACTGTCCACTGTTTTAGTGCGAATCGAAGCGTGTCTTAATTCGCGCCCACTTTGTCCGCTTAACGATGACCCGAATGACATACAACCACTCACTCCAGCTCATTTCCTGATTGGAGATTCAATGTTGGCTCCACCAGAAGAAGATTTCACCCAGATAAATGTTCACCGTTTGGACAGATGGCAATTCGTGCAAAACTTGATTCAACAGTTTTGGAGCCGATGGAAGGAAGAATATTTATCACGACTCCAAACACGACCGAAGTGGTTACTCCGGCAGAATAGTATCAAAGTTGGAGACATTTGCATCATTAAAGACGATAGATCCCTACCTTATCAGTGGCCACTCGCAAAAATAGTTCAAGTACACCCGGGGAAAGATGGACTCGTGCGTGTCGTATCAGTTTTATTCCATGGTAAAACTTTCAAACGATCGATAACTAAAATAACTGTGTTACCCATCCAAGAATGTGAAAGTGCACCCACCCGAAATAAAACGAACTAAAAATAACCAATTGCATATTTTGAATTTGAATGTTTTCAAACAGCAACTTTAGTTCATAAATATATGTTAATCATTTAGATTGTAATACAACCTTAAAAAAAAAAACTCATTTCAATAGTCATGCCTAAAGGTACTCCCTTTCACCCCTCCGTTCGAGGTGGCGAGTCGGGGCGCCACATTAAAATAACCCCTTGCAGCAGGATTTATGCGTCATCTGTTTTGGAGGAAATGCCACAGGTAACAAATGCATCATTGTGGACCCGAAGTTAACGAAGCCTGATCCCGGAGAGGTTTTGATGTTCTACGATATTGAAATCCAAGCTTTAACATTAATTTCTGATCCTGGCAGATCAGCGGGGGGTGTATGTTTCGGACCACTGGAAATGCAATTGAAGTGCAATTGTCATTGCTAGAAGTGTTATCAAAATCGAGATTTACCGGAATTTTCAATCTCCAAAAACCGGTAAGGTTCAACACGTTGGTTGAAAAAAATCTTGTTATTCGTTGTCGCTCAAATTAAATGAAAATCGAAAATTCCGGTACTTGTCGGTTAGGCGTTTTGAAGTCGCTTTTTAGTTTAAAATCACCTTTTGTGTTGGAATCATTAATCAAAATTGAGTTCGGAATCGTTAATATCAAAGTTAATAGAAATCTTAGTTTGTTGGAATCTTAGTATAATCGGAATAGTTTATCAAAGCACCATATACAATACAATTATCGAATGTAATGATAGAGAAATTAATAAACTCTAAGAAACATTAAGATCCGCTTTTAACTTTATTGTGCAACAATTTTATTAAAAGTGTAATAAATGTTTCCTTCCCAGTGATTGGAATATTTATTATATATAAAATTGTGGACTGATTTGAAATAATCTTGATTTCTGCGAAATCTAATGCTTCTTCGATGGAAGAGAATGGCAATTTTTCTTTATGCAATGCTTTTATGGCTAATTTAATTTCTGTTTTGGATAAAATTAATGAATTTATAATTCCAGCTTTGGCCCAATGTAAGGCAAAATTTATATTTCTCAATTCTTCTTTCATAAGTTTGATTTTAGCTTGAATTTCTAAAACAATGTTGGTGCTACTTTTAGTGTCTTCATTTAGCAGTTTTTGATTTCGTTAGTTATTTTGATGAGATTATTAATTCGATCATTGTACAACTGGTTAATAACAACTTGCCTATTGTGGCTTCCCAAAACGTTGTTAATTTTTTCTTTAATAGTTATAAAGTCCTCGTGATCCGGATTCCCGGCGAGCCACTTCCAGGCTGTTCCTATGAAGTTTAGTGATCTCTTTGTCCTATGAGGAACTAGGTTTTGAACAAATGTTTCGATTTGCTCCATTTCATGAGCTAAGTAGCGAGACAGTGAATGGTGCTGAACTATGGGCAGATTAAGGATGTCATACGTGCTGGTTATGAATTTCTCTTACTGGTTAACGTCTATCGTATGGATGATTTGAAAATTTCCGTCACGTAAAGGATACTATTTGTGAATTTGTGTAGTCTAGTATTTGTATTGTGCCGTTGGTCAAGCAGATGAGGCATCTGGAAAAAAATCAATTCCGAATTTTATCTTTATGGACACGTTTCCCGGATTCTGTAAGAATGGTAGTTTTTTTATTTTCTTTAACTATTTCCTGACGGTAGCGAGGCGTTAGTTTTGACCCTTTTCTTTTGTTCTGTTTAACGTATATAGTTTGTCCAATTTCATAGTCCTTTGTCGGTTGTATTTTTTTGTTATGAATCTGTAGATCTTTGTCCTGTTTAAGTCTAAGTTTGTCAATTTTTGATTGTCTTGCTCTTTCAAAGTCTTCTGGGTTCATTCTGGGTAATCGTCCTAAGTAAAGTTCAACAGGTTTTTTACCCGTAGTCCAATAAATGGTAAAGTTGTATTCGTTGACTGCATGCTCTAAAAGTTCTTCAAAAGATCGGGGTGTTGATTCTTGTTTCAGGCAACGCATGATGCCTGTGAGAGTGGAATGGAAGCGCTCAACCTGTCCGTTCGCTTCGCTTTTGTAGGGGGGTGTCTTGTAAACTTTGATTTGTAGTTCATCTTCCATCATAGACATAATAGAAGCTGACCTGAGAGCGCCTTCGTTATCGACAACCACATGTTCTGGTACACAAAAGAAGAAAAGAATATCTTAGAGCGGTCTCCTAATGTCCTCGAGTGAGCGTGATGGGATAATCTTTTCCATGGCAAACTTAGTGAATTTGTCTATGGCTGCGAGGACAAGATGTTTCTCAGTTGAGAAAATGTCTATGTGAACGATGTGGCCAGGATAATTAGGAATAGGTGTTTTTTCCAGGAGGGGCTTATGGGGATGCCGGTTGTAGTTGTTCTCCTTACATATGGTGCAGAGTTTGACCAGTCTCCTTATTTTGGCACTCATTTTTGGGAAATAAAAGTTTTCTATTATTTGGAGTCTATTTTCTTCTGCATTCCGATGAGCTCTTTTGTGGATTCGGAGGATTCTTTCCTCTTGCTCGGCTTCGGAGGGAATATCTTCGACAATCTTTTGAGTATATCCGATTTTATAGTCGCTAAAGTGGTTTGGGTATATCTGTTGTATGAGACCCATGGTTGATTCGTCTGTTTGTAAACCTTTAATTATGTTGGGGTTGAGGTAGCGTTTAAAAATGTGAATAATGTCCTGTTCTGAATATTGTCTTTGTATCAGTATATGTCTTGTGTAATTCTCGAAAGGGTGTGTAATTTGGTAGCTGTGTTCTTCACCTAGTTTGAGGATAATTTGATTTTTAAACACGTTGATGGGGGACTCTACGCAAGGTATTAAATTTTGGGATGAACTCTCGTTGCTATGTTGAGTGGGGGTCATGGAATTAATTTGTATTTCTCGGGGTGGTCTCGAAAGGGAATCAGCTATAATGTTTGCTTTACCCGGTTTATATTTTAATTCATAATTATATTCCTCAAGTATTGTTTCCAGCGTTTTATTTTACTATTTGTGTTTTTTGAACTGAGAGCATATGTAAGGGGTTGATGGTCTGTGAAGATCTTTACTTTACTGGATCCGTGTAGATAATTTCGAAGACTGTTTAGAACCCATATTATCGCCAACATCTCCTTTTCGTTCGTCGCGTAGTTCTCTTCGGATTTCCCTAGAGTCCTCGACAAATACGAAATCGGTTTGTTATCTTGGGATAATACTGCTCCTATGGCATAATCAGAAGCGTCGGTGGTAAGTTCAAAGGGTTTTTTTGAAATCTGGGTGTTATAGTAGAACGTCTTGTGAAATAAGAATGTTCTGGGAGGTGGAAAGTTTGCGATTGCTTCCACTTTCTTAGGCTTTGTTCAAATTCCTTCTATACATACGATAAACCCAAAGAATTCGACTTCTCTCTTCAAAAATTCACTCTTGTCTAGGTTGATTTTCATGTTCGCCCTTTGTAGTGTTTTAAACAGGGGCGGCTCGTCGATGTACGCAAAGGAAGCAGTGCCTCCCTTGCTTAACCACAAAATTGATTAAATAATCAATATGTAACAATCAAAAGACTTACAATCAATATTTAACAATCAATGGAATAACATTTATTTTCTTACAAAAGGCAAAATTCCTTCGCTACTATGAATCTACTAGTTTTATTTTATAACAGTCCAACTACAGAGCTTCCAAGGTAAATTTACAGCGGCACAACGAAAACTCAAACGTTTAACTACAAACTACAAGCACTGCATACCATTCAATTCAAAACATGCAGTTCATTGAGATATCCTACACAGAACACTGAAGTGATCTTGCTTCAATACTTGAACTCGTGGTTTTCGCATAGATCTACGTAGACGCTTTGGCTAAATGATGCCCATAACAATTTTACAATCAGTGTACTCAAATAGTATCGCGGACACTGGCTCAGTTCGCAGCGTCCTGGTGGATAGAGAAATTCAAAAAACCCTTGCTCCATCCACCCGCTGTTAATGAATGAACTTGATACGCTGCAGAACTATCCGCGTCTTCTGTTATGTTACTGTTCCCCCTCATGATTTATCCGTAGATTCCCTTCTGCTCCTCTTCGTACGAGCCGTTCCCCTTAGGAATTGATGCATTTTCTGCTTTGTTCCAGGGGCGGCTTGTCGATGTACGCAAAGGAAGCAGTGCTTCCCTTGCTAATCCACAAAATTGATTAAATAATCAATATGAAACAACCAAAAGATTTACAATCAATATTTAACAGTCAAAGTAATAAAATTTATTTTCTTACAAAAGACAAAACTCCATCGCTACTATGAATTAAATGGTCTTATTTTATAACAGTCCAACTACAGAGCTTCCAAGTTAAAACTCAAACGTTTTACTATAAACTACAGGCACTACATGCCATTCAATTCGAAACATACAGTTCATTGAGATATACTATACAGAACACTGAAGTGATCTTGCTTCAATGCTCAAACTCGTGATTTTCGCATCAATCTACTTAGACGCTTTGTCTAAATGATGCCCACAAAATTTTTGTAATCAATGTACTCAAATAGCATAGCGGACGCTGGCGCAGCTCACAGCGTCTTGGTGGATAAAAAAATTCAAAAAACCCTTGCCCCATCCACCCGCTGAACGACCCGAAAATCTTTGTTAATGAATGAACTTGATACTGTAATGATATAACATCACGTGCATGAAATAAATCAAAGCAAAACAAACAAGTCAAAACAAAACACCATGTAGTTCATTCATATCGTCTACGTAATAGCAGACCACACAATGTTATACAACTGACCATATCATCATGACCATATCAGGTTTCCGAGTAGCGACCGTGAATATCCATGCCATATGGTATATTCAAATGTAGTACGAGGTCATATTGCGAGCGATAATGAATTATGTGTCACCAAGGCACGCGACCCAAATATGTTATGGTTACAGTGTGAATAAGCACACAGGGCAATAAATCCTATATGTGTTGATAGAATGGCGCTAGAAATGTTGGTCAAGTGTAGCGTGTGAAAGTTGAACACATGTGATTCATGTAGATTATTGTGTCATGGGAAATATACATGTTATTGATTTATTTCAGGGCATGCTGAGTTTGGTTAATAAAATAGGTTAAGTTATGTTCATAATGTTTTGTAAAAATCATATATAAGGAGTGGTAAGAACATTGAGAAAATAGATTCATTTGAGTAAGCGTGGAATACACAGTTTTATTTCTGTTGAATCTCTGCTAGCGAGGTTATTCTTGCGGAGCATTATCTAAGCACGGCAAATGTCCAAGGTTAGCTTTGACATGGTGCCAGCACTAACTGCGGCCTCGCCGCTTTGGTAGGTTGGATAGTGGTACAATCCACTCTCTGCTTCTGGGTTAGTCTAAACTCTATTCCTCTACAGCAAGGACCCTGCGTTGAAGCAAACAGAGGGAGAAATATCTCAGGACCCAACAACAAACTTATCCCGTGACGACCCCATCATATTTCAAGGCAACCCTTGCATATTTCATGACGATCCTTGCTTATTTCATGGCGATCCTGATGTACGGAACTCTGGAATCTACTATAAAGATTCAGGCAGCTACATAGAAGAAGAAGGACAGTTAGAACGGGAAGAATACGTCCCTGAGCCAGTATCGACTACACCATTTTACTACAAGCCTACAGCAATAAATACACTTGGACCCAGACCTAGGAGAATTGAAGAATTCAAGAAAAAGAAAGCTGAGAAAGATATTTTGGACACCATCCCCAAACCAAGACGACCACGTGGAGGCAGGAAAACAAAGTTAAAGCGTGAACGAGCGGAACTACACAGATTGGTACGGATTTCTTTTGGACAACAGAAAGAATACTTCCGGAAGAGACTACGGGAACTTAAAGAAGATGGGGAATAATTGCTCGACGGAGGAGGTAACAGTGATACAGGAGTATCAACAATCATTAACAACGGCAGCAATTTTCTGTATTATATTAGGAATATTCTATGTTTACAATAAAAAAAATAAGGAGTATGTAACTAAGAGGTTAAATAGGAGTATAGATGTATAGCAATAATTAAAACAATACATATGTCTTGATACATAAATTTTAAAAAAAAAAAACTCTTATTTATGAATGTACGGTTCTTTCTTATAAAAATCCCAGTCTTACAATAATTATGTATGGACACTTTAGAAGGTTTAATCTTGGAAAACGAACAGGTTTTAAGAAATTTGAGAAAAAGTTCGAAGAATTTATATAGGTTTGAAACTTTAAAAGAGAAATTGAACGATTTACAGGCACGTAAAGAAAAATTTAAGAAAACAATCAGCAATTTTAATGACGAGAGCTCTGAGGTTTTAGATATAAAACTAAAGTTCAAAGCGGTATCAGCGATATTAGAAGGAGAAATCTGGCTACAGCTTGGTAAACAAGGATATTCTGCGGAAGACGTCCAACAAGAGTGCGACATCACTGAAGAATTAGAGACTAGTTTACAAGTACTAGAAGACAAAGCCAAGATGTCTGAGTTTAGTCTAGAGACTGCCATAAAAATAATTCCTACTTTCGAGGGAAAGTATAAGGAATTAGAATCCTTTTTGAAGATAGTAGAATTACTAAATTCCACATTAACCGCTTCAGGAAAAACTCAACTCATAGATTTCGTCACTAAAGTTAAACTTACCGCGAATGTGAGATTATCTTTGATTAACACCTCAATCAGCACTTTTGAATCTTTAAAAGATGAGTTATCTAGCAGGTTTAGGAACAATAAAACAGTACCACAGATTCATTCTATGCTCAGTAACATGTGTCAGAACAGATCATCTGTTACTACATATAAAGATAAGATTTTATCTTTGGTTGATGAGCTCAATCAATTACAGGTACAAGGGTTAGGTAATCAGGCTACAGAACCAGAAAAGAAAGTTATCCTGCAAATGAACGATACTTATGCACTCACTATCTTTAAAAGTGGACTTAACGACCAGCTGAAAAGCACAATATTTTCAGCTAGGCCCAAAACTTTTGCTGAGGCAGTATCATTAGCGCAAGAGATTGAGACATTAGAATCTCAAGCTACGAGTAGCGTAATGCATATCGGCAATTTTGCAAATAATAGAAATAACCGTGATCGAAAATACAGAAACAATGGCAATGATAGAAATAGCAATGGTTATAGGGATAGAGACGGTCGAAGAGATTTTAGGAATAAAAGATTCGATAACCATAGAAATTTTAATAGAAAAACAGATAACAGATCAAATCATTATAGGGATAATAATGATAACAGGAATAATCATCGTAGGAATGATAGATATGCCAACAACCATAGTAATCACCGCAATAACAATAATAGAAGTATACACGTAATTTCGGACCAGGGAAACGTCCTAGGTTCCGGAGAGGAAATGAGGAACCTCCCGGAATAAATAACACGAGTAAGGAATGTAAAATTTACAGAATAACTGATGGCTGCACGAATTACGTAAGAATTTATAATGATGGAGCGAATAGACAACTATCGTTCTTAATAGATACGGGTGCAGACGTATCAATTTGTAAAGTAGGTATATTTAAGGCGTTAGAACATAGAGTGAATAGCAAGGATAAAATTAAGTTAACTGGTATTACTAAGGAAGTAACTACGTCTTTAGGTACTTCGGAATTAAATTTATTAATTGGGAACAAAAGGGTAACAGAACTATTTCACATTGTAGACGATAATTTTCCGATTAGTACAGACGGTATTATCGGTAGAGATTTATTAGTTAGTTTCATGAGTAAAATTGATTATGAAACATTCACCATTACTTTTAGTGTGTCAGATGAAGAAATTGTATTACCCATGGATACTAAACGTCAGAACCATTCGGGAATTAATATATCCGCGAGAACTGAAGCAATAGTTCCGATAAATGTAAGCATCGATGAGGATAGCATTGTGCTGAACGCAGAAATTGAGAAGGGTGTTTTCATCGGAAATACTATTATACCAGCGAAAGGCGTTCGACACGTAAAGGTTTTAAACACAACTGATAGAGATGTAGTCATAAACAACTTCAACATAGAGGTTGAACCACTAAAGAACTACAAGGTATATGCAGGAAAACAACAGAGAGGTGATCAGAAACGTTTCGAGAAACTGCTGGGAGTTATAGATAAAGATAATTTGGACAAAAGATCTATGGACAGTTTGCTGGAGATAATCAAAGAATATCAAGATGTTTTTCACTTGGAGGAAGAGAAATTGACAACAAACAATTTCTACAGACAAAAGCTGCAGATGGCAGACGATAGTCCGGTCTACATTAAGAATTATAGGCTACCTCAAGCTCAAAACGAAGAAATATTACAACAAGTTAGAGACTTAGAAGATAATGATATTGTCGAACCGTCAGTAAGCCCATACAATTCACCACTTTTGGTTGTGCCGAAGAAGACTTCAGATGGTAAAGCTAAGTGGAGACTTGTAGTGGATTTTCGTAGATTGAACGACAAAATCATCAATGATAAGTTTCCTTTGACTAGATTGGAAGACGTTCTAGATAGGCTCGGTAGAGCGAAGTATTTCTCAACTTTGGACATGACTAGTTCATTCCACCAAATCGAACTTGAGAAAGAATCTAGACCCGTCACCGCGTTTTCGACCAGTGATGGTCACTATCAATTCAAGAGACTACCATTTGGATTAAAGATTTCGTCCAACAGTTTCCAACGAATGTTGACGATAGCTTTGAGTGGTTTAAGTCATGAGGCATTCCTATACGTAGATGACATCATAGTTTTTGGATGCAGTGTCAAACACCACAATGATAATCTTCGCAAAGTGTTACAGCGAATGCGACAGTACAACTTGAAGTTGAACCCTGGGAAGTGTCACTTTTTGAAATCGGAAGTAGTGTATCTAGGGCATTTGATAACCAGTGAGGGTGTTAAAACAGACCCATCTAAGTTTGAGACGATCAGAAACTATCCGGTTCCGAAATGTGCAGATGAAGTACGCAGATTTGTTGCGTTTTGCAACTACTACAGGCGTTTTATTCCGAATTTTGCCGGAATTGCCAAAAGTTTGAACTCGCTATTGAAAAAGAACGTTACATTTGAATGGACCGAAGAATGTCAAGAAGCGTATGAAACACTTAAGAATAAATTAATCGAGCCACCAATTTTGCAGTATCCAAATTTCGAAAAACCATTCATTTTAACAACTGATGCATCTAATTACGCATTAGGCGCTGTATTATCGCAAGGTGAAATTGGACAGGATTTACCAATTTCGTATGCAAGCAAGTCGCTAGCAAAGCACGACATCAACAAACCAGTCATAGAAAAAGAACTTTTAGCCATACATTGGGGCATAAACTTTTTCAGACCCTATCTCTACGGAAGAAAGTTCGTAGTTGTCACAGACCATAGACCACTAGTATCTTTATTCACCCATGCAAATCCTTCATCAAAACTCACTAGAATTAGAGTTGACTTATCGGATTATGATTTCACGATTGTGTACAAGAAAGGCAGCATGAACACGAATGCTGATGCCTTGTCAAGAATTGAGTTGAATTCTGACTCTTTAAAAGCATTAATACCTCCAGTTATAGATGAAACAGCAACACGTAAACTATTAGCAATTACAAGGGGCATGGCAAATAAAACAGAGGATAAAAAGCAAGAAACCCGCAGCGAAAGCAACCACGTAAAAGTAGAACCTGATCAATTCTATTGTTGGGATTGCACTAGCTTGTCGGATATCACCGGTGTTATGAAGTTAAAATTTATCCTGCGCAATAATGAAAATAAAGGTATTGATATCGTACGTACGAAAGATATTGTAAAAGTATATTGTAGCGATATATCTAACGTGAAACCAGTTTCCGTTAATGCAAAGCTAACAATAAATAGGGGTACCCGCAGACACAAAAGTAATGAGAATAATAGTGATAATCCACATTCAGAATACGTTTTGATTATGGAGAAACTATTAGATTTTGCTAGACGTAACAAAATCCAAGAACTCTCGTTATCAAGTGATGATGTTATATTGAAGTCTATAGACAAGGAAGAATTTAAGAAATTATTTAACCTGTTGCAACGAAAAGGTAAAGATAATGCGCATATGAAGCTAAGAATAAAGATATACAAGCCGCCCGCTAAGATAACGAATAAAAATGAACAGGTGAAATTAATAGAAGAATATCACAATTCACCGCACGGAGGACATTTAGGGATTCGCAAAACTTTGTTAAAGCTAAAACAAAGATATTGCTGGAAAAACATGAACGGTATGGTTAAATCCCACATAAAGAATTGCACACCTTGTCAAATAAACAAACAGGTGAGACACACAAAAGAAGAAATGATGAAAACCGACACACCAACTACGAGTTTTGAAACAATACAAATAGATACCGTAGGTCCACTAAGAATATCTAATAACTATAGATACATATTAACCTTACAATGTGAACTGACTAAATTTGTAGTAGCGTTCCCAATAGAGAATAAAGAAGCACAAACCATAGCTGTAGAATTAGTTAATGAATTTATATTAAAGTATGGACATTTCAAAGTACTCAAGTCTGATTTAGGCACTGAATTTACAAATAAGCTTATGAGCAACATCTGTGATTTGCTAAAAATAAAACAAATATTTTCAACACCATATCACCACCAAACTTTAGGAGTAGTAGAAAGGAATCATCGGGTACTAAACGAATATATGTATTCGTTTGCTGATGACCAACAATGGGACAAATGGGTTCCATATTACACATTTGCGTACAATACAACCCCAAATGTAGATACAAACTACACTCCATTTGAATTGATTTTCGGTAAACTTCCATATTTACTAAATGACATAGTTGATAATCAAGATGTGATTTACGATTTAGATGATTATGCCAACGAGTTAAAGGCAAGATTGAGGATGTCGATTAATAGAGCACGAAGTTTGATTGAAAAAGTTAAAATCAAAAGAACAATGAACCAAACAAATATACATTCTTTGAATCCTAAAATAGGAGATTTCGTACTTTTGAAAAATGAAAATAGAAAGAAACATCAACCGCCATATAAAGGTCCATATAGAGTATTGGACATGGATCACTGTAATGTCACTTTAGACATAGCAGGAAACCGTAAATTAATACATAAAAACAGATTAAAACCTTACCACACATGTAACATAAACGACAATGTAGTTAAATAAAAAAAATATATATATACGAACCTACATATAAAAATTTTGTAATAGAATGATACGCATTATGTTAAGTTAAGCTAAGTAAGCATTATTGTAAATAAAAAAAATATTGAACCATAAAAAAATATTAAACCTACAAATAGAGAAATTTTGTTATATTTTAAAGTACATTAAGAATGATAAACTTTGTTGTGACTAAAGATAAGAGAATATTATTATAAAAACCCCTTCTGGGACTATTGAACCTAATGTTTGTGATTAGTCTTCATTTTTTTTTTTTGTTGCAAATGAACCCTAATCAAAAAAAGGGTAAAAGTGTAATGATATAACATCACGTGCATGAAATAAATCAAAGCAAAACAAACAAGTCAAAACAAAACACCATGTAGTTCATTCATATCGTCTACGTAATAGCAGACCACACAATGTTATACAACTGACCATATCATCATGACCATATCAGGTTTCCGAGTAGCGACCGTGAATATCCATGCCATATGGTATATTCAAATGTAGTACGAGGTCATATTGCGAGCGATAATGAATTATGTGTCACCAAGGCACGCGACCCAAATATGTTATGGTTACAGTGTGAATAAGCACACAGGGCAATAAATCCTATATGTGTTGATAGAATGGCGCTAGAAATGTTGGTCAAGTGTAGCGTGTGAAAGTTGAACACATGTGATTCATGTAGATTATTGTGTCATGGGAAATATACATGTTATTGATTTATTTCAGGGCATGCTGAGTTTGGTTAATAAAATAGGTTAAGTTATGTTCATAATGTTTTGTAAAAATCATATATAAGGAGTGGTAAGAACATTGAGAAAATAGATTCATTTGAGTAAGCGTGGAATACACAGTTTTATTTCTGTTGAATCTCTGCTAGCGAGGTTATTCTTGCGGAGCATTATCTAAGCACGGCAAATGTCTAAGGTTAGCTTTGACATGGTGCCAGCACTAACTGCGGCCTCGCCGCTTTGGTAGGTTGGATAGTGGTACAATCCACTCTCTGCTTCTGGGTTAGTCTAAACTCTATTCCTCTACAGCAAGGACCCTGCGTTGAAGCAAACAGAGGGAGAAATATCTCAGGACCCAACAACAAACTTATCCCGTGACGACCCCATCATATTTCAAGGCAACCCTTGCATATTTCATGACGATCCTTGCTTATTTCAATACGCTGCGAAACTATCCGCGTCTTCTGTTATGTTACTGTTCCCCCTCATAATTTTTCTGTAGATTCTCTTCTGTTCCTCTTCTTACGAGCCGTTCCCCTTACGAATTGAAGCATTTTCTGCTTAGTTCACATGTACACATGTACAGTGCAAGCTATTGTGATGTTCATGTGGGGAATAGAATAGTAAGGCAATCCGCACACGGGTCGTTGAGCTATCGTCGTAGATGCGATATTTCTACGCTTGGTCGTCACAATCTATGTAAATTAATGGGTGACCGCTAACGGAGCGTTAGCCTATCGTGAAGAGTGAGAAGCGTAGCCGGTTCACATTGAGTGCGTCTCAAGCGTTGTGCATTGCAGGCCTCAAGTCGAATGAGTAGTCGTTTTTGCAAGCGCGATGGATGACGGCAACGTACGATTCGTGGGGGAGGTGGGAAAATGCCCCGAATGGTATGATTTTACGACGCATACTGACGTTTCCTTGACGATCCGTGTGTGGACATAATACGATGATGACGGCACTCGTTTTCTCGCGAGCTTGACAAGTGTCAAACGCATCTCTCACGTATAGCATTGCTAACGACCCGTGTGCGGAGTGCCTAAGAGTTACATTTTTTCGTGTGCTATTTTCCCCAGATCGGTTTTTCGTTTCTGCTTTGGGTTTGCTTTCCCAAAAGACGTAGTTTTTCGGTTCTGGTGCTTTGATGAAATGACCACTTGATTGCTTTGGACGCCTATGTTGACGCTGGAGAGTCATCCGCGTCTCTATTATGTTCATGATCATGACCTACGTTACAGAATTTGTAGATTCTCTTCTGCTCCTTTTCTTACGAGTTGTTCCCCTTCTGATTTGATGCCTTTTATGCTTTGTTAGCATAGTGTATGTACGGTGCAAGTTATTGTGATGTTGATATGGAGATTATGGTGAGCAATTTTCTCCAGAGCGGTTTTTTTGTATCTGCTTTGGGTCTGCTTTCGCAAAATGAGTTTCTCGGTTCAGGTGCTTTGGGTGATATGACCACCTGATTGCTTTTGCCTATGTTATTTCTATGTTGAATTTCTGAAGTGCTTTTTTTAGCATTTACAGTTTACATTAGGTGCGTTTTTATGCCTTCTTCGCAAAAAACGCACCTGTTATAATTCTTTCGACGTGTATTTTTTGTATTGTCAGCAATACGGTCGGTTAAACATGGAAAAAATAATAGATTTTAAAGTAAATTATCACATAAAGCTCGTTAAAGTGAGAGCGTATTGAATAGATTCTGTTTCGAAAAGTTAATATTTACCCGTTTAATATGGATTTTTAAACTGGAAAACCAAAATTGATGTGATTGTGCCATAGAGTATTTACTGCGGTAAACTTTTTCATTGAGGATCTTATTGAGTTTTAGCAACCTAGACCAATAACTTCGCTCAAATACTGTTTGCAAAAGGTAACTATATTAGGCACTTTTATTGCAAATTATATGAGAAATCTATTTTTATTGTGGCATTGCCTATTTAATTTGCTAAAAGATGCGTTCTGTCCTCAACTTCGAGCTATTAAAAAACGTTCGCCATTTATTTAGCCTGTAATATGTTTTCAACTTAACTTTTTTTATAATTTAAAAAAAGAATGAAAGAAATTAGTATTTTTTTTGCTTTGAAATATTATAATTAGCTTGAACTTTTGTGAGATTTTTGATCATAGTGAGTAGGAAGCTGTTGATAATCAATCACTAGCTTTTAATGCAAATATGGTCAGCATTAAAATACTTAATTGATTTTTTACACGGTATTTCAAAGGTAAAGTTTACTACGCGCTTCATAAGTATGCTTATCTATATAATATGCTTATATATTTTGCTTGTGCTTCCCTAAGTCTCAAAACCACGAGCCGCCACTGGTTTTAAATATGGCCTCTAGATTATCAAAATGCTCTTTTTCATCTTTTCCGAAAACTATTATGTCATCAATGTAGACACGACAGCGTTTACCTATGTGTTCCTATAGAATATCGTCTAGGGTTCTCTGAAAGATGGCTGGGCCATTCTTTAAGCCGAACGGTAGGTGAAGGAACTCATATTTACCGTTGTTTATGGCAAATGCGGTTTTTTCTACGTCAGATTCTCTTCAGAGAATTTGGTGAAATCTGCTTTTTAAATCAAGAATTGAAAAGAATTGATTTTCGCCTAAATTTGAGAGTACTTCGTTGATGTCTGGTATAGGATCTGCGTCTGTAATTGTGATGGAGCTCAGTTTCCTATAGTCAACGACCATTCGGAATTTCTTTTCTCCAGGTGCATCCTGTTTTTTGGGTACAATCCAGACGGGGGCGTTATATGGGGACTTGGATGGTCTTATAATGTTGTCCCTTAATAGTTTTTGGATTTCTTTTTCAACCTCATCTTTGAGGGCCATGGGGTAAGGGTAAGATTTGGCATAGACAGGGTCAGTTGAGGTAGTACGGATTTCTCCTCTGACGGAGGTGGTGTATGTTAATTTTTCGTCTGGGTCCGATAATAAGGGTTTGTATTTTGATAAGATTAGCTTCAGATGGACTTCTTGTTCCTTACTCATGTGAAAGATTCTTAAATTTAGATGGTTAATAGACTCGGATATGTATTGTTTCAATCGAATAGAAATTTGAGGTTTGATTGACATTATGTTAGAGCTTGCGTGAATTACTGCTTGGAGCTCTCTTATCCCTCTCTTATCATTTCCAATTAACCCTGCGAAGATTTTAAGGGATGGTAGTAGATAAAATTTTAATTTTTTTGTATTTGGTCCAAATATGTTGATGAAAAAATGGTGAGTTATATTTATTGGTCCACCCGCTGTGTTCGTGAAAAAGGGTTTTTCATTTGGGATGGGGGGAGGGCACATAAAATGGTTGAATATAGTTGTTATTTGACCCTGTATCGATTAAAAATTTAAGTTTTTCTCCGCTCTGCGCTGCGTATTCAATATACGGCAGGGAAGAGCCCTTTAATCTAAAAAATGGATACCACCCTGTTGATCAGTGTTGTCATTGTTGTAGTTAGTCGTCTCGTTTGGAACGTCTTCGTCGGGTTCAACATTTGTAGTGTCGTCTGTAGTGTAACTTCAAAACAAAACTGACGTTTCGACACTTGCCGAAATGTCATCTACATTGATGGCGACTAGAGCGCCCTAATTGCACGCGGTGGTAAATTCTCGGAACTAGATAATTATTTTTGATTCGCGCAGTTTTTGAATTTGATATAACTGTATTATCATTGATATAAAAGATGAAATGATTTACATTAAAGAACAGTCTATTGCGGTATGCCAAAATCGGTCGGCGACCAAAATGACTTTTGAAGAAAACTTCGTAGTTGTTTTTTTCCATTAACTTGAGCAAATCTCAGCCGACACTAGTAGGGGCGGTTAAATTCGCTACGTTGAAGCTGAGATTGCTCTGGGACGATAATTATCACATAACAATTTCATACGAGGAATTTCGTACAAGGAGATTGTTCTGAGACGAGAAATTTTTCGTACAAGGAAATTTCACTTCGCATCCAGAATATTTCTTTGGAATATTGTCAGGCGTAGTAGTAGCCACTATTAGCAGTTATTGTGCGATCAAGTTTAAACATTCAAACTGCACTTCAGCGAACCTTTTCATGGCGACCTTGCCAGCCTCGAATTCATCAAAGTTACCAAAGGAAGGTGGACCGCAGCCTCGAATTCATCCGGCGATCCTAGCAGCACAAAAACTAGAAGCAGAGAAAACTACGATTCCAAAAGTAGACACAAAGAGAAAAAAACGCGGCGGACGACAGGTTTTCATCAGAAAACGCATAGCTGCATTATTACGAATAGCAAAAGATGACGAACATCCTCCACCATGGGAGCAGCAGCAACGGCTCTATGAAGAAATCGAAGAATTACGAGCACAAATGAAGCAAAAATAAGATCAAACGTACACTAAAATAAAACAAGAATGAATTTCAATAAATAAATGTATTAAAATGAAATTATAAAATATAAATGAAAAACAAAGCTAACCAATACAACGTTTCTTTTCTTGACAACTAGTGACATAAAGCTATAAGGCCTAAGTTCACTCTATTTATGACATTTTCACTTTGCTGCATTTGGCATCACAAGCGCCACCTATGAGTCAGTAGTAGAATTTAATTGCAAAATTGAAAATAAAATTCAAATGTGTACAATTATTATAATTATCACAAATTGCAATTTTAATATGTACAATTTCTAGATTGAAGATAAGAAACAATAAGATTTCATATGGTCCAGGATAAATTCTCTATAAATGGAAGAAAATATTTGTCTAATAACAAAAATAATAACATATCTAAAAAAAACCCCAAACAGAACATACAAAAGAGAATACAATATTGAAAAATTAAATACTGTAGAGGAAACACAAAAAGAAGCAATTAGCATAGACAGTAGTCAAGAGTTACTAGAAACATTGATAGGAAAATATAAAGAGGCAAAAGAACTACTATTAGAAAAATTAGAAAGTTCAGTAGATAGCAAGATGAGTAATTTCAATATTGAATTAGCGTTGAAATCCATTCCAATTTTTACGGGAAACCCCAAAGAATTAGAAGCATTTCTAACAATAGTTAGTCTGATCAACGACAGTCTTAATGAAGAGGGCAAAAACAATTTGCTGAATTTTACAAGAAATGTGAAGTTAGGAACAGCAGTTAAAACTCAGATCTTAACATTAGATATAAAAACATATGAAGAATTAGAAAAAATTCTCAGAAATAGATTTCAAAACAAAAAAAGTCCACAGCAACTTCATACTCAGTTAGCGCAATTAAGTCAACGCGGAACGGTTGAAAAGTTCGGCGAAAAACTATCTGAGCTCATTAATGAACTAAGCGAAATTCAGATTAGTAGTTTGGGTCAGAACCCATCTCCCGCAGAAAAAAGCGCAATACAGAAGTCAAATAACTCCTACGCACTAACTATTTTCAAAAATGGGTTAAGTGAACCCCTTAAGCCGACTATTTTTGCGGCTCAACCCAAAACATTTATCGAAGCAATTCAGATAGCAACCGAGTTTGAATCAAGTAACAATATAACAGAAAACGTTATGTACGTGAATAGACGAAATAATACAAACCAGCAATTGAATAATAATAGAAATAAATCAAATAATTATAATAACACTTATAGGAATAATAACTATAGCCAAAACTATGTTAATAATCACAGAGGTAATAACAGGACCAATAGAAGCAATTATAATACCAGAAATAATACAACAAACCAAAACAACAATCACAGAAGTAATTATAGAAATAATTACAACCCCAGATATGAGGAAGTAACCAATCAAAGGCACAGAAACACATATCACTCCTCTAACATAAATAATAGGAACAACAGGGGAACAAATAGGAATTACGAAAATAACAGGCAACACAGAGAAAACATAATACAGGGAAACGCCATCGGCCCGGAGGCCAGCAACAACGAGGAATAAAAGTTGACCCCGGGATCCAGATAGAAAAAATATACTTATTAAATACACAATTAAAGAATTACATTACTCTTTATTGTAGAAAATCCAGAAAATATTTGAAACTATTAATAGATACAGGAGCAGATATATCAATCTGCAAGATAAATGCAATTTCAGAAGATGAAAACATAGACAAAGACAAACGATGCAAATTCTCTGGCATAACAGACCAGGAAATATACTCAATAGGTATTGCCAATCTAAACTTAAACATTGGTGAAAAACCTATAGCCTACCCTTTCCAAATAGTGGAACCTGATTTCCCTATCCATACAGATGGAATACTAGGAAGAGATTTCCTGGTACAGAAACTGGTAAAAATTGATTACGAAACATATACGTTAACAATTAATATCGACGGTGAAGATTATACAATACCAATCAGTACAGATTCCAAAATATACAAATTAACGATACCCGCTCGATGTGAATTTATCTGTCCAGTTGACTTTAACATTGAAGAAGACAGTGTGATAGTTAATAAAGAAATCACACCGGGAGTCTACATAGGTAGTACAATAATACCAGCAGAAGGCATTAAACATATAAAACTACTTAACACTAACGAAGAAGACATTGTAATTAAAAACTTTAAAATAGAAACAGAACCATTAGCTAGATACAAAGCACATAAAAACAATTCTTCAGTGAATAAAGACATCAGAAATAAGCAGAGATTTAAAGAATTACTAAAACATATCAACATAAATCACTTG
The DNA here is from genome assembly GCA_947369275.1 of Nemotelus nigrinus. NCBI lineage: Eukaryota > Metazoa > Arthropoda > Insecta > Diptera > Stratiomyidae > Nemotelus > Nemotelus nigrinus. The sequence goes on from OX376374.1 coordinate 86,228,179, forward strand.
AACTCAGAAGACAAAAAATCGATACTAGAAATAATTCAACATTATCAGCATATCTTTCAACTAGAACACGACCCTCTTACAGCAAATAATTTTTATAAACAAGAAATACACGTCACAGATAACACTCCAACGTATATCAAAAACTATAGATTGCCCCATACACACATTGATGAAATAAATAAACAAGTAAATCAATTACTAAATGATAACATTATCGAAAACTCCACGAGCCCATACAACTCACCATTACTTTTGACACCAAAGAAAAGTGCGTCAGGCCTAACAAAATGGAGACTTGTAGTGGATTTCAGAGCACTGAACAAAAAAATTGTTAATGATTAATTTCCATTAACAAGATTAGAAGATGTCTTAGACAGGCTAGGCAGAGCGAAATACTTCTCCACTCTTGACATGACAAGTTCCTTTCACCAAATCGAACTGACAACAGAATCAAGACCATTAACAGCCTTTTCGACAAACAAAGGACATTATCAATTCAGACGATTACCTTTCGGTCTAACTATTTCATCTAATAGCTTCCAACGCATGCTAACAATAGCTCTGAGTGGTCTAGACTCAGCAGCCTTTTTATATGTTGATGACATAATTGTCTTTGGGTGCAGCCTTGCACACCATAATAGCAATCTAACAAAAATATTTGATAGGCTAGAAAAATACAACCTCAAACTCAACTCTGAAAAATGCAATTTTTTAAGAAGTGAAGTAGTGTATTTGGGACACTTAATCACAAAGGACGGAGTCCGTACAGACCCTGCAAAATTTAATACAATTAAAAACTATCCAGTACCTTTAAACGCAGACGAAGTCCGAAGATTCGTTGCATTCGCGAATTACTACCGCCGATTTATCCCAGACTTCGCAAAAACCACCAAATGCCTGAACGATTTATTAAAAAAGAATACGAAATTCTTATGGACAGAAAAATGTCAATCAACATTTGAAAAACTAAAGAATAAACTGATGAATGCACCAATATTACAGTACCCAGATTTCAATAAACCATTTATTGTCACAACCGATGCATCAGACTATGCAGTAGGCGCAGTACTCTCACAAGGCGAAATAGGACATGACTTACCAATTTCCTACGCAAGTAGAACCCAAGTGAAACATGAAATAAACAAACCGATCATCGAAAAAGAATTATTAGCAATCCATTGGGCGATAAATTTTTTTAGACCTTATCTATTTGGAAACAAATTTACGGTCATTACAGACCACAGACCTCTTATATCATTGTTTACACATAAAAACCCATCATCAAAGATGACGCGCATAAGACTAGATTTATGCGATTACGATTTCGATATAATATATCGAAAGGGCAAAATGAATGTTAATGCCGATGCATTATCACGCATCAAATTAAATTCAGATACGTTAAAAGACATGATACCAAAGCAGAGAAATATTACCAAAGAAATGAAAGTATTACCCCTTACGAGAAATATGGTAAAAAACTTAGAAAACACTAAAAAAGTGCAAACAAGAAAAGTAAGCAAACTAAAAATGGCTAACGAAATCTACATATGGGACAGCGATTCCCCAGCTGATGTAAAAAATCTAATAAAATTAAAATTCGAAATAGGGAGCATTCCAAAAATTACATTTGAAGACAATCAGATCTTAGTTCGATGCAGCGAAAATCCATCGGAATTAGTTCCAACATTGGAGAAACTGACATCACAAGCAACTAGAAGAAATATTACGAAAATATACATAGAAGAAGGAGATGAAATATATAACATGATAAATAAAGAAGAATTTAAAAACAAATTCAATCGGCTACAGAATAGTATCCTAACAAATAATAAAGAGCCCCTAAAAATAATATTATACAAACCACCAAAACGAATAACTGATCAAATAATACAATTCAAACTAATAAATAATTACCACACAACACCGATAGGAGGACACTTGGGTGTAAGAAAGACATTACTTAAACTAAAACAAAAATTTATATGGAAAGATATGAACAAGATGATAAAAACATTTATTAAAAACTGTGAAATTTGTACGAAAAATAAACAAATAAAACATATAAAAGAAAAGCAAACAATAACTGACACACCGAAAAATACATTTGAAACAATTGCTATAGATACAGTAGGACCACTAAGAATATCCAACGGTTATAGATATATCCTTACAATGCAATGCGAATTATCTAAATACGTTATTGCCTACCCAATAGAAACAAAAGACGCTAAAACCATTGCCAAAACATTAGTAGAACAATTAATATTAAAACACGGTATTTTCAAAATATTGAAATCAGACAATGGAACTGAATTCGTTAATGAGCTTATGGAAAACATTTGTAATTTATTAAAAATTCAACAAATTTTCTCAGCACCATATCATCACGAAACACTCGGCACTGTGGAGCGTAACCACAGAGTGCTAAACGAATATTTGCTTAATTTTGCTAATGATTATGAATGGGACAAATGGATACCGTACTATACTTTCGCGTATAATACTACCCCACATATAGACACCCAATATTCTCCATATGAACTTATCTATGGAAGATTACCCCAATTGCCCGACGATATTGTAGAAGAAAACGAACCAATAAACAATTTAGACAATTTTGCTAATGAACTGAAAATTAGACTCAAAAATAGCATTAGTTTGGCTCGAAAATTGGTCGAGAAAGTAAAAATGAAAAGAAAAAATAGATGAGATACTCATAGTATTATAAATCCAGCAAATTTCAAAGTAGGAGATCTAGTTTTAGTCAGAAATATTAACAGGAAAAAATTACAGAGTACATATCACGGACCATATGAAATATTAAAAAGAAATGGTGTTAATACCAATATATTAATAAATGGAAAAAGTAAGAAATACCACAACAATCTGCTAAAATTATATACACCATTAATTTAAAATCACTAGATAAACGTATTTGAATATGTACAACAAGATTAATGTAAAACAATACCAAATAAGTAACAAAATAAGTATACATGTCAAAAAAAAAATGTATGCGAGAAAAAATACATATAGTTATATTAACAAATGAAATGTGTGTACTCAAAATTATATTTAAGTAACAATTATGATGAATTAAATAACAAAATATATATATATATATATATATATATATATATATATATATATATATATATATATATATATGTATGTATATATATATATATATATATATATATATATATATATATATATATATATATATATATATATATATATATATATATATATATATATATATATATATATATATATATATATATATATATATATATATCTATTGTAAACTATCCTAATTGAGTCATAGAATCAAACAATATGTACAATTAAGTCAAAATAAAAAAAAATAAAAATCAGGAAAAGAAATATAGAATAACAGCATCAAATTATATGAAATTGTAATGTGCGAACCTAAAAATTAAAATTCAAAAAAAAATTTTTTTCTTTTCATACAAAAGAAAAAATTGTTTTTCCCCCAAAGAGAGAGGGTGTAGTGTAACTTCAAAACAAAACTGACGTTTCGACACTTGCCAAAATGTCATCTACATTGATGGCGACTAGAGCGCCCTAATTGCACGCGGTGGTAAATTCTCGGAACTAGATAAACATTGATATAAACGGAACATTGATATAAAAGATGAAATGATTTACATTAAAGAACAGTCTATTGCGGTATGCCAAAATCGGTCGGCGACCAAAATGACTTTTGAAGAAAACTTCGTAGTTGTTTTTTTCCATTAACTTGAGCAAATCTCAGCCGACACTAGTAGGGGCGGTTAAATTCGCTACGTTGAAGCTGAGATTGCTCTGAGACGATAATTATCACATAACAATTTCATACGAGGAATTTCGTACAAGGAGATTGTTCTGAGACGAGAAATTTTTCGTACAAGGAAATTTCACTTCGCATCCAGAATATTTCTTTGGAATATTGTCAGGCGTTGTAGTAGCCACTGTTATTATTGCAATCCATATAGTTATTGCACATCGAGCAAACACACGCAAACTGCCCACAGCGTGCCATTTCACGTCTAAGTTTGGAGAAAATGGCACAGTTTCTTCTAAAGATAAGTACTCGGGTAAATCAGCTTGATCTGACTCCCGTTTTTCTCGAGATAATGAGTCTGGTTCAATATTCTAGTTATGGGTGTAGTAAGTGCGCTGTTGCTTGTTTCCAAATTGACCTTGTTCGGGTGCTACCCTTTTAATGGGGAATGACCGATGTTGGGGTCTATTTTGGTAATTTAAGGCATGAGTCCTTATGGATTGATCTACTTCCATAGGCTCGTATCTCCGTCGTTTAGGAGGCAGTGGTTTGATATTGGGGACAGGATACTGTACTTGCCTATGAAATAGTGGGGCTGGAGGAACGCGAGGGTTATGGAAGATTTCTGGCTTGAAATCTTGCCTTGGGATATACGCATGCTGTAATTGTTGTCTGAAATTATTATTAGGAGGAATTGGAGGAGGTGTGTTTTGAGGTTGTTTTCTGTGGGTAACATGCGTGTTGTTTGCATGTTGTGCTCTGTAATCAACGTTTTGTAATTTAAGGCACAAATGTAGAGCTTGTGGTAGGTCAGCTGGTTCACGGATACTCAGCAACCGTGGTAAATCTCCTCTTAGGCCGCGCACAAACGTATCGAGTGCTTTATCCCTGTAACATTGGGTCATATTAGTTAATGACTCCTGTCCCATGTCCATTGATGACAGTTTATTTAATATCAGCGACAAATGGTGGTAGACCGTCTGATAGAATTCATGGATGCTTCCGTTGCCTTGAACAAGAGTAGTCATCTGGTACTCAAGCGTACCAAGATCTCTCTTGTCGGCATAATGAAGTGTTAGGCACTTTGAAATTTGGCTCCAATTAAGAGGAGTGTTGTAGGATTCCAAAGCTATATCAGCTTGGCCTACTATTTTGTTGCGGATCACTGAAAGGATACCATAATACTTCGGTGTTCCTTTCAGGTGATCGTAGATCTTCAAGATCCTCTCAACACTTTTCCTCCATGAGGAATATTCGCTGGGGTCAACTGAAAAAGTCTTCAAACTCTTGACGACATCAGGAATCTTATCCATGTCGGATAGATTTGCGTCGACACTCCCAACTATTGGAACATCGCTGTCATCATTCACATCAGATGCAGGGTTCATGATGGAATGAAAAATCTCTCTACCCTGAGTGTTAAGGACTTGTGAGACTATTCTCGTTATAAGTTGAACGAGGTCAACATTGTTGCTACCCTGAATGATTGGCGGATTGTTTTGAGGGGGATTACGAGGCGGATTGTTCTGGGCCTCCGTCTCGTTTAAATTTAGACGCGGAGGGTGAATGAGATTTGATTGATTTGGCATCGCGATATAAAGGGGTTTTCCAGACAGTAATAACCTAGCTGATTTCAGAGAAAGATCACTTCAATAAACACACAAGAACAATAAGATCACTTTCGATAACAGGACTATTTTTCCTGAAAAATGGCTACTTCACAAAGGCAAAAAGGTTATACTTTGGGAAGACACAATGCATTAGTAATTTCCTTTATAAGGGTTTATTCAGAATCTAAATCAATCATTCAAAATCTGCTTCACAATATCTTTCAAAATAAATTTTGAAAATACATTCGCACATAAATTTGAATAAAATGATTTTTGACGAAGTTATATATCAAGGTTGAATTTTTTTTTTGTGCAATACGCGAATTCAAGAAAAGTCACTTATTTAATTTCTTTTGAAGGTATTGATAACTTTTTCTTTCTGTAATAAATTTTTACTTTCCTTTTTGCTATCTCACAAAATTAATTCTCCTTCAAATTAAATCAATACCTTTAATTCTTCACTTTTTCCTTTTTTTTCACTTTTCTTTTTTTAAATTAAATCAATAATAATTTTTTTTTATTCTTCACTTATTTTCTTTTTCTTTTCAAATACTTTCACTTTGTTACATATGTTACGAACTATAATGATTGAAAAACTTTGACTTACAATGTTGCTACCAAGGTTCTCATGATTAATTAATAAGAAATTCTTTTGCTCCTTGATGGATCGATCGTCGACTGAGAGGGCGGCTGTAAGTTTCCCTACTCCTTTTTGCTACTCCTGTAGCTACTACGGGGCCTCGTTCCACTCTACAGGTACCACACACACTTCAGACTTTGCGCACGTAAAGAAAAATCACTTCCGCGGTTATTCTCAAACTCGACTGTTTGGTACGCGCTTGCGTAACCCACGTACTTTTTAGCACGCTTTTTCTGTTGCGGCACCGCGACGATTGTCCCTGATCGGGCGCCAATTAACAAATGCGAATTTGTTCTTATGAAAAAAAATTATTTCTCAGGCAAAGCCTGGCTATTACAAAGTACAATTAATAACTGAAAATTTCTTATAATACATATTTCTTATATTAGCTCGAAAATGCTGACGGCATGTCTAGCATTTTCGTGGGAACGTTGAATATCGTCAGCGAAATCGTTTTCCCATGTTGCACAGCTTTCCGGTGTTGTCTTGCATTTTACCTGGGAATTTGTTCGTTAACTTGTACTATTCGATTTTTGTAGTGCCGAAGAAGAGTACAGATGGCAAAGTCAAGTAGCGACAAGTAGAAGATATTAGGAGACTTAGTGACAAAACAATAAATAATAAGTTTCCATTGACTGAGAACAAGCTAGGTAGAGCAAGGTATTTTTCAACCTTATATATGACTAGCTCATTCCATCAAATTGAGTTGAAAAAGAGTCTATACCAGTAACTGCTTTTTCTACTAAGGCTGGTCAATATCAATTTAAGAGACTACTATTTGGGTTGAAGGTACACTCAGAAAAATTTCACTACTTAAAATTTTTTAGAATTAAATTGAAATCAAAAGTTGAAACACTTTTAAATAAAAAAAATAAAAAAAACGAGTCTTATTTGAATTCCACTTTATTATAAAAATTGTATTTTCATATCAAATTTTTAATCATTTAATGAAAGCTAAAATATTAAAACAAACAAAACACACTTTGATACAGCGTTATTGAAATGAGGTCAGATTATTTGAATTAAAAAGGAACGTATATGACGCCAAATCAAAAATTTTCAAATATGATTTAAGCATCGTTTACTTATTTCCATTGCAAGTGTTTGCAATGTGAGTATTTAATGCAAACATTTATTGCTACGAAAATAGCAAAGACGTCTCGTGCTGGCAGCTCTTTAGTAGTACTGAAGCCAAAAATATGTCACAACTGCTTCACGTTAAAGACGGCCTGCTCTGTGAATTTCATTAAGATCCGATGACTGCATTGGAAGCTAAAGGAGTACAAAAGATTTAGAGCTACCATTTGCAAAAATTTTAAAATTTTCTAGATCTTAATATTTGGTGTTTATTTTCGCCGCAGGTTCACCAAGATTTGAAAATTCTATGCTTAAATCACTGAGTATATATCTGCCAAAAATATACAAAAACAACCATAGCTGGCAGCTCTGTTATTGTTTATCCAACTTAATTGCCATTCAATATTGCCTACAATAATTTGCCATTTGAAATTCGTTGTGATTCTATGACTATACTGGAAGCTATAGGGCAAAGCGCCTTATTTTCCTCGGCGAATTTTCAAAATATAAGACACCCAAAATTACCGGAGCTGGTGGCTCAAACCGAACTTTTCATCCAAATTTCTATCAAACGTAGCTAAGAGTAAGGTTAAGCTATCGTTTGAATTTCGTCAAAATCGAATAACTTAATCAAAATTTATAGAGCTAAATGCAGCAATTTTTCTTTATGATTTTTCGAGATGGCACCACTAGCACAGAATTGCCGGCAATGCTAAAATTTTAGCTACCATTCCTGCCCGTTGTAAAATTTCAAATGTTTTACTTAGGCTTTAAAGACACAGCACAAGAGCTTTATATGAATGACTTTTTATTCAAAAAACGACAATTTTTCAGAATAATCGATGATATGAAGGTTCTCAATTTCAGCGCCTGCTTTAGCTACGGAGATGCCACCATGCTCATTTAAAATAACACAAATTTACAACTTCACTATAACAATAAGTCCTGAAGTTTCATCATGATTTGACGGCTCTGTCAACTTATAAATTTTCATATTTTCCCGATCTAGTGTTTCTTACACCGTGTTTACCGTGATGGCATGGTATTTGGTGAGAAGGGCATGTATCCGTAGATCAGAAGATTGCTCAAACAAAACACTAAGTTTTGGACATTTGTACGAAGTGTTTGTCCCTTTCGATGAAAGCAAAGTAAGAGGGATCTACAAAGATAGCATCTGCCAAGTCGATGACTAACTCATAGTGTCAGAGGAAGTCTGCGCCTAAAATGGGTCTAGAGACATCGGTTATTATAAAGTTCCATGAGAACTTACGACGTTCAGTCTTTATAACTTTATAATAACCGACGTTCATCGGTTACTATAAAGTTCCATGAGAACTTACGAAGTCCAAATTTGCCGCTGTAAGTCAGAAACCAGTAGGTGAAAGTGTTGCAGTGGTTTCAATTACACGGGTCAGAGAAAAGCACACTAATTGGGTGAAGTCAAAGACGGAAATGACTAGCTAATTCTTTCGTATAGAGTGAAGTTAGTTATAATATTTGAGGGTTCCTTCAAAGAAATTAATTTACGTTTATTACTTTGAAGCTCCTATTTGAGCCAAACTAAATTAAAATATTAAATAACTATTTAAAACAATTAAAGAAGTTGGCCAATGCTTAAAAATTCAATTTCAATAAATTGTCAATTTTAACTTCAACATCATCATTACATAAGGTATAGTAAGAATGAGACAAATCCACAGTTTTTAAATAGAAGTTCATCCTTATGTCGAGTAAGTGCTTTAGTTAATATATCGGCAATCTGATCTTTCGCATTAACAAACTTTAATTCAATGAGTCCATTCTTTGAATGATTACGAAGAAAATAATACCTTACACCTATGTGTTTGGTGCGAACGTGATACATAGTATTTGGTGCCAGATCCAAAGCGCACTTATTGTCACAGTAAATTGGTATTGGCTTGTTGATTAACTCGTTGATTAACTCACGCAGTAGTCTCTAACCATACCGCTTTTTGTACTGCTGTTGCTGCTTGAACGAAAATATATAGCCTGTTGTCGATTTCCTTTCATTTGGATTGCCTGCCCAGTCCGCATCACAGTAACCTACAAATCGTTGATTACCATCTCTGCGATAAACAATTTTTGCCTTGATAATCTACTTTAAATAGCATAGGATGCGTTTAACCGCCTTCCAATGCTCATCACCCGGATTTTGGTTGAATTGACTGACCACACTCGCTGCATAGCAAATATCTGGACGTGTGACTTGCGCCAAACTGTTTCTTGATACAGAATTCTACTCATCGCTTCTCTTTCGGCTTCCGTCTTTGGAGACATTTTCTTCGATAATCGTTGCCTGGGTTCCATTGGTGATGAAAGCGTGTTGCATTCAGCCATACCGAATCTGTTAAGTATTTCCGAAACAAAGTTTGATTGATCCATCGATATTGTTCCTTCTTCATGATCATACTTGATGTTAATTCCGAGCACAGAGGAGACTTCACCTAAGTCCTGCATATGAAATTTCGATAACAGATTTGATTTGACTTTATATCGCAGCTTTTCGTCATTGCTCAGCAGCAAAATGTCATCTACATAAACTGCTTATATAACTATTTTAGAGCTTTTCCTCCAATAGTATATACATGGATCATAATGAGATCGCTTCAACCCAAGATCAATCAAGAATCGATTCAGTTTATCATTTCATACTCGACTTCCTTGCTTAAGTCTATATAGAGATTTCTTTAACACACTTGATTTGCTCCGTTTGAATAAGCTTCCGGTTGCCGCATGTAGATTTTTTCTTCAAGTTCAGCGTGCAAAAAAGCCTATACAGCATCCGCCTGATCAATTTGTAAATTGTACTGCACTGCAATAGACATAAGAAATCTAATTGATGCGTACCTTAATACAGGTGCAAATTTTTCTGCATAGTCCAATCCTTTTCTTTGTGCACATCGTTTGATTACCTTAAGTCCACGTATGACTTTTCCTTCTGAGTCTTGTTTAGTTATAAATACCTATTTGCTATCGATAGGTAAGCTATTACCAGGAAAATCAACTAAATCTTATGAGTCATTTGAAATCAGAGAATAGTACTCGGTCTGCATAACCACTCGCTATAAATCTGCATCTGTTCTGCATAACGCTTCTTTCACACAAGAAAGATCCCTAAATTCTAGTGTTTTAACTCCATTCTCGCTATCTTTTTCGCTGGACTCACAGAACTCGGCGTTATTATCAACTGACGTATTTTGATTTACTTGATGTAATGATGCGTCTACCTTTTCTTCGTCTGCTCTCTGTTCCTCTTCTGATCTACCTACTGTTTTGGTTTTGGCATCACTATTCATCTTATTAGATGATTCTTGAGTCGCATCCAAATCATCAAAGAGAAAAAAACTCAAAATTCGATTCTTGATTTTCAATTACATCTTTCGAATCAGAGCGGCTGTTTTCTAGAAATACTACGACGCAGCCTACAATCTCTTTTAGTTTGAACGGATCATGCAGCCTATACGCCTTTGATGTGCTACTAAATCCAACATATATATGTTCACTTGACTACCAGTCGGATTTTTCTCGGCTCTCCTTAGGAATGTGAACCATTGCTTTACAACCAAAAACCTTTAAATCATTTAGATCGGGCTTCTTTCTTGTTCATATTTCTTCTGGTGTTTTCCAGTCCCACTGGATGGTAAAAGATCATTCTGTCCGCTATACCATTATGCTGGGGTGAGTATGGAGCTGTCGAATGATGTTTGATTCCATGTTTCGCTAGAGATTGACGAACTTGATCATTAACGTATTCAGTGCCATTGTCTGTACGTAATGTTTTGATTCGATAGTCAATTTCATTTTGAACCAGCTTTTTACATTCTTCGAGTTTATTATAGACTTCGAATTTTGATCTTAGAATGTAAATAAAGACTTTTCAACTAAAGTTATCTAAGAAAATCAAAAAATACATTCCCCCACCATTCGAAGTATCGCATACTGGTCCACATACATCCAAATGTACTAATTCCAATAGTTTTGTTGCTTGAGTCTCAACATTACAAAAAGGTTTCCTTGACTGCTGGTGTTTCAGACAGACTTAAAAAGGATTGACTTCCGATGAAAAATTGACACCCAGCAAATTCAATCAATTCAATCAATTCAATATTGCAATCTTCTCAATTTATCAAAACTAGCGTGTCCGAAACGTTTGTGCCATAGGATTTGCTTATTGTTTACATGTGTGCAAACAGCCAAACAATAATTATTCTGTTGGATGATTCTTTTTATACCGCGACCAATTCCGGAGTAGCATGAAGTTTCAACACACTACCTTCGTTCTGAGTGGCACACCCGCAACGATCGCCCAGTTATTGACTTTGAGTGTTGCACCCGAGTCTTAGCGCTGACTTTCCTTCGAGTGTTACACCCGAAAGATGATATTACCTTGTGAATCAAACAGTGCCAGCGCTTCACCAGACTGTTTACGCCTCGAGTCGTACACCCGGAACTGCTTTCAAAATATTGACTTCGAGTGATGTACCCGAGTCTAATTACCTGATTCAATTACCTGGAACTATTACTACTGATAACTAATGATACTGATAACTTTGGAACAACTGCTTAATGCGCTTTAATGCAGATTAATAAAAAAAAGCACTGACCAAGACTTACTATTCTCTTTTCTAGTGATTTCTTGTATACTAAAAAGTAATGACCTAACTGTTGTTTCTAAATGTAAAAATTGACATATTATTTTATGTTCCCGGTCACGCCGTCGTCGCTTCAAGCGCGGTATTGATGAATACGCGCGAAAAGTTTGAGTTTCATCTGAATACCCTCCTCACCTTGAACGACGTTCAACTAAGGTTCTAAATTTTTTATAAGTTAACTCTAGTTACTGCAGCGACGAGGGGTTGTTGATATAGCAAACTGCGGATGATAGTGAGGTGGTGTATTTCATCTACTGATTGTAAGCCTTCAAATGTGTGAAGAGGTGCGGTGTTGTTTAGCGGACTCCGATGGTAATTCATGGCCCTCTGCTGACCTAATTCAGTGACTAGTACTGGACTCTCGTGCTTCAACCGAGCCTTCAATGAGTGAAGCATTGGTAGTGGGAGAATCTTTATTATGATTTGCGATTGGAAGTGGAGCCAGATTATGAATTGGTCTTGTGAACACTCCTGAAACTGTTCAGACGTCTGCGACACGGACGAGGCCGTCTTTTCCTTCAATGGCTTTGACAACTCTTCTTCAGGGCCATTTTATTACAGGCACGTTGTCTTTCTTTACTATTACCATTGTTTCTGGTTTAATGCTGACATGTTGTTGCTTCTACTTGTACCGATGTTGGAGCTCGCTTAAGTATACCTTCGTCCAAATCTCCTTTCTGTGAAATCGTGGTCGGGTCAGTTTTGCTTGTTAATGGCTCTCCAATGAAGAAGTGACCTTTTGTCAAGGCAGATAGATCATTGGAATCGGATTACAGTGGGGTTAGTGGCCTTGAATTTAAAATGGCTTCAATCTCAGTCATAATAGTTTCCAACTCTTTGTATGTCAGCTCTGCAAGTCCTACCTTTCTTTCAAGCAGATATTTGGCTGACTTTATGGCTGCTTCCCACAACCCCCCAAAGTGAGGAGCTCTGCAAGGAATAA
>OX376374.1:86241111-86272128 GCA_947369275.1 Nemotelus nigrinus
AAAATCGCTTCTCCATTAAATTTTTCGTTGAGAGTCGGTACCAATTGTGTCTGTAGAACAGTTAAATATTGATTGGCATTCATTGTTCCCTCGACTACGTTAAGTGGGAAGAGTCCTTTCGATGAAATTGCCGACCAAATCATGACCCTGACTGGTTGTTTGACTCGTTGCTGAACAAACGAAGCTGAATATTCCTCTCCTTTGTATCTGCGGACAGTCCTGACCATTGGTAGTGTTAAACTCATCATCGTTTCATCGCTGAATATAACCTGATCAGAAAATAAAAAAAGGATAAATTCAAAAGACGAACTTTTTGACAAGTGTCATTTGTGTCATTTCAAGTGTGACAAGGTAATATTTAAAAAAGAGATATTATTTGTTTATACCTTTTGCCAATCAACTGCTGACCATGATAAATGTTCATTCGCCCACGTTTTCCTTTGTAGTATCATCCTAGCATTTAGTTTTTGCTTTTGACGAGGACGTCTTGCACAGAGCCCAGATTGGAAAAGTCGACGCCTAACTGTTCTCTCCGATATTTCCACACCAACGTCGCGTAGAGTACCTCTTAGGGACTTGCTGGATAGCGTTCGGTCTTCTTTCGCTGGTTGTTGTTTTTTTTTATTATCTACAGACGACGAAAATATTCGTCAACTTTGTCCGAAAACATGTTTTGAAACTTCGATGCAGACGTTCGCACCAAATGCCGAAGATCCGTACACCACACATCACTTTGAACCGAAAAGAGGTCGATTTCAATGTTCGCACACATATTTTTTGAACCTGAGGTGTTTACCTGCATACAACAACAATTGCACGTGTTCGCTCGCCAAGCTGACGAACATGTTCGTCGTCTGTAGAGGCTATCAAACATATGTTTTCTAGTGGCTCAGATGCTCTATAGTTTTGTTATTTTTTGTTTAGGATATTTTCCCGAAACTTTTTCAACACCAATGCGGAACTCATTACATTATGAATGCATTGAAATCGCATGCACAACGTGAAAATTTATTTTCCTAAAAAGGGATAAAAATGCAGCAGCACCGTCATAAAATACGAACACAGTACAAAGCAATAATCTATGTTTTCCCATTTTCACACCTATACCTATGTTTCTGAAATGTACAATGTAAACAGAAGTGTTGTGTTATATTGTTGCATATGGTGCAGCATAATTTCGCCGCATGATCTGCACGTTTTGCTTTTGAAAAGGACGCATTCACTTTGGACAGCTATACTTATAAATTTTTCAATACTACAATTAACTGGCGAACATCGCGCTCATTAGTTGCCCACAATTATTCCGAGTGTTTTTTTCTTGTACAACTTTGTTATATTGGCCTACAGTAGTTTTGCAAAATAAATTTCTAACTTTAGTTCATTCTTTTTATGCGTTGAATCCGTTTTACGTGTAATGATATTTAAAAGTTCAGTGAAGTGTGAACAAGGATAGTAAGAATAATGAACATTAGTCAACAATAGTGAACAATTGAAGATATAGTGAACAATTGAGTGAACAATATAGTGAACAAACATAGTAATCAATTGAGGAATTAATCACCCAAAGAAGTCTTCTGTATATCTGTAATCAGCCATCTATTATAAATTCTTCGGTAAGTTTAAAGTGTCATACTGTTTAATCGTAATAGGTTCATTGCTTTCATTATATATGCGTTAAAGCATGATATATTTACTTAGTAATTATACCTACTGAGCCATTAAGATAATTTGAGCTTTGAACAATATATATTAAAAAGTTATTAACCTAATAAAAATGAACAACATTATACCAAAATTTATGAAAGGTTTAACGCGGATAAAATGACTACAATGGAGCAGAAGTTTTTGACAGAATTTATTGAGAAATATAAAAATTATCCATGTTTGTGGAAGAAATTGGATCGAAACTACCACAACGTCAACTTGAGAGAAACAGCCTACAATAAACTAGTAAATGTATATAGAAAGTTTGGGAAAAAAGCTACAAAAGCTATCGTGAAGACGAAAATTCATAATTTACGCTCTGCATTTGCTAAAGAACGTCGTAAAGTTCGGGATAGCGAAAGGAGTGGAGCCTCCAGCGAGCAAGTATTGCAACCTTCGCTATGGTATTACGATCTTATATCGTTCATTGGTGAGCAACAGCCAGTTTCTAACAGCATTAGTTCAACGATGAACGACGATGAACAAAGCATTGAAGAAGTAGTGAGTAAAAATATTGTATGTATATAAATTTTTTCAAACCTCTTTTATTTAAAAACCAAACATATATTCCTAACAAACATATATTTTACGCTAACAATATTCCACCTCTGCAATTATTTCATCAAAAATTAAACAAAATGTGTTTCCTTCACTGCTTTTTCTTGCCATTGTACTCCTCCCTCATTTGTAAAGTACTGCACAAACTGATTTCGAGAATTTTTTGGATCATTGCTAAGAATTGAGCTGCTCGTGGTATTTTGGAGATTCACAAGTCCTCCCACTTCGATGGTCTTATTTGAATGTGTATCACTTAAGTCGGGTATAATGTATGATTGTTTGCATTGCCTTCTTAAGAAATTGTGCAAATAACAACAGGCAAGGACCGCAATATTAAGTTGTTCAATTGTTTTAAAATTTATGGGTGACTGGAAAATTCTAAACTTGCTTGCCAGTATACCAAAGGCGTTTTCAACAACTCTTCTAGCCCTACTCAATCTATAGTTGAATACCATTCGCTCATAGTTTAAATCTTTCCGGCTGAATGGTTTCAAAAAGTCTCGTCTTAATGAGAACGCCTCGTCTGCAACAAACACATATGGCAGCTTAGTCGTACTTCCCTTAACATTTTCATCAGGAGGCAGGTGTAAGCGGTTGGTAGTTAGTTTTTCGTAAAACTTAGTATTGTTCATGACACCACCATCCGATATACTACCATTCGTTCCAACATCGCACATTAGAAATTCGTAGTTAGAATCTACTATAGCCATTAACACAATGCTAAAAAACTTTTTATAGTGCCAATATAATGATCCGCTTCCTGTTGGAGCAATTATTCGCACATGCTTGCCGTCGACAGCGCCCAGACAATTTGGGAATTGCCATTTATCATTAAAAGCATTCGCAACTTTTCTCCATTCAACCTCACTATCCGGCAGCTAAAAACAAACATAAACATTAGTTACATATGTTCACACCAACAAAATATAATACTAGCAACACTAATTAACAGTACTCAATTCAGGTAAATAAATGACGTATGCATTATTATAATTTTTTTTAATTACAGGCTGACTTAACATATGTGAATGATGAAGAAGCCGATGACGATTGTTCTTTACAGCACTCGCCGTCATTGGAACACTTAACTGGCCCAACTCCTTCGCCAGCAACTTCACGAGGAGCCATAAATAAAACACCGATTAAAAAATACAGAACCGACATTACGACACACAATAAAGTGCTGAAATTGGTGGCAGAGAGATTAGAAAAGACTGCCAGAAAAGTAAGCAAGCATGAGAGCTTCGGTAAACATGTTACTGATGAGCTGGAAACAATACCATGTGAAATGATACCCCATGTCAAGAAAATCATTAACATGGCCATTTTTGAAGGGCGTATGAACACCTTAAATGCGTCATCCTCAATAGTTACAAAGCTAACTCCTAACCAATATATCACATTGCAACAGCCACAAACTTACTTGCTGCCACCACATGATGCCTTGACACAAACAGCACTACCACCCAAATTTGATTCACCACTACAAGAGCAATTGATTTTCACCACCCAGCCCTCACCTTCAGAGACACACCATAACCGGCCATCTATTTCTAAGCATTTTTCAGAAAACTAATAGTCATACACTGTCCATAAACTAATCACGTATATATATAATAATCATAATAAGAATAAAATATAGTTCTAATGTAGATAAAAATATGAATGTTCAGGTAATTCAACGATAAATTGATTATATCGTCATAATATCTTATCATTATCAAATAGTCCAATAGTTAACTTTATAGAATAAATGCATTTAACTACACTATCAAATAAGGGCAAGTTTTTATTAATTACTTACTTTTATATAGTTTTTGAGAACCTGAATAATGGCACTGCAGGTTTCAGGTATAATTTTGCATAAACTTGGTGCGGATATGCATGTATGAAACCTAAGATTTTGGTAGGAACTTCCACTTATCAAAAATCTGAGGGTTGCACTTAATCTTTCATGTGCAGTGATAGCCACCCTCATATTAGTATCCTGTTTCTGGACAATTGGCGTCACAAGGCGTAATAATAGCAAATACGCATCTTCACTCATGCGTAAGTAGTTGAGCCAATCACATGGTTCCAAGCGAAGATCCCTCATCAAATTCACATGTGACAACGAATTCTTTTTCTTGTACCATTCTTTGATCCAGCGCTTCCTTTTTTTTCGTTGTTTTTTTAGCGCTAAAGCTAAAGCTACCGTTATAATGCAGTCTTCATCCATAGTGCTTTGAACAGAAATTAACTACTATGCTCGCCAATTAATTATTCACAGTGAACTCACAGCTCGGGCTGACTAAATAAAAAAAACATCTAACTGTACATTCTAAGACAACTAATTTCAACTTGCCAAAGTGTTTAATAATAATTAGCTGATTGTTTGTAGATACGCTGCACTCTTTTCTGGGTGATTAGTTTTGCAATTGCTCACTATGTTTCACTATTGTTCACAATTGTCCACTACTTTTCATTATTTTTACTAAACTTGTTCACACTTCACTGAACTTTGAAATATAATAAAACATAAAACGGATTTAATGCATAACGACAATTAATGAAAGTTTTATATTTTGTTTGCGAAACTACTGTAGGCCAATATAACAAACTTGCACAAAACCAAAAAACACTCGGAATAATCGTGCTCAACTAATGGACGCGATTTTCGCTAGACAATTGTAGTTTTGAAAAATTCAGAAGCATAGTTCTTCGAAACAACTGCGTCCTTATCATAAGCAAGGATTGCAGAACATATGGCTCAATTAGACTAGACCATATGAAACAATATAACGCAACGCTTCTGTTTGCAGTGTACATTTCAGATACGAAATGCGAAACCAGAAATTATTGCTTTGTACTGTGTTCGTATTTTATGACGATTCGGCTTTATTTTTATCCCTTTTTATCAGTTTTACACAAAGTAATTTTCACGTGATGCATGCAATTTCAATGCATACATGATTTGGTGAATTACGCATTGTAGTTGAAGGAGTTTGATAAACATATCAACGAGTAGTAATTGGAAACTTTCGAAAAGTAATATAGTCTAAGCTTCTTGTAACTATCGCATGCTTGTCATAAAAAAATAAGCGGCAGTGGAAATTTTCAGTGTTAGCAACAGTTTACCGCCACTGCAGGCAAAACCATTACAACTGTGTTAAATAAAAAAAACTCTAGCGCACCTGAACCGCTAGAAACACTAATGTTCGAAGAACAGTAGAAGAATCGTGCAGGTTTTGAGTGCATATTCCACCACATGTGCTGCTTATTACGGCCAAACTGTTTCAAATGCCACGTTTTACTTTGGTCTCTAGAATGCATTGTAACTCATATGGTAGAAGGTTTCAGATATTACCACTGGCATGGGTTTCAAAGTTTATGAAAGAAAAACACTTGTTAATTATATTCGTTATCAGTTGCTTATTTCACCAAACTTTGAAAGCAGCATCTCATATAACATCAATGAAGAAAATGCTCAGTGTCTGCAGCACTGTAACTGAAGTTGGTGTTCGGGGCTGCGATCCGAAAAATTTGCAGAACTTAGGGAATTGAAACATCGGTTATTTATTTTCATTGTAAATGTTTCCGGTATGAATACTAACTGTAAGCATTTATTGATACAAAAGTAGCACAACCGACTCGTGCTGGCAACCTTTCGCCAGTATCAAAGCCAAGAATATATCAAATCTGCTTCACGTTGTTTAATTACATTCGAAGTTATAGGAGTATAAAGAAATTTAGGGTTACCTGCAGCGAGTTTTTTCAAATGATCGAAAGCTTAATATTTGCTGTTTATTGTCACTACAATATCATTACCATTTGAAAATTCTACGATAAAACCGCTTAAGGGGTTAGTCCACTGTTAAACTGCTCAAAATGAACTTTTTTTTTAAACAGCTACCAACAAAAAACTATTCAAGATATCGATTTGAAATTTTACGTACATCTTTATTAAAGCTAGGAGCTAACATTTCCATTAGAAAAAATTGTTAGAAAACAAAATGGCGGCCGCCCCAATGGATCGCCGCAGCACCGCCGAAAAAAAAAGCAAATTGCGCCTCGTGAATTCCTGGACAAAATAAGCGTCTGTGAGCAAACTACTAAAAAGATTTCATTAGTTTTGAGTATAAAGGACTGCACGGGCCTAAATTTAGAACAAAAAATTTTTTTTTGACGATCTGGGAAACATTTTATTGATTAAAAAATTTTTTTTTATCAAGTTTTTTTATTCAAAAGTATACCACATTTTTTTTTATCGCTTTAGGGCTCTAAAGTTAGGCCCGTGCAGTCCTTTATACTTAAGACTAATGAACTATTTTTGATAATTTGTTCACTGATGCTTATTTTGTCCAGGAATTTACGAGGCGCAATTTGCTTTTTGTTTCGGCGGTGCTGCGGCGATCCATTGGGGCGGCCGCCATTTTGTTTTCTAATATTTTTTTCCAAAGAAAATATTAACTCTTAACTTCAATTAAGATGCATGTAAAATTTCAAATCGATATCTTGAGTAGTTTTTTTTTGGTAGCTGTTTAAAAAAAAAGTTCATTTGGAGCAGTTTAACAGTGGACTAACCCCTTAATAAAGATATTACAATTAAACACAAAACCAACAATAGCTGGCAACCCTATAGTGGCTTTTCAACCAAATTTGGCCTGAATAATGTTTATGACAGGTTTCATTAATTGTATGAAATTCGTATTGATTTCATGACTGCACTGGAAGTTATAGTGCAAAAAGTTTTATTTTCCTGAGCGAATTTTCAAAATCAAAGACACAAAAATTACCATAGCTGGCAGCACCAATCAAATTTTTCAACCAAATTTCCATCAAACAGAGATTAGAGTTAGGTTTAGCTACTGTGTCAATTTCATGAAAATCTGGTAACTTATTCACATTTCATAGGGCAAAAAGCAGTTTTTTTCTTTGTAATTTTTCAAGATGGCACCACTGGCACAGACTTGCCCACAATTCAAAATCGCTTCTATCAAATCTGGTCTTACTTAAGTCCAATGCATTCTGTAAATTTTAGCTGTATCTGATTATTGGTTCGTGAGTTTCCGTGAACAGAAGTTTTTGATGCTAAAAATATAGGTTAACTGGGAGAGGGTTACCGTTCTTGTCCGACATGAAATTTATTTAGTTTTATTTTGAACGTGTAGATAAAACATAAGATTTATATACAGATTAGTTTTATTGTAAGAAACGGACATTTATTTTGAATAATCGATGGTTTGAATGTTTTCACTTCCAAATTTTGTTTTTTTAAATGAAGACACCAAAATTATCATAGCTGGCAGCTCCAACCGAATTTTTCGACCAAATTTCTACCAAACGTGGCTTAAAGTAAGATCCAGCAATTGTGTGAGTTTCGTCAAAATCGAACGATTCAATCAGAATTTATAGGGCTAAAAGCAGTTATCTTTTTTAGTGGTTTTTCAAGATGGCACCACTGGCACAGAATCGCCCGCATTTCAAAATCACTTCTATCAGACCTGGTCCTATTTAAGGCCAATACATTCTGTGAATTTCAAATAATTCTGCTCATCGGATCGTGAGTTTCCGTGAACAGAAGTTTTTGATGCTAAAAATATAGGTAAATTGGGCAAGGGTTACCAGGCGTGCCCGTTATACCATAACTTTTTTTTTTTTTTGGCTATGTAAACAAAGCACAAGATTTACATATGAATGGCTGCTTTTTGAAGAAACGGCATTTTTTCAAGAGAAACGATGATTTGGAGGTTTTCACTTTCAGTGCCTGCCCTAGCTACAGGGTTGCCAGCACGCTCATTAAAAGCTACACAAATCTACAACTAAATAATATCAATATGTCCTGAAAATTTCGTAATGATTGAATAGCTCTGTCAAAAGTTATCGAAATTTAAAAATTTTCAAATTTTTCCGTCCTCTTTTTAGGCACCCAGCGCACACATAGGGTTAAAAAATTCCAAAGCATTATACGATTCATATGTAAAACACGTTAGAAATTTATTTCGTTAACTTTATTTTTGCGAAAATCATTTGTGTACGAAATAATAGGTATATTAAAAATATCACTTAAATGGCCGCCGGCGCCAAAAGGTTAACAATAACTGACATTTAAAGAGACCTGGACCAATTCTGCATATACACCAATGTATCCTGAAAATTTCAGCTCAATCGGATGGCGCGTTCCCGAGATTATCTCACTGAAATTTTTTGTACATATATATATATATATATATATAGAAATATGAATTTTTGGCCGAATCGATTTTAATACTAATGTTCTTCGAACATTAAGGCTGGTACTGAGTTCGAGTTCACGTGAAATTTTGACATGTTTCCATTATCTGGTCATTCTTTCGAGCGAAAATTTTGACAATTGAGAAAAGCAGAGACAATGCTCATTTCTGACGGATAAAATGTCATGGATTTCACTTTTCGATTGATTTTCTTATTGGAAAGACATTTTCACTGCTCCATTTTCAAATTGAAACACCAAATGTCACTTTTCCGCTCGAAAGAATGAACTGCACAAACTAAATTGGCGTGAAATGATTCGCGACATGTTTCAGTGCCATCTACGTTTTCAACGCGAAAGCAACTTCAAAGCAACTTTTCATGCTAAGAACACAGTACCAAACTTGCTTATTTTCAAGCGAAATTTTCGCCGAAACAGATTTCGCGTGAAATTTTGTATGAAAATTTCACGTGAAATCGAACTCAGTACTATGCTTTAGTAATAAAGTAAATATCCAAATCTATTTGACATCTAATAACTTAGTTCGAAGTTACCGGAACATAAGAATTATAGATTTGCCACGCAGAAACACTTCAAAACTTATCTTAAATTGTGTGTTCCTTGTTCACTTTCATCAGATGCACACTATAATTTGCAAATTACGCCACTGATATAATAACAAAAACTACTATACCAATAAGCCCAAATAGAATATAGCAGTAAGCAAGATGGCTCGTGGAAATTTCATTATCATGGAAATATCATCATTTGACAAGTTAACATAAATCGAAACCATCATTTTCAAGTTGACAGTGCATCCGAACGGCTAAACATTATTAATATATCGTCGTCATCAAGCTTAAAACAATTCTAATTGTGATTTATCATATTCGTTAGTTTTACAATTTCTTTTTCCATATAAATAAATCTGTATCTCAAAACTATGTACATATCAATCCATCCATCCACTTATCATCTTGAAATTACAGAGCGAAAGTAAAACAATTAAGTCAATGGTATATCAATCACCGTAGCCGACCACTTTCGCCTTAGCCCCGCCTTCAAAAAACCGGATTTGAGTTGACTTGACTCGTGTAATCTAAAAACGCTTGGACGCTTGGACGCATGGACGCTTGTCTAAATGGCCCATTAAAGTTAATTTAATGAATGTATTGCATATACTGAAAGATTTCTTCCTGTGTATGAATCCTGATTGTCATGGATTTTGAATATTGGCTAAGATATTGTTATGCTTCAAATAAATATTGGCCCAAGCTAAACCTTCTCGGATTGGGCCACCAAATACCAATTCGAGGACAGATGCTACTGTCCACACCATGGCTGGAGCTGGTGAGCTTCAGTTGTCTATTGTCAGCCTGTCAAATCCGTTTGGTTGGTGCATGTTGGTGCCCAAATCCCACTCAGATCGGAATGCAGGCCAATATCGACCAATCGTAGCCATCTCACACCAAGAGGGTGTACACATATTGGCCATAGGCTCTGTTGGTTTGGCTTGGGCCAATATATATTTCCTACATTACGGAACTGCCTTGCCGCCACCACACGCACACACACACACCTGCAAACTTAGTAATGCTGCATTCGATAGTCAAATGCATTGCATGGCGATCCGAGAACAGGCTATGTATATGCGTTTGATTTTCGGGTGTTGCAATGAATTGCACTGGGTTCACTGGCCTGAACGCAGCTGATTTGTAACGAAACTTGAATCAGTTGCATTATCAGGTCAGCGAAACTGGAAATATTGAGTGCGGTTTACGTGTGCGGTGGAAGAGGTGCACAGCTGATAACGGCTGGTGAGAACGGGACGTGGCGGCTTGCGAAGCAAGTCGGACGGATGCTGACTGCGAGTGAGTGAGGATTGAGCTTTGATTCGCGGCTGCCGTAGGATTTCGCCGTGAGGATGTCAGGTCCCGCTGGTGTTAAGAAATTTGGTCGGCTCAATTTAAAAGAAAAATTAAAACACGAAAATTATCTTGCCATAATCAGTTACGCGAATGTGTTTATAGATGCCCCGAAATTTTCCAATTGTGAGAAAGTAACAGGAATATCAAGTGAAATCGTTGGTTGCTGAAGTCATGAAGAGATCATATTTGGGGTTAAATTATAAAAAAAAAACAATGATACAATCATTTCGTCGTCTGGTAGTGATGATTTTTGACGTGTCAGGAGAAAGTGACAAAATTGATGAGAGTGATACTAGCTCCGACGATAGTGAGCAATATTAAAATATGGTCGAAGTAGGAAGAGGTTGATTCTGATAATGATGACGAAGATTATGAAGAAGGTGTGGAACAAGATGATGAAGCTGACCGCGTGAGACTTGGATAGATGATGGATTATTGTAGGTGGACAGTGAATGCATATCATAGTTTGTGCTGGCAAGTGGCTTATCAGTATATTTGGAGAAGCAAGAGGAATTTGTGGTGTTTGCGATGCTTTCTAGATAGCAACAGATATGCGTGCAAGTTTTGACATTGGCATCTGTAGATGTAGCAAGTGCTTCGACTGCCGAAATTGAGTAAAAAATGATGAACAAGGGCGAAGCAAATTGTGTAAAAATATATTTAATCTAAGAGTTTAGTTGGCAATCAAAATTAATCCTTAGTTTACTCTTAATTTTATATTGAATTAAATTTGAATGAATTAACTAACTTGTAAGGCTTACAGGCTTAAAGCAACGGTACCATCGTCCGGATCCAGGTAAGTCATCTCATTGAATTTTTATTATTATTATTTATGAAAAACATTGTGTAGCCAATTAATAGAGTACTTTCTATGAAAAAACAATATTTATTAAACATACATATATAATAAAGTATGGCGATGTCCAAGAGCAGTCGTGACCCTAAAGTGCGCGACTGTCGTAGGGAAGTGTCGTTATGCACTTGCGATGGTCACTTATATACGTTCTTGCCTGGAGCTTTCTATGAAAAGCTCTTAGGCTAAAAGCTCCTTTGCAAGTTGTGCTTTGGTTGGCTGCTTTCCAATGCGATTTTGTTGATTCCATTTTTGATTGTTACAGCCTCCCTTTCTGGCTCGGTCAGACGACTCGGCAAGGAGACAGGACTTCAGGGCTTAATGGTCTTCCTCGGACGTCCTCTTGTTCGAAGAGGTCGAACAGGGACTGGATGCTCAGCAGATCCAGGTATAAACTTCTTGAGTGCTGATGCGTGATATACCCGCGAAATTTTGAAACGCTCCCTACCACTGCCAATGCTTATTTTTTCGGTGGTATTGTAATTGCATTCTGCTCCAGTTAGAAATCGACTAGCATACTCCACTGGACGTTCATCTTCCTTCTCCCCTTGTAATAAAGTTGCTCCCAGGGCGTAGTTACTAGCATCAGTACGTAAGATAAAAGCCTTGGTCTCGTCGGCCTGGCGTAGAATTGGTGCTGAAGTGCGACGTCTCTTCAATTCATCGAATGCGGTTTGCTGGCTGTCCGTCCATTCCCATATAGCTTTCTTTTGTTGAGATAGGCAATATGGTGCGGATGCGATGCGCGAGCTATCTCCTGTATTAATGCAATGTTCGAAATATCTTCCTGGTGGGCCATTGGCTTCAAACAATGTCAAATGGCTCAAGAGAATATCGTTAAGCCGCTCCCTATCTTCTGATGAAAGTTTGGGTGCTTCATCGTCTCTTAACAACAATTGGTTGATTTCGATTTCAGCAATCTCCACGTCCGAAAAGGTCCTGGCCATTTCGAGTGCGACTTCGTTTTGAGGGAAGAGACGCCTTGGTGCAGGAGTTTTCGAGCAAACTAAGTCAATGGTGGATGGTGCGTATTTTGCGTGCTTCGGAGTTTTCGCAATTGGGCTGATCGGCTTCGAGACTTGCTGTATGAATCGAGACATTGATTCAGTTGAACGTTCTGAACTTTGTCGGGTTGGTGTTGCACTGATGGGGCTTATTGGTACAGGAGCATTCATTTTAGAGAAAATTTTAACTTCGCTAACATCCCTCGTGTAATTAGTGGTAATCATAGGCTGTATGGTTACGTCAATGCGGCTTTCCTTCTGGAAGATGTCAAACTTAGAACTTGGGTTGTCTCCGAAATACCAGAACCGCTGTGAAATATTCAAAATAATATTAGCATCTTCTATGAAATCAACACCGAGCAGAGTGCGATTATCTGTAGATTCAGGAAGAACCATGAACTGGATCGGAATGGTGCGTTGCAACAGAGCAACGTCCACTTTGACTAAGAGGACTACCTGGGTCCTGCCAACGCCATCAGCCAAAATCACGTTTGTGGTGTAAGGTGTAAATTTACAACCTTCTCCTTGTAGTTGTTTGTAGAGCTGGGCTCCTGCGACACTGACTCTTGCTGCTGTGTCGATGAATCCACAGCCAATGATGCTGTTGACGCTTATTTGCAGAACTGGACGAATCCGAGGGCGCAGTTGTTCTCTGTCTGTGTCCACTGAGCAGAAACCGGTTGACTCTGGTCCAGTTGGTTTGCTGCAGCGAGGACACTGGCTGCGAACGTAACCTGACTGTCCACATCCATAGCAAGATATTGGTTGCTTGCCTTGTGACGTCTTCAGTGGGACCTGTGATGTTTTGTCCTTCTTCCTACAAGTGTCAGCTGTATGTCCGAAACTGCGGCAAAAGTCACATTTTTTCCTCCTAGGCTGCTCATTTCTGGGATACGTTTCTCTGGGTGTTGTCTTCTCTGCGTAGTTCTCTTCGATTTGCCACGCTTGTTGGAGTAGCTCGTCGAATGTGTGGATGCTATTGCGCAGCATGTGTTGTCGTATCTTCAAGTGCAGGAGTCCGAAAATTAAATCCAGCTGCTGTTCTTCATTGTGAGAATCCCTCGAAAGTTCTGCCAAGAGAGCTCTTTTGTTGCATATAAAGAGATCGATTGGCATATCGTGTTGTTGTTTGGTCTCAAATAGTTCCAAGTACACCTGATATGCTGGCCGTGCTGGTGCAAACGCTTCTTGAAGAAGAGCTACCACTTGGTCCCAAGTGCTGACTTCTGCTTTGACTCCTTGCCACCATATAGATGCGACTCCCTGGAGAAGTTATGGCATTCCTAAAATGGCGTTGACGTCAGAGATACTCTCCACCTGCTTATAGATTGTCGCCGTCCCGATAAACTCGTTGATTTTTGATCGGTCCCGTTCACCATTGAAGTGAGCGCTGCAATTGGCAAAATTTCCGCAGTGGTTGCTTGGTGGTGGACTGCTAGTGGGGCGTAAGGCCGCAATAATCTGCTGTAGTTGCTCCTCCGTCATTTGGATGGTCGCCATTGCAGGTCGGTTTCGGCTTGATCTTCTCAGGGTGATGTTCCAGGCCACAAGTTGGGCGTCAGTTGTAGCCAAACAATAGAGTACTTTCTATGAAAAAACAATGTTTATTGAATATATACAAGAAGGTATTGGATTTCCAAGAGCAGTCGTGACCTTAAAGTGCGCGACTGTCGTAGGGAAGTGTCGTTATGCACTTGCGATGGTCACTTATATAAGTTCTTGCCTGGAGCTTTCTATGAAAAGCTCTTAGGCTAAAAGCTCCTTTGCAAGTTGTGCTTTGATTGGCTGCTTTCCAATGCGATTATTTTGTTGATTCTATTTTTTGTTTGTTACAATTGGAATATTAGTTTTTTTTCACATTTGATATACTATTTTATAGTTTTTTGTTGTTGTTGTATATTCTACATTACGAATAGTATTTTATCGATGTGCATTTGTATATGCTTTATGTGAAACATTTTTTAGTAGAGAAATTATGTTATGTTTTTGTTAATTGCATTTATACGATTTTGGATTTTAATTCGCATAATTTAATTCAGTTGAATTTTAAATTTTTCTTTAGTAGAATATAAGTTATTGATATCAATATGTTTTAATTTTGAATTTGATTTTTTTCTTGATTGTTTTTACGATATAATATATATTGTTGTTATTTTCTTTGTAAATCTTGGTTTTTTTCATTTTTCGTCGTATTTTAGTGGCTTCCGCAGTGGAAATGTGTAATTAAAGCCAACAGATATAGGATCAGTGAAGTCATGGGTGGGCTCCCGTCTTTCTTTTGCTTAGTTTTTTTCCTTTTGTCTTGTCTGCTAGTGTTTGTGCGTGACACAGCTAGGACTTGACCTGCCCCTCACTACATCCACGACCCCGGTGACTAGCCGGCACTTATAGTCACGCGATGGTAGCAGGTCAGGCTACAATTTCTGTTGTGGTGGCGGCTGTTGACAGTTGTTCCGCAACAATATGTTTCTAAGATACCTTGCTGGTTATTTATGTGACTCGTTATATTATTAAGTCTTTGTAGTATTCCTGAATTGATTTGCCTTTGTTTTGCTAGTCCGTCACTTAACGTGTGTTGCTTAGTTTCTAGTGCTTTCAGTTGCTTGTTTATAAACTTTACGTCTTCACTGTCCATGTTACCTGTAATTGTCTTAATTAGGTTACCTAGCCCATTGATAAGGCCCCTTTTGGGTCTGGAATACGGTAAAAAAATTTGCGATTTGCGTTCGAGTTGTTTAAATTTGATGTTTGTAATTTCTTTGAGAGAGCCCAGATTGTTATTCTTGTTAATTATATTTATGAAATTTCGTATGGTGTTAGCATTTTCGATGCATTTTGTTAAGTTTACTATGTGTACTAGGTTTGAGTAATCTTCAATCATTCGTGCTTGGTCCAGGTTCATCGCAAGTAATCCCTGGTTCCTCGTTAAATATCGGATTTCTATTATCTGGCTGCATACAGCTGCTAGTGACCTGAAATTTACGTTTGCGTTTTATTTTGTTTTTATGGCATTTCCTATTATTTGGGGTGATTATAGTAATTTTATTGTAAGTTCTTACTTTCTGTTTCTTAGCTCTAGGTGCTAGCTTATTCTTTCAATTAGTATATTCACAAATTGAATTATTTTCGTTTAAATTGCCTGGAACTAATCTAGTCTGGTTTAACTTATCTATAATTTTCTTTTTATGCGCATCGATTATTTCTTTTACTTCACCGTATAATTTGACTTGATATGTACGTATTTTGTAAATGTAATCATGTTCGGATGCATTTCCAATGGTTTTGATGAAATATGTGGTTCGACCGGTGAATAGTTCAAACGGTGTGAAATCTGTTACGGAATGAATGGAAGTATTATATGTAGTCATGGCTTCGTGTAGGATTTCTTTAGAAAGTTGTGTTTTGTCTTTGTCATATATAATCCTATAAATCTCTGCCTGAAAACGATTTTTGGGTGCATTGCCAGTAGATTTTGAGGAGCGGTAAAGTGAATTCGAATTTTACATTGGTCACAGAATTCTGTGAGTAAGTTTGAAGTGTACTCGGGTGCGCAATCACAAATTAGTTCCTTCGGGACGCAATGATGAGATAAAAAATTGTTTAAAGCAGATGATCATAGTTAGACTGTTACGAGCGGTAATGTACGCCACTGTAAATTAAAAAAAAAAACAGTCAAATATGATAAGAATCTGTTTACTGTGGATACTGTAGACGTCCAAGTGCAGGGCATCCATTGCCTTACATGGGGTTTCCGTAGTTTCGAATTGAACTTTGGGTGGGTGTCTATCGTATTTTAGGGTGAGACATTTTTCGCAGTAAATCAAGATCTTTGTTATTTTTTTCCTCTTCCTAGGAAAAAAATAGGTTCTACGTAAAGAGATACCGTTTTATTTATTCCGTGATGTTTGCTCATTTGGTTGTAATCTCTGACAACCTGATCTTGTTCGTCATTTAAATTAATATACTGCAAAATTTCTTTACATCGAATTATTTCAAATGCCTAAGAATGGCTGAAGTGTTTGGAATATGTTTCTTGCACTATTCTAAATGTTTCATCATCAGCGTGAATTGCGACTAATCGGTTTGGTGGTAAATGGGCTTTCATAATTTCCATAAGGTTATCCGTTATCAAAGTTCTACGCTGCTTCTTCCTAAATAACATTTGTAGGGAAGTTGGCAGTCTCCTGTCAGATTTTTCGAGGATCAATTGAATAGTAAATTCGTTTAATGAACGTTCGAATATTGGGATATCGTCATCATTGTTTTCGATTGCAGAATGTACGGTTGCAATATCTGAAACGGGGCTTTCCTGTTCTTCGTTATTATGGATTTCTACTCTGCTAAGGGCGCACAGTGGTCTATTTCGCGAAAAAGGTGAACTTTGTTCAAATTATGAATTTTTAAGTAGGAAGTTGAAACTTGGGGGTAATATTGTCCTATATGGCCCCCATCATTTGAGGTGGTAATTGGGTTTCATAAGTTTAAGGGTAAGAGCACAGGTTCTGAAAACAGCCAAAAATTGCATCTGTCTTTTAACCTATTTTTTAAATTAACAATATGAAGATCAAAATACCTTTGAATAATACAGGGTTATTAAGCTATGAAAGTCATTGATGATTTAGCCTCCCCGCTTTCATCGTGTTCATACTGCAAATAGTATAGGAATTCGGTGTTTAAAACTTCTAGTCCCTTTTAAGTTTAGAGGGTCACAAAAGGTTGTTACGAAATAGGTCTAGTTGTATTCATTGAAGTCCAAAGTAACTATCAAAACTTAATTTGCCTGCGGCTAGCTGCGGCTACGCTCGTAAAATCCTTTCAAAGTTCAGCGACCTTGCATAAAATGCAACATTTTGCGCGCTTATTGCGCCTGTCCGCGTGCTCTGCAGTATTTTCTTATCATTTGCACTAGCACACAATAGCAAGCATTTGTAGCAGGTTGAAGCTCGCGAGATTGAGATAAACACAACGTTGAATTTCATAAATAAAACAATAGTTTCTAAACCCTACACTTACTTCTTATGTTATTGGCAAAGTTTCAAGTGATGTATGTTTATTTGGCTGTTCATACATTTATTTACCTATTCACCTGTATTTTAGTATCATCAAATTTCCCAACTTGCTTCTGAATTCAATTCAATGAAATATGTTCAAATGATAATTCATGTATGATCATAGAGTAATTCAGGTATGTATATGCTTAGTATTATAAGCAACATTACCGAAAATATACTTTTACCCGTACAAAATAATTTCGTGCCAGGTATTAATTGGTAAAATTGTAAATATGCATGCATGGGTGAATGATAATATTTGTAAATTCGATATGTGTTTTGCTATATGCTGTAGATAGGCCTTTTTCACTACTTGCACTATTGATTTTAAGATACTTCCACCAAAAATAGGTTTTTCAAATTTGGTAGAATGATGTAATCTAGTATGCAGCTTTCGAATTCGTTGTTAGCTCAAAAATGAAGAAAGTCGGATAGGGTGTTTTATGATCACTGTCACTGTTTTATGAATGTCATTTCGGCAACAGTTGGGAACAATTTTGAAAAACACTTACCTACAAAAAATAGTATTTAAGTCTATTTGCACTTATTTGTCAGGTCAATATTTTTATTTATATCATATATAAAACAAAAGAAATACAATAAAGTTAGAAGAAAGACTGAGTTTTTGTTAAAACCTTTTTGGTCAATTTAAGACAGAAAGGTCCGTGTGTAAAAGACTTAAAGACTACACAAAACTCATAAAATCGTATGACATAGAAAAATCGTGCGATCTAATATTATATAAAAAAGGAAATAAAGAGGAGTTGCCCGCGATAGTTTTGGTATTCGGCCTTGTCTGTTGTATTTCATCCAGTCTTATATTCAGCTCTTTCGTTTGGTATCTCATGTAATTTTGCACAAGTAAAAAAACGGCTATTGCAAAATTAAGTTTCCTTTCGATTTGTTTTGTTCATTTTGGCTTATTCTGCTGCCTCAAAAAATGGCCAATTATAAAGTAACGCGGCGAATGTTGCATGAATTAATTATTCAAAATAATTACAATTGTTTCGATTAAACTTTATGGGTAGGGGTGCAAATCAAATTAATAATACTGTCCGACATCATTTGTGTCACTAGAATTTGAATAATCATTTCCACAGCATTTTTGCCTGCTGTCACGAATGTGAACCAAAATTTGGCTATCACGCCACAATATTGATAAAAATTGCGACAGCAGGAAAGCATTCTAAAAATGATATTTTCCTCAACATTGAGGCACGATAGGTGGATTTGGACAATGGTTTCGTGTTAAGCCAGCAAAAATACTATGGAAGTGATAAGTCACACTCGTTTATTATAAAGAGATTTTTTTTTTTAAGTGAAATTTTTCAAATTTTTACCCTTTTTGGAAACTTTTTGTTAAAAGTTGGAGCCAACACAACCCCAGAAATGGATTTCCCGTGTTTGAAAACCCAAGAAACACTCAATTTCATACATCTAGTGGTTCTCATGAATAAAGTTCACCTTTTTCGCGAAATAGACCACTGTGGGGCGTCTGCATTCATATTGCTTTTACCTTTTTACTAATGTACGAAGAAAAACATAAGTATTAAAATCACTCTGGCCAAAAATTCATATATATATATATATATATATATATATATATATATATATATATATATATATATATATATATATATATATATATATATATATATATATATATATATATATATATATATATATAATCAAAAAATTTCAGTGAAAAAATGTCAGGAACGCGCCATCCGATTGAACTGAAAAGATCTAGCCGGTTAAACATATGAAAACTGCACTCGCGTCTGATGAAAAGCTCTTACCTTGCTTTCATTGTTTTGCATCTCAAATAGCCATACACTTAATCTCACACCCCTAACCCCTATAGTAAGGGAATAATGGGGGTGACAGCCCTAAACATAAATTTTTCTCAGTACCTATTGAATATCTCTTCATCAAATTGAAACTATACATGACTATCGATTAACTAATTATAATATATTTTTTTTTAGATTTTTGGCAATATTAGAAACTGTAAAAACTGAGAAGTATATTTTTTGGGGGTGGTTTTTTACACCAACCCCCAAAGTGACACCTAACAAAAAATATATGTTATTTATCAATTAGTTAGCTATTACATGTTAAAGTTATAAAAGGGTCCAATTGGTGGAACATAGCTTAAATAAATAAAAATCAATTAAGATGAGTAATTATATGAAATAGTGTATTATAATTAATTCAATCATACAAAATATATACATTATTACGGAATTAAACATGGAGGTTAATATTGCTGCTGGTTATATAATTTTTCCTTAATAATGAGCAAGTGCTAAGTAGTAAATAACAGTCGCTACATGAGCGCAACAGCCCACTGTTCTGTTTCCATTTGCACAGTCACACACATATCTTTGAATTCCTTTATAGATGTTCGAGTTTGGCTCATACTCGATAAAGCAATTATATGTCTTTCTATTGATATGCCTTGATCGTACCCTTACTTGTATAATATTTTCGCGATCTTGTGAAAATTTAAGGTTTATTTCGTTGTCAGCTATTATATCAGCAAGATAACATACTGCTTGTGATAATTGACAAGTACCAGTAAATAATATTTTATGGTCAGTTTCACTCAATTCTGGAAAATCCATTAGACTAGTTAACGATAATTTCTTAAAAAGTTTCTTACGCCGATTCAAGTTCTCATTTTTAACCAACTCTTGCATTGTATTCTGCATATTTTGACGCTCCTTCATAAAAGCAATATAGTCCGGGGAAATCTAACATGGTGCTTCGGAAAAATTAGGGGAAAACTGAATTTTGGTGTGAACCTTGGTACTAGCGTGCTAAGCAAAATGTCAAAAATCCCCATCGATCCGAGTACTGCGTCGCTTTTTATACGGGGTCAAAGGTCACCAAAAGTTACCTTTCCTAAATATCTCAGTAACGGTCATGTCTTCAGAAAAACAATGCATGACGAATTTGTAGCTTAGCAAAATTCCAATAAAAAAGATTATAAAGCTCTTTCCTGTAACCATAACCGTTTTTGAGATATATTGATCTAAACATTTGTTACTAACAGCATCCTCTTTCTCACGGCATGTTAATATTATCCGATTTCGATTACGACTTGGCATGTTTGTGAGTTTGTTTTTCTATATATAAGAAGCGCATAGAAAAAACATATAAATAAACTTATCTCAGGCTCCAGGGTAGGTGGAAAAGTATGCTCCAAAAAGTTCCTTCCTCCCCCTTTGCCCTAAAACGGTATCTCTGAGCATCCATCACAAATCTTCAGAAATGAGCTCGTTGCCTACTCTTTGCCCACTGTTAAACAAGGTGGGATCACTTTTTATCCTATTACTTGCCTATTCTTGACATGACGCGACCAGCCCTACATCCACACCCTTCCCATACCCTACCCACCCCCGCAAACGAACCACCCCGAAATACCCGGTTTTTTAGTTTTTTTTTTTCCATACCGTCTTATCACATGAAAGATCAGGGCAAGGTCACGTAATTTCAAGTGCAAATTGGTTTCGAGACGTGTCATATTCCTTTGGCGTTATGCAGCCATAACAGGATTGGTAAAAAACTGATAATTCGGCGATAATCTGCATCGGATTGAGCTCCTATAATGTCAGGAATGAGCGTTTACAGAATTATGCCATGACATTATCGTGCTTTTTCATGCTGCTAGGCCCATGATATGTTACAAAACCTATTTCCACCTGCAATTTGGTTATTTTTTCCTGCTCTTTCGTGGAATATCCCATAAATGATGCCGCGATATAGTTTTTTCCGGAGAAGAGAGTAGCGAACAGATGTCCCTACAAGTTTTATGGCAAAGGGGGACGGGGGGTGGTGGTAACTTTTCGGAGTACACTTTTCCACCTACCCTGGAGTCTGGTAGATAAGTTTGTGTACATGTTTTTTTTTATGGGCCTCTTAAACAAAGAAAAACAAACTTACAAACATGCCAAGTCGTAATCAAAATCGGATAATATTAACATGCCGATGAGAATGAGGGTGCTGTTAGTAACAAATGTTTAGATCAATATATCTCAAAAACGGTTATGGTAACAGGAAAAAGCTACATAATCTTTTTTGTTTGAAATTTGCTAAGCTACAAATTCGTCATACATTATTTTTCTGAAGATTATTTTTCTTACTGAGATATTTATGAAAGGTCACTTTTGGTGACCTTTGACCCCGTATAAAAAGTGACGCAGCACTCGGATCCATGGGGACTTTTGACATTTTGTTCAACACGCCAGTACCAAGGTTCACACCAGAATTCAGCTTTCCCCTAATTTTTCCGAAGTTTCGCCTTTTTTATGTCGGATTTCACTGGGCTAATAATAGTATCGGCAAGTTCGACATCAGAGTTCAATCTTTTACCAAAAGTGTTATTTAAAAATCCGGCTATTCTGCACAAAGATTTTGCCACAGGTAAAAGCTTGTTGTCCAGAACATTATGTAATAAATGATATTTTTTATCAATAGTGCCATGTACAGCTTCAACAGCCGAACGTACTTTTGTTACAAACCGTGATGCATTTGCCTCTTCTACTGTTAATTGTGCTCTTTTCCGCTTTAAAGCTGGCATAAGCACATGGTAGCATTGCTTTTTTAAAAAATCGACCACGTCACGGAAACCGCGATCAACAATGCAGATGTCACCTGGTTGTAGAAGGATTTTGAGTCCGTTAGGTTCCTCTAATATACTTCTCAATATACATGCGTCGTTCATCGTTCCATGGTAGGGACTTGTTATGTTAATTACATACCCATTTGTTGTACAAATGGTAAAGGGCTTACAGAGTGGTGTTTTCTTCTGTGCACTGTAAGATTTTCTTTGGTAAACATTGTTCCTACTTTTTTCATGCCTAATGTAAGTTCCGTCAAAAATTAGACCAAGAGATGTTTCTCCGAATTCGAGTAGATGTTTTGCGAGGTTAGATGTTTCATTATTAATAAGATCTTGTCTACTTTTCGCATTTATTCCAAAATGAGCTGGTAAAATATTTTTTTCGAAACTTTCGATTACCTGATGGAAATATTGTGAAACTTGTTGAGAGTATTTTAATCCAAATATTTTCTGAATTATGTCGTTTGAGCTACCAGTTCTAAATTTAACTAAAAACACTACCAATGCCTGTATTACTGACCGTTCATCACTGTCTCTCATGCTAGTAAGCATTCCAGCTAGCCTTATAATATTTTGCCATTCAAGACCTGTGTATGTAAATATTTCTTCTTTAGAAACACAAAATTTGCCAACTCTATTATGCAGTTTTAGACCAGTATTTTTAGCTAAAAGATTTAAAAATTGAGAGATTTCATCTTTTTCTAAGAAACTATGATAAGAATAAACTCGTACTGGTTGTAAATCATCGTCAAAGAACCGTTTTTTGATCAAATGGTTTAGGTAACATCTGTTTCTTTTTGGAATGAAAATTCTTCATTTAATAAATGCTTGAAGGCGCGCATCTAAGGGTACAATAGTAAGATTCTTTGTAGGTTTACATACTGTACAGTAAATATGTGTTGTTTTAACTCTATTGATTTGAAACTCTATATATTCTTCCTGATGTGAGCTATTGCGACAAAACACTTGAAGGTCTGGATCATCCAAATCACTGCCGTAACTGTCATTTTCAGCACTGTCACCACAGCCAGTAGACATAGTCGGTTGCGCAACTCTATATATTATCAGTCTACATTTATGACAAAACAGGGATCCAATGTGTAAAGCATTTCTACAATAAGGCTGATATCTATTTAAATCTTCACTTGTAATGATACGTTTCAACTTTCCACTGATTTTTTTGACACTTATTTTACAATTAGCACATCTAGTATCTTTATAACGTTCAACTGCTTATTCCATTGTTTCTGATCGCAAATGAAAAACTAAAAAAATTGAAAAACTGAGCCGCACTGAACACACAAATAAAATTCACAATTAATACTCTCGCGAAATTTTTAGTTAAACGATTTAACTTTCATTAAGGGGGGAGATACATGTAACTGCTAAAACAAAAACGATTTTTTTTTATTGCATCAAAGTGCTCGAAATACTCTTAAAATATACCAAATAAAGTTTTGAAGCGATAATCGTATTAGTTCTCGAGTTATAGCCAGATATAGACAGCGCGGCGTTCCCCAGTTCGGTGGAGCTTTAGAACTTTAAACGCGTTTTTCTCAAAGTAGTACTTTTTCAATTTCCGTACAAGATATCTCAAAAAATATTGAACCTATTCGGCTCAAATTTATATCACATGTTCAAAAGAGTATTATCTCATCGTTGAACCTACATTTTCTTATAATTTCGGAAAAATAATTAGTTTACCAATGTTTAAAACGTGATTTTTTTGAAAAAAAATCGATTTTTTTTTAAAATCTAATATTAATGTTAAAATTTGATTTTTTTTTCTAAATTTTATTGGTTCACCTATGAATTATAGATCTCATTAACATATTTTTTTTCTCTGAACGTTGCAAGTTTCTCGGAAAAGGCGTTAAGTTGTACGAGGCTGTTTTTGATGTGTTTTTTTCATTTGCTCGCATTGCCTCCATTTTGTGTTAAAAAGTTATTAAAAAAATATTTTCATTTACTATAACATATGTCCTTTGAGGATTTAATATTAAAAATTTTCAGAATAAACAATATATATATTTTAAGTCAATCTGAATTTAGCAATTTTTTTTCCATTTTACATGTATTTCCCCCTTAATATATTTTCTATTGCCTAAATCTACGTATACCTACGTTGCCTGCCAATTATGACTCACAAGCTAATATTTTAGAACCTGACAAAACTTGCATGAAAATGAACTGTTCACTATATGCTCTTTAGCACACTATAAGATAACGTTGTACCGAGTCTACAACACACTGTTCAAAATTCGTGCAGTCGAATGTCATCCAATTGCATATTGTTTGTAGTTCATAGTTAATTTGTAGGTAAACATATTGTGTTGACATTTACAAGTTATAAAAACGTATTTATGATGATAGATATAGAGACAGTACACAGGTGTTAATATAATTTTTGGGAAAAATTGATAGACATGCAAGTATCCGTAATTGATTTTTATTTTTTTAAGCTATGTTCCACCAATTGCTCCCTTTTGTAACTTTAACATGCAATAGCTAGCTAATTGGCAAATAAGATATATATTTTTGCTAGGTGTCACTTTGGGGGTTGGTGTGAAAAACCACGCCCAAAAAATATACTTCTCAGTTTTTACAGTTTCTTATATTGCAAAAAATCTAAAAAAAAATATATTATAATTAGTATATCGATACTCATGTATGGTTTCAATTTCATGAAGATATCTTCAATAGGTACTGAGAAAAAAAAATTTACTCTAAGGGTTGTCACCCCCATTTTTCCTTTTTTATAGAGGTTAGATGTGTGAGATTAAGTGTTTGGCTATTGAGACGAAAAACAATCAAAACAAGGTAAGAACCTTTCATCAGACGCGAGTGCAGTTTTCATATGCTTAGCCGGCTAGATCCTTTTCAGGATGCATTGGTGTATATGCAGAATAGTGCCAAGTCTCACAAAAAGCTAAGAATCTTGAACCCTTTGGCGCCGGTGGCCATTTTAGTGATATTTTAAATATACCTTGTTTTCTGTCAAAAAATGGCTTTTGCAAAAATAACGTTTATAAAATGAATTCTTAACGTGTTTTTAATGTGAATACGATGTTTTTGAAATTTTTAACTCGATGTGTGTGCTAGACGCCTAAAATGAGATTTGGAAAATTTGAAAATTTTTGAGTTGCAATAACTTTTTACTAGATTATCAAATCAATATAAAACTTAATGGACATATTAATGTTATTAGTTTGCACACTTACGTAGTTTTTGATGAACGTGCTAGCAGCCATGTAGCTACCACAGACACTGAAAGTGAAAACATTCAAACCATCGAATCTCCTAAAAAATGTCCGTTTCTTAAAATAAAAACTAATTTGTATACAAATGTTATGCTTTATCCAAACACTTAAAGTAAAACTTTGGAAATTTCACGTCGGACAAGAACGGTAACCCTTTCCCAATCAACCTGTTTTTTTAGCATCAAAAACTTCTGTTCACGGGAACTCACGAATAAATAATCAGATGCAGTTGAAATTTACGGAGTACACTGGACTTAAATAGGACCAGGTCTGATAGAAGTGATTTTGAATTGTCAGCAACTCTGTGCCAGTGGTGCCAGCTTGAAAAATTATAAAGAAAAAAAAACTCCTTTTTGCTCTATCAATTCTGATTCGGACGCTGAATTTTCATGAAATTGACACAGTAGCTGAACCTGACTAAACCGTGTTTGGAAGAAATTTGGTTGAAAAATTCAATTGGTGCTGCCAGCTATGATAATTTTTGTGTCTTTGGTTTTGAAAATTCGCTCAGGAAAATAAAGCTTTTTGGCCTATAACTTCCAATGCAGTCATGAAATCCATTCGAATTTCATACAATTTATGGAACCTATTTTAGACATTAACCAAACCGAATCTGGTTGAAAAGCCACGATAGGGTTGCCAGCTATTGTTGGTTTTGTGTTTATTTGCAATATCTCTATTAAGCAATTTTATCGTAAAATTTTCAAATGGTTATGGTGTTGTAGTGGCTATAAACAGCAAATATTAAGTTTTTGATTATTTGAAAAATTTGGTGGCTGGTAACCCTGAATTTCTTTATACTCCTTCAGCTCCGAGCGCAGTCATCGGATCGAGACGACATTCGCAGGGTAGGTTAACTATAACATGAAGGTTGGTAAAAGGTTACCAGCGCGAGTCGGTAGTGCTATTTTTGTATCAATAAATGCTTACAGTTAGTATTCATACCGGAAACATTTGCAATGAAAATAAATAACTTATGTTTCAATTTCCAAAGTTCTGCAAATTTTTCGGATCGCAGCCCCAAACGCCACCTTCAGTTACAGTGCTGCAGGCACTGAGCATTTTCTTCATTGATGTTGTATGAGATGCTGCTTTGAAAATTGTTGTGAAATAAGCATTTGATAACGAGTATAATTAACAACTGTTTGGCTCTCATAAACTTTGAAATTCATGCCAGTGGTAATATATGAACACCTTTTCACCATATGAGTTATAATGTATTCTTGAGTCCCAAAGTAAAACGTGGTGTTTGAAACAGTTTGGCTGTAAATAGCAGCTCCTGTGAAAGAATTCGCACTCAAAATCTGCACGATTCTTCTACTGTTCTTCGAACGTTAGTGTTTCTAGCGGTTCAGGTACGCTAGAGTTTTTTTATAAATTATTTATAATCATATTCTTCTAACTTAAGTCTCTATCTTAGTAGTTTACAATTGGGGTCTTTGAGTGACATAAGCCGAGTGAGGGGTTTATGATCTGTAATTATGTTAAAGGGTCTACCGAAATATTTCGTCAACCAAACGATGGCATAAAGCTTTTTTTCGATCGTGCTGTAATTTTGTTCGGTTTTTTGTTAGAGTTAGGTTAGATTAGGTTAGTGAAGAGGGCTGCTGGGAACGCGGCCAGCAATAGGCCACCAGTTTGGGCCCATTTGCCACCCTCATGAACAATCACACGCAGTCACACTTACAGCCATGGCACTAGCGGGACTCGAACCCGCAGGCCCCGTAGCACGCCGCTTATCAGCCTGACGCCTTAGCGAGCAGAGCTACCGGGCCCCCATTTTCGTTAGAGTTACTGATGCATATGCAACAGGCTTGTCCTTTCCGATTTTTCCTTTGCTAAGAACATCACCTTAAGCCACATTACTCGTATCTCTTGTTAGATTAAAGTGTTGACTGAATTTGGGTTACTGAAGTAAGGGTTCGTTTGAAAGCAAATCTCTACAATATTCAAAACATTCGATGTAACGATTATCAAATACTATTTTTCGTCCTTTACGTAGATATTCTGTAAGAGGTTTGACAATTGGGGCAAAGTTTTTGATGGACCTCCGATAGTAGCCGAGGAGACCCAAAAATGATTTGATTTGTTTTGGGGTTCGAGGGATTGGAAATTGCTTGATAGCACGAATTTTGTCGGGGTTTGGCCTGACTCCGTGAGACGTTACAACATGACCTTAAAATGATACTCCTTTACTCAGAAATTCACTCTTTTATACCTGAATTTTAACATTGGCTTCGCGGAATTTCATAAATACTTCTGATAGGTTTTCGATGTGCTCCTGTAATGATGTGAAAAATACTATGATATTGTCACGCAAGACGTTATCCATAGCCCGTTGAAAGGTTGCTGGGGCGTTTTTTTTATGCGGAATGGCATGCGAGCGAATTCAAAGTGACCATTATCGACAGCAAACGCGGTTTTAGATATGTCGCGTTGATCTATTTCCATCTGGTGGAAGCCTGACGCCAGGTCTAATGTAGTAAAGTATATACATATTCCTAATTTGTCAAGTAGCTCCCTTATATTAGGTAGTGGGCAATAGTCTTTTCATTAACTTTCTGGTAATCTACCACTAACCGCGACTTTTGCCTCCCAGAAGCGTTTACCTTTTTAAGGACGATCCAAATGGGACTGCTCCGTGGGGAGAAGCTTGGGCGAATGATGCCCTGCTTCAGCAGGTTTGTTATTTGATTATGAATTTCAGCTTTCTGAGAATAGGGATATTGGTATGACTTAGTGTAAATAGGGTTTCCGTCTGTTGTAGGTATTCTTTATTTTATCCGGTTAGTGAACGTAAGGTCGTGCCCTTCTATGAAGAATATGTCGTCCCAATTCCTACATAACTTGAGAAAATGTTTTTTCTCCTCCGCGTTCAGGTGATTAAGTTTTATAAGTTTCGTAATATCGTTTGAATCGGTTACGTTTGTGTTGTTTGTGTTATAACTAATGTAGTTTGTGAGAGGTAAGCTTCTGAAAGATTGTTTAGTATATGTGCTTTAAGGGGCTGTTCGAGAAATAGCGTTGTTACTCGTCGGAAATGTTGAGAACTTCCACCTGGCTGTACTTCTCTTAAGTGTTATAGAGTCCTTTAGATATTTCTAGAGAACCAGATATTTTTGCAGATTTAAGAAATATATCGCCGTTTTCAATGTCGACGGGTAAGCTTGTCATTAGTTTCGAGCTGGGAAAGTACTTTGGACACTTTTGACATTAAGTTTGGTTTGAACAATAAGGGTATTTTGGCGTTATATAACCAGACAGCCACAATATATATAACCAGACAGCCACAAGATCGGCGAATAACCTTGCGATCAAAAAAGCTAGGACAGATCGTTTGAAAATGGATCCAGTGCAACAGTCTTTGGCTTATTACAATACCTTACCTGAGGATATAAGAAAATCAGCGAATTTGGTTAAATTTAAGGAAAATCTACGATCATTCCTTTCACAAAGATAATGAAGACGCCAACCAGAGTTTTTTCTAAACTTTTTTCTGAGCATAAGTCTTGACGACAAGAAACAGGCGATATCATCTGAAGACGATAGTTTATAATGAAGTGTTTTCCCTTATACCAATATTTTATTGTCTGGGAAGTACGAAATTAACATACATTGAAGAGAATTGATGCACACGGACCGTGCATTTTGATTGAGTGATGGAGAGAGTGGAAGGAAGGAGGTAAAAAAAAATGTTTTGAATACAAAACACGAAATTGAGTTTTGCAAACAAAGTAAGACGGTTCAAAAATTCAAAATAACTATTTCAAGAAAATTCTGTAACATTAATCAAACCATATAAAATTATTGTAGCAATAAAAATGAAAGCAAATCCATCCATAACATTTTAAGTAAAAATTATAAACCTTAAGACAGTATCAAATAGTATGTTTTCAAAAGAAAGCAAATTATATGTAATTAAATAGATTTTACGAACATAATAAAATGGTTTCTCGTAGACAAAAAAAAAATTAAATTAGTTTAATTTATAATGGAAAATTGAAGAAAAACACAAATGATCTGTGGTATGGGAAATAAGTTTATGAAGAAGTAATATATATATATGTAAAAAAATTAGTTGCAGTAGTGCATTTAAAGAGAAAAACATTTCCATACAAAATAGCTAATTTTTGAAAATTTTGTAGATTGAATAGATAGCATGATGAGTAACTTTGATGTTGAGATAGCATTAGAGTGCAAACCAATTTTAACTGGCAATCCGAAATAACTTGAAGCTTTCCTAACAAAAGTTAAGTTACTAAATGAGAGCGTTAATGAAGACGGGAAGAACAAATTATTGAAATTTACAAAATATGTAAAATTAGGAACAGTAGTTAAAACACAGCTTTGATCATTTGATATAAATAATAACGTTGATCTAGAAAGAGCTCTAGTAAATAGATCTGAAAAGTCAAGGGCATCAAAACCGCTAGAAATCTAATTTTCAAGAAATTATCTTTGAGTGACAGAAAAATGTGGAAACACGTAATACACTTTATTGAAGAATATATCAAAAACCTTGTGCAAAGCAACAAAACTAAGCTATAACACAAATTATGAAAATTTTCAGTGCTGGCGGCACTTTCCCAACGAAGCAGCAATAAGTTTACCAAAACAAGCTAATACTAAAATCAACTTATCCTTTGAATTTCGTTCTTATCGGAGGGATTGCATCGAAAGTTTTAGCGGTTTAACTTTGTTTAAGGCTGCTATCCGAAAAATGTTCAAAACTCGGAAAATGTAAAATTGGTTTCTTAGTTTTATGGCAAATGCTTTGCATATGAGAACGTAATTTGAAGCATCTATTGGTGCAATATGAACGGAAATGGCATATTGCTGGTTAGCATTTATCAGCAGCAAAGCAAAATACATACTAAATCTGCTTCACGTTAAGTTAAGCCCAACCAGTAAATTTCGTTTCGATTGAATCACTGCGCTGGAAGGTATACGGGTGAAAAGAATTTCAGGGTTACCACCCTCAAAATTTTCAAATTATTAAAGCGTTAATATTTGTTGTTAATTTTCATTGCAGGATCATTTACATTTGCAAATCTAATGGCATAATTGCTCAGTAAAGAAATTCCACAAAATTACAAAAATGGTGTACGAAATTGTGTATGAAATTCCTACGACATATGGCTCACATTAACGTCCATTACTGCATGAAATCCGTTTTGATTTCTTCACTGGACCGGAAGTTATAAAGAAATAAGCTTTATTTTGCTGACCAAATTTGCAAGATTTAGGAGAGCTGGCAACTCTATTCTAATTTTTCAGCCAAATTTTCACCAAAAGTTATCTTAAGTAAGATTCAAGTACTGTGTGAACTTCGTTCAAATCTGATGGCTGAATCGGAGCCGGTTTTTTTTCTAAGCGATCTTTCAAGGTGGTACCACTGCCACAGGGTTGCCCGCGTTTCAAAATCACTTCTTTCAAACCTGATCCTAACTAACACCAACATGTTTTGTAAATTTCATAATGATCGGATATTCCGGTCGTCACTTCTCTTGAACAGAACTTTCGAGTACTGAAAAAAGATTTTGTTGGTGATGGGCTGCCGTTCTTATGCAAATTGGAATTTAAAATTTTTAACTTAACATGATGCGCAAAGATTAAGATTTATCAATGATTTGAATTTATTGTCAAAAATCAAAAAATTTTCAAGAGGGTCAATGATTTGAAGGAATATTATTCAGGAGCCTGCCGTAGCTACAGGGTTACCTGCACTATCTTGGAAATTCATGAGTGTTAAATTTTCGTTTAAATTAATACGCTCGGCAAATGTCACTCACGATGATCCAATGCTTTTGTCAAAAGTAAT
>OX376374.1:86272328-86325051 GCA_947369275.1 Nemotelus nigrinus
CCAACAAACGAAATATTCAATGATGAAGAAATCATTAATGTACTGACTTGAGCCATATGAGTTTAGAAGCACTAACAAATATTAAATCAACACAGAAAAATACTACCAATGACAAAATAGTATTACCATGTACAAGAAAAATAGTCATAAACCAGAAAAAACTAGGCAGAAGCAAATTAAAAGAAAATCTGAAGAATTTCATAAACGAACCACAATATAAAACATATGAAAGCTGATTTATATAACAGCAACTTGACTATTGATGAAACACAATATGAATCCTAAAGAAGCTTTATTTGGCAACAGCGATTTAAACGCTAGGAAAGAAAATTTGATGAAGTCAAAATTCAATACAAAGATTATTCCATGAGTGATAATAGAAAATAGTAATACCACAGTTAGATGCAGTGATGATACATCAAAATTAGTTTTGCCATTGGAGAAACTGACATCAAAAATTACTGAGCAAAAAAGAAAATAGCGAAAATATGCTGAAACAAAAGATTGAAATTGTCCAACATATTGAGTACTAAGAAATTTATATCTATGTTCAATCAAATGCAACATGACATCCCAAAAAGAGAATAGGGAATTCCTGCAGATAGTTATAAATAAAACCCCAAATGAATAATTGAATGTTTAGTAAAATTTAATTACGCCAACGAGCTACAAATAAGGCTAAGAAGTAGTATTAGTTCAGGCTTTATATAATTTAAAAAGTATAAGGTAGAAAGGAAATCAAGTTAGGTAAAAATATAAAATTGAAGTCTAAAGTTAAAACAAATTCAAATAAATCAAAAGCAAGAAAAAATACCACAAACTATACAAATTGTTAATAAAGAAAAAAGCATATTTATATATAAGCATTGTAACTACATTGTTATTTAACACAAAATTGACGAACATATTCTCACATTCACAAATTCATTAACATTTATTGATATTATTATTTTTTACAAGAAAGAATACTTAATTACAAAAACAACATAAAAAAACTCTAGCGCACCTGAACCGCTAGAAAACTAATTTTCGAAGAAATTGTCTTTGAGTGACAATGTGGAAAGACGTAATACACTTTTTTG
The DNA here is from genome assembly GCA_947369275.1 of Nemotelus nigrinus. NCBI lineage: Eukaryota > Metazoa > Arthropoda > Insecta > Diptera > Stratiomyidae > Nemotelus > Nemotelus nigrinus. The sequence continues at coordinate 86,273,411 of OX376374.1, forward strand.
TAGAATCATATCAACCATTCCTTGTTCAAAGCAACAGAACTCAACTGTAACACAAATGATGAAAATGTTCAGTGCTGGCAACATTTTCCCAACGAAGCAGCAATAAATTAACCTTCACAAGCTCATACTTAAATCAACTTATCCTTTGAATTTCGTTCTCATCGGAGGATTTCATCGAAAGCTTCAGCGGTTAAACGTTGTTTGAGGCTGCCATCCGAAAAATGTTCAAACACGGAAAATGTAAAAATTGGTTTCTTAGTTTTATTGCAAATGTTTTGCATATGTGTATGTAATTTGAAGCATCTGTTGATGCAATAGTTACGAAAGTGGCTAATGCTGGTTACCCTGTGTCAGCAGCAAAGCCAAATATATACCAAATCTGCTTGACGTTAAGTTAAACCCACCAGTAAATTTCGTTTCGATTGAATCACTGCGCTAGAAGTTATACGGCGGAATAAAATTTTAGGGTTACCACCCTCAAAACTTTTCAAATTTTTAAAGCGTTAATTTTGTTGTTAATTTTCATTGCAGGATCGTTCCCATTTGCAAATCTAATGTCATAATCGCGCAGTAAAGAATTTTCTAAAAAATTACAAAAATTGTCATAGCTGGCAGCCCTTCCACGATTTTTGTACGAAACTCCTATGACATTTGGCTCACATCAAAATCTTTTTACTGTATAAATTTCATTTTGATATCATGACTGCACCGGAAGTTATAGGGAGAAAAGCTTTATTTTGCTGAGCAAATTTGCAAGATTTAGGAGACAAAAATTACCATAGCTGGCAACCCTATTCTAAATTTTCAGCCAAATTTTCACCAAATGTTATCTTAAGTAAGATCCAAATATTGTGAGAATGTTGTTTAAATCTGATGGCTGAATCGGAAGTTATAGGCCAAAAAGCTGTTTTTTTTCTGAGTGATTTTTCAAGATGGCACCACTGCCACAGGGTTGCCCGCATTTCAAAATCATTTCTATCAGACCTGGTCCTAGTTAATACCAACATGTTCTGTAAATTTCATTATGATCAGATAATCCGGTCGTCAGTTCTCGTGAACAGAACTTTCGAGTGCTGAAAATAGAGGTAATTTAGTGATGGGTTGCCGTTCTTGCGCAAATCGGAATTTTAAAAATTTCAAATTGATATGATGCACAAACGTAAAGATTTATCAATGATTTGAATTTTTCGTCAAAAATCAAAAAATTTTCAGGAGGTTCAATGACTTGAAAGATTTTGTTTCAAGAGCCTGCCGCAGCTACAGGGTTGCCCGCGCTACCTTGAAAATCCATGTGTACTAAATTTTAGTCAACATCAATACGCACAGCAAATTTCACGATGATCCAATGTTTTAGTCAGAAGTAATGACAAATCAAAATTTGAAAAAAAATCCTTGCCTACTTTTAGGCACGCTGCACCAACAAACGGCTCAAAATTTCCAATTCTTTACCATAAACAAGCTAAGAACATAATAAGTTTACATTCCCAATACTTTTTTTGAACGAAAATTCACGCTGCTTGGAAATATAGGAGTACCTCAAAATTCACTAAAACGCTCGCCACCGCCAAAAGGTTTAGGATATCTGAATTTCAGCAAGCTATGGACCTACCTACTAAATACATCTACGTTCTCCGAAAGTTTCAGCTCAATCGGATCGGCCACTCCAGAGATTATCTCCCTTAATCATTTTGATGATATATATATATATATAAAGAAATATGAATTTTCGGCGAAACGAGTTTAATACTACTTTTCTTCGAAAATTAGTAAAAACTCTAGCGCACCTGAACCGCTAGAAAACTAATTTTCGAAGAAATTGTCTTTGAGTGACAAAAAACTGTGGAAAGACGTAATACACTTTTTTGTAGGATCATATCAACCATTAATTATCCAAAGCAACAAAACTAAACTATAATGCCGGGTTTCCACCAAAGAGACAAAACAAGAAACACGGACAAAAAAGGTGTTTTGTTTACTAAAACAGTTTTCAGAGACAAAAATGCTCGCGAAACTGTTCAGTTTTTACAAAACATTCGTGTTTTTGTTCAGAAAAACATGTTTTGTCCGTGTTTTTTGTTTTGTGTGTCTTTGGTGGAAACCCGGCATAACACAAATGATGAAAATGTTCAGTGCTAGCAACACTTTCACAACGAAGCAGCAATAAGTTAATCATAACAAGCTCATACTCAAATCAACGTATCCTTTGAATTTCGTTCTCATCGCAGGATTTCATCGAAAGTTTCAGCAGTTAAACGTTGTTTGAGGCTGCCATCCGAAAAATGTTAAAAACTCGAAAAATTTAAAAATGGATTCCTTATTTTTATTGCAATGCTTTGCATATGAGAACGTTGTTTGAAGCATCTGTTGGTGCAATATTTATGGAAATGGCTAATGCTGGTTAGCCTGTGTCAACACCATACCAAATCTGGTTCACGTTAAGTTAAACCCAACCAGTAAATTTCGTTTCGATTGAATAACTGCGCTGGAAGTTATACGGGTGAAAAGAATTTTTGGGTTACCACCCTCAAAACTTTTCAAGTTTTTAAAGCGTTAATATTTGTTGTTAATTTTCATTGCAGGATCATTTCCATTTGCAAATCTAATGACATAATCGCTCAGTAAAGAAATTCCAAAAAATTACAAAAATTGTCATAGCTGGCAGCCTTTTCATGATTTTGGAACGAAATTTCTATGACATTTGGTTCACATTAAAATCCATTCACTGCGTGAACTTCGTTCTGGTTTCTACACTGGACCGGAAGTTATAGGGAAAAAAGCTTTATTTTGCTGAGCAAATTTGCAAGATTTCTGAGACAAAAATCACCATAGCTGGCAACTCTATTCAAATTTTTCAGCCTAATTTTCATCAAATGTTACATTAAATAATATCCAAGTACTGTATGAATCTTGTCAAAATCTGATGGCTGAATCGGAAGTTATCGGCGTAAAACCGGTTTTTTTTCTCAGTGATTTTTCAAGATGATACCACTGGCACAGGGTTGTTCGCATTTCAAAATCACTTCTATCAGATCTGGTCCTAGCTAATACCAACATGTCCTGTAAATTTCATTATGATCGGATAATCCGGTCGTCAGTTCTCGAGAACAGAACTTTCGAGTGCCAAAAATAGAGGTGATTTGGTTATGGGTTGCCGTTCTTGTGCAAATCTGAATTTTGAAAATTTTTATATGACATGATGGACAAAAGTTAAAATTTATCAATGATCTGATTTTTTTGTCAAAAATCAAAAATTTTCCAGGAAGGTCAATGATTTGAAGGATTTTTTTCAGGAGCCTGCCGTAGCCACAGGGTTACCCGCACTATCTTGAAAATCCACGTGTGCTAAATTTTGGTCAACATTAACACGCTCTGTAAATTTCACGATGATCAATTGTTTTTCTTAGAAGTAATGACAAATCAAAATTTGAAAAATTCTTTGCCTACTTTTAGGCACCCTGCACTCACTCACGGCTCAAAATTTCCAATTTTTTATCATATACAAGCTAAAAACATAATTAGTTTTCATTCCCAATACTTTTCTTTAATAAAAATTTACACTGCTTGGAAATATAGGAGTACCTCAAAATTCACTAAAGCGCTCGCCGCCGCCAAAAGGTTTAGGGTATCTGAATTTGAGAAAGTCGTGAACCTACCTATTATATACATCTTTCAGCTCAATCGGATCGGCCAATCCAGAGATTATCTCCCTTAATCATTTTGCTGATATATATATATATATATATATATATATATATATATATATATATACATATATATATATATATATATATATATATATATATATATATATAATATATATATATATATATATATATATATATATATATATATATATATATATATATATATATATATATATATATATATATATATATATATATATATATATATATATATATATATATATATATATATATATATATATATATATATATATATAAAGAAATATGAATTTTCGGCGAAACGAGTTTAATACTATTGTTCTTCGAACATTAGTAAAAACTCAAGCGCACCTGAACCGCTAGAAACACTAATGTTCGAAGAACAGTAGAAGAATCGTGCAGGTTTTGAATGCATATTCTACTACACGAGCTGCTTATTTAGGCCAAACTGTTTCAAACGCCACGTTTTATTTTGTTCTCAAGAATGCATTATAGCTGATATGGTGGAAAGGTTTCAGATATTACCACTGGCATGAATTTCAAAGTTTATGAGAGCAAAACATTTGTTAATTATACACGTTATCAGTTGCTTTTACTTAAATTACGCACAAAACTTTGAAAACGCATATCATACAAGGTCTGTCCCCGTACTTGCAGTAACTGAATTTCACTGAATTTTTCTGAATCATGTGGTGAGGAATTTCATGAAAAGTACGGAAACGCTCTCATTGTATTTCCTGAAAATTGACAACCGAAAGTGTTAGTTTTCAGTTTTTGGAAGAACAATAGTGATTATAAAGTCATCCTAAGTGGTAATAAATTAGCGCCACAAAAATATTCGACCTTCATAGCAACATTACGCAAAAAATATGTTCCTTGCCGCGCACATTTGAAAATATTTACTCCGATTGACACTTTTCAGTATTTTTCAGTAGCTCAGATCCTACTAAAATTTACTGAATGAGGGGAAATTTTCAGTTTTCAGTAAAACGGATTGCGGAAACAGCTTCATTGCAATTAATCGCTACTAATCGCAATTAATCGTAGTTCCAGAACAGATCTATTATATCATTGAAGTTGGTGTTTGGGGCTGCGATCCGAAAAAATTGCAGAACTTTGGGAATTGAAACACCGGTTATTTATTTTCATTTCAAATGTTCTAATTCGAATACTTACTGTAAGCATCTATTTAAATAGTACAACTGACTCGCGCTCGCAACCTTTTGCCATTATCATATCTGCCTCACGTTGAAATCAAATTACCTGGCGAATTTCGTCTTGGTCCGATGACTGCATTCGAAGTTATAGGAGTATAAAGAAATTAAGAGCTACCAGCCGCAAAATTTTTCAAAAAATCGAAAACTTAGTATTTTCTTTTTACTTTCACTACAAAATCATTACCATTTGAAAATTTTACGATAAAATTGCTTAATAAAGATATTGCAAATAAACACAGAATCATCAATAGCTGGCAACACTTTGGTGGCTTTTCAACCAGATTCGGTTTGAATAATACCTATAATAGGTTCCATTAATTGTATGAAATGTGTATTGATTTCATTACTGCACTGGAAGCTATGGGGCAAAAAGCTTTATATTCTTGAGGCAATTTTCAAAACCAAAGACACAAAAATTAACATAGGTGGCAGCACGAATCGAATTTTTCAACCAAGTTTCTATCAAACACGGCTTAGAGTAATGTTCAGTTACTGTGTCGATTTCATGAAAATGTGGTAGCTGAATCAGAATTCATAGGGCAAACAGCAGTTTTTGTTCTTTGTAATTTTTCAAGATGGCACCACTGGCACAGAGTTGCCCACAATTCAAAATCCCTTCTATCAGACCTGGTCATACTTAAGTCCCTTATACTCTGTAAATTTCCATTGTATCTGATTATTGGTTCGTGAGTCCCCGTGAACAGAAGTTTTCGGTGCTAAAAATATAGGTTAATTGGGAGAGGGTTACCGTTTTTGTCCGGCATGAAATTTCCAAAGTTTTACTTCGACTGTGTAGATGAAGTATAAGATTTGTATACACACTGGTTTTGATTGTAACAAACGGAATTTTTTTAGGAGATTTGATGGTTTGAGTTTTTTCACTTTCAGTGCTTGCCGTAGCTACAGAGTTCTCAGCACGTTCATAAAAAACTACGCAAGTGTGCAACTTAATAACATCAACCCGTTCTGAAAGCTTCATAATGATTAAATAATCTTAAAAAAAGTTGCCGCAATTCGAAAATTTTCAAATATTCCCAATCTCATTTTAGGCGCCTAGCGCACACAAAGTTAAACAATTCCAAATACAATATCATATTCACATTTAAAACACGTTCAGAATTCATAACAGAGACTTTATTGTTGCAAAATATATTTTTTGACAAAATAATAGGTATATAAAATATCACTAAAATAGCCGCTGGTGCCAAAGAATTAAATATTATTAGCTACTTGTGAGACTTGGCACTATTCTGCATATACGACAATGTACCCTGAAAATTTGAGTTCAATCGTATGGTGCGTTTCTGAGATATTTTCACTGAAATCTGATGATCTTTATATATATATACAGTGCCGGTAAAAATGATAAGACACCCCATGTTTTTCAAGAAATCGTAAAATAACAAAACAATCCCAGGAAGCTGTGTATGTGTCTGAGATTGCCGCACCACATTACGTTAACCTGGGTAATTAGCCGGAGATTTTTCGTATAACATACGGAGTAATTAAAGAAAGTTGAATTTCAGTCAGGTAAAAAAGATAAGACACATTACATTTGTGCCATATTAGAATAATATTAAAGTAATGAAACGCAACTATTTGTAATATTTCAATTTTTTATTGAGCTTCCTTTCTTTTTTATAATTTCTATAATTCTTTTTGGTAGACTTTTATATAATTTTCGAACATATTTTCTCGAAATCTGGGCCCATGCAGAGGTAATAGCTTTTTCTAATTCCTTTGTGTCTTGAAATTGTTTCGATTCAGCGTAAACGATTCGGGTCAGTTGACCCCAACAATTTTCGATTATATTTAGTTCTGGAGACCTTGCTGGGAAATCGAGAACATCAATTTGTTGCTGTTGAAAATACTGTTTAACAACGTTTGCATTGTGAATTGCAGCATTATCTTGCTGAAAAATAAACGGTTGATCCGCGATTTCTGCCAAATTATTATCATACTCTTCACGAAGCATTTCCACATATCGTAAGCTGTTTATTTTTCCAGTTAAAAACCGAATGTTTGACCGTCCGTTGTATCCTATAGCAGCCCAAACCATTACACTTTCGCCACCATGCTGTCTCTTGCTCAAAACTCTCGTTTCTTTCCTTATGTCATGGAAATAAGAGCTAAAACCGTCGGGTCCGTCCAAATTAAATTTCTTTTCGTCTGTAAAAATAACACGACGCCATTTTTTCTTCCAACGCAAGTGGCTTTTAGCAAATGCCAGTCTGGCCCTTTTGTGCTGTTCGGTGAGAGGCGGTTTTCTTTGCAATTTACGGCGTTTGAGATACTTTGCTCGCGCGATAATGTTTCGAACATTTATGATGTTCGTTTCAACACCCGCTTTTGCCGCGATTTGTCGTGCGGTGAGTGTAGAATTAGGGGCTAATCGAATAATCCTTCGTTCGGACCGAGGACTTACTGCTCTTGGCCGCCCTTTTGACTTCTTCTTGCCATAATTTTCTGGATTCCGAATAAACTTGCGGACCGCACATCTGCTTCACATTACAATTCGAGCAATTTCTGTTATGGATTCTCCTTCGCCGTGTAATTTTTTTATAATATTCCTTTCTTCGGCAGTCAACTGCTTTGCTCTACCCATTGTCACGAGCCCACAACACAAAACTAGTAAAAACTCACCTTAAAATATTCAAATCCAATTCTTTAAATACTTTTCGTATTCTTTACAGTTCAAATGTTCACACCCGAAAAAAAAGAATGGTTTTTCGTTGCTGTCTTTTTATTTTTACCTACCTGAAATTCAACTTTCTTTAATTACTCCGTATGTAATTCGAAAAATCCCCGGCTAATTACCCAAGTTAACGTAATGTGGTGCGGCAATCTCAGATACATACACAGCTTCCTGGGATTGTTTTGTTATTTTACGATTTCTTGAAAAACATGGGGTGTCTTATCATTTTTACCGGCACTGTATATATATATATATATATATATATATATATATATATATATATATATATATATATATATATATATATAAATATATATATATATATATATATATATATATATATATATATATATATATATATATATATATATATATATCTTTATATATATCTACATACAGTTGGGGACAAAACTCTCCATACACCCTCAACATTTCATCAATTTAGTAGAAAATGCAAATATTTATGAGAATTTTATATGCAACTTTACTGCAAATGTATTTTTAATAACATAAATTTAAAAAAAATTACATTAATTAGCTTATAACCGTAAAAACACCAGAAAAAACCAAATTCAGTAAGGATATATATATATATATATATATATATATATATATATATATATATATATATATATATATATATATATATATATATATATAATTATATATATATATATATATATTATTTATTATTTATTCATTGACCAAAACAAGGTACAAAATCACATATTAAAAAAAGGACATCAAATAAAAATAAAAATAGAAAAGTAAAGTAAAGTAAAGGAAAAGTAAAAACAAACAAGTTAAATAAGTAAAAAACAAACAAATTAAAGAAAAAAGAGTAACAAATAAATTAATAAATAGCAATCAATAAATAAACATTGACAAAAAAGCTATAGCTTAAGGTTAAGGGTACGGATGGCATGGAAAAGAGAGGACTTGAAGGATGATTTGGAAATCGTAGGGGAATATAAATTGCTTATTCTGTTGAATACTCTGCAGCATCTATTTACTGGCTCATTAGCTCCATATGTGGTCGAATGAGAATATTCTTTTAGGAAACGATTGGACCTGGTGTTCCTCACAGGGATATTTATCAAAATTTTATTAGTCAGGAATTCTACATTAATAGCGCCTCTAATGACGTCGAATGTGAAGCAGGCCGATATCACCATTCTTCTGGAGGCTAGTGTGGATAGGTTTAAATGACCCAGTCGAAACTCATAAGGGGGTAGGCTATTAAAATCATAAGGGTTGTATAGCTCTCGCAAGGCGAAAACTAAAAATTGCTTTTGTATTGACTCGAGTCTGTCACTGTGGATTTCAAAAGCAGGATTCCAGCTAATACAAGCGTATTCGAGAATAGGACGTACGAGTGAAGTGTATAAAGATCTTGTGACCCACAGACTACGAAATTCTTTGGCTCGTCTTTTGATGAAGCCAAGTTGTTTGTTTGCACGAGAAAGTATTTTATCGTAGTGTAAAGTGAAACGGAGTTTTTCATCTAAGATAACACCGAGGTCAACAATGTTATCAACTCTAGTTAGCACATTATTACCGAGGAAGTACGAATTGCGTGTGACCGTGCATTTTCTGGAAAAACTAATAACCTGGCATTTATTAATGTTGAGAGAGAGCTTATTTACATTGCACCAATGATCAAGGGAATCAAGTTTGGATTGGAGAAAGAGGGCATCCGATTTCGATTCAATGGTCAGATAAAGTTTGAGGTCGTCTGCATAGAGTAAATGAGGTACGCCTGCTAGGACGTCAGATAGATCGGAAATAAATATATTGAAGAGAAGTGGACCAAGATGGCTACCTTGGGGTACACCAGAGGTAGCACTAACGTTTTTCGATAAAAACCCTTGAAATTTTACACATTGTGTTCGATCGCAAAGGTAGGAAGTCAGCCAGCTGAGTAGAGACCCGGTTATACCGAATTTCTGTAGCTTAAGAATTAAGGTAGAATGGTCAACTCTGTCAAATGCCTTACTGAAGTCTGTGTAGACTGCGTCAATTTGGTAACATTTTTCCATTTTGCATAGGACGTCTGAGATTAGGATTGTCAAATTTGTGGTAGTTGAGCGACCTTTTCTAAAGCCATGTTGTTGCTCGTTCAGACGGGAATCAACTAGCGGAGACAATTTGTAGTATACTATCTTTTCGAAAAGTTTCGGAATCGAAGACAAAATGGCAATGCCCCTATAGTTTTCAATACAGCGTCGATCACCATTCTTGAATATGGGTGTGACATGAGAAAGCTTCCAACTGGATGGAAAAACTCCTGACGAGAGTGATCTATTAAAAAAAATATGCAAAGGAGTTATAAGCTGCTCTACACACTTGCATAAAAAGATCGGAGGAAGAAGATCGGGCCCAGGACCTTTGTTGCAGTTGAGTTCCAAAATAGTTTTACGTATTTCATCGCGGGAGATTTCTAAATGGTTGACAAAAGCCGTTGGAGTTGAATCAGAGGAAGAAAGGTGTGAGTTTGTTAGGTCTGCTGCACTAAAAATTTTTTGGAAACTATCTGCAAATAGGTCACATATCTCTTTAGGAGAAGAAGACGTTGTATTATTCAGAAACATCGACGATGGATAGCCAGTAGTTTTTCGCTTCACATTAACAAAATCGAAGAATTTTTTCGGGTCGCGGACTATATTTTCGCCGGTTGACCTAATGTAAGTATCATAAGCCTCACGAGACTTTGCTGAAAATTGCTTAGCGACTTGATTATACTCTTCCTGAATAGCAAAACTAACGTCAGTATTTTCTCTAATCCGCTTATATAGTTTGTTTCTACGATTTCGCAAATGCCTAAGGTCTCTATCAAGCCATGGTTCAGACAATTTTTTTTTTTTTTTATCTTTGGTACATATCTTTCAACGGCGTCAAAAATTTTATTGTAAAAAGAGGAAATGGCTGTATCAAGATCCTGAGTTGAAAGAATATTCGTCCAATCAGTAGTATCAAGAACGTGTTTAATGCTTTCATAATCAGCATTACGGAAGTCAAATACAATTGAATTATTGTAAGTTTTTAAGTAGGTGGAATTAGAAGTGGAAAGTTCTACTGACAGTGCTGTATGGTGTATACTGTTGCAAAAAAGATGCTCAGCGTCATTAGTTGGACTAACCACTACTTCGTCATAAGCATTCGTGAAGACTAGATCTAACCAATTTCCATTTTGGTTGGGGATGTGGGAAACCTGCTGTAAATCATTACCATAAAAAGCACTCGCAAGATTGAAATCGTTGGTGTCTACCAGGTTTACGGGGAGAAGATAAGAGTCATTTTCATCCGGAACAAAGCAAAGATTCGGACGATTGAAATCACCCAAAACTATTATTTTATCTTTTTCGCTAAGTGATGTCGCTAGTGAAGATATTGTGTCACAAAAATTGCTGTAGATGGATTCGTCAGATCTAGGGGGGATGTAGACAACAGCGATGTAAATTGAGTTGTTATTAGAGGAGATCCGAACAATTATACATTGGAAAAAGGCATTTGGGGTGGTATCAACGAGCTCACTTGAAAATGTGTTGCTAACAGCAAGTAAGACACCACCTCCTCGCGACTGACCCGTAGAACAATAATCACGGTCGCTTCTGTAAATGGTCCAAGTACTATCAAGAATCTCCTCATTTTTATGAGAGGCATTAAGCCAAGTTTCCGTGATGGCGAGTAAATTAAAATGGCATGATTTGGCGTCAAGGTATAATTTACTTAGCTTGCCTCTCATACCACCACAGTTGTGGTAAAAAAGTTTGAGGCTTGTCTGAGTTTGGTTAGGAAAAATGCCTAACAGGGTTGACTGATCTTCGAAGAGATTCAGATGTCATATTGCTACCTATACCTATGTTTGCGGTAGCCTGATTGGAAACATTGGAGCAGATTTTATTAGCTACGTTAGCATACCTGCTTGAGTGAGAAGATGACGCGTCAAATGCTGGGGGTATAGATGCATAATTATTATTACGAGTAGATGCATTACGAGTAAAAGCATCAGTTAATGAAGAACTATATGTTGTCACTAGAGACTGAGACTGAGAAGGTGATGAGAAAGTCTTATGGGCGGAAGGATGTTGGGCAAAGGAGTGGCTAGGGATACAATTTTTTTTTACAATTTTTTGTTTCTTATTCCTAGTTTTGCCGGTAATGTTTCTCCAAGGGCTGAATGTCATTCCCTTCCAGTTGATGTTGCCGTTGTTTCCACTCCAGCACGTAAAAAGCCACGCATATTTTGATGGAACAAAAACTTTACACCGTCTGGAGGATTTATGTTTGGACTGGGGTAATAATTTCACTTCGTAATCTTTTATGTGAAAATCAGCTTCGAGAATCGTTCCCAACCATTTGTCGTCAGCAGAAGAAGGAATCCCTTTCACGAAGAATGCACTTTTGGTTGATGAAGTTGTTAATTTTGTGGACGTGTGTTTATTGGGAAGAGTTTCGTTGGTTTTTTTTATTTTTTGTAAACGATTCTGCCAATCATTATGGGACCAAAAAGTACCGAATTTGTAAATTGGGGTTTCACAGTCGAGATTTGAAAGTTTTTCTAGAGCAGATGGAATTGTGCTCTCAGCTAGAATCCTAATAGGTGATGTTGCTTTGTCCTTCGTTCTCATATTGCTGACCGTTGTTTTGCTATTAATCTCTAACGTTGCGTTGAGGAGCTCTTGATGGAGTGTTATATCGTTCATTATTAAGTTTTCGTCTGCATCATTTGTTGAAGCATCGCAATGACGGTCTAAATCTTCCAATTTTCTGCTATATATATATATATATATATATATATATATATATATATATATATATATATATATATATATATATATATATATATATATATATATATATGTATATATATATATATGTATATATATATATATATATATATATATATATATATATATATATCTATATATATATATATATATATATATATATATATATATATATATATATATATATATATATATATATATATATATATATATATATATATATATATATATATATATATATATACATATATATATATATATATATAGAAATATGAATGTTTGGCCAAAGTGATTTTAATACTAATGTTCTTTTTCGAACATTAGTAAAGAGCGTTGAGAAGAAACCCACGTACGAGTATGTAATATAAATTAAAACTAAGGGAAACACTAATGAATTAAATATTCGAAATTAAGTTATTTATGTACATAAACAAAACCGTCAATGGACGAAATTGTAATGAAAATTGTAAAGCCTGGATTTGAGTTCAAAGAATTTCCTCTCCTACAGAAAATAAATTTTTTTGAAGTAAACACACTTTGTGATTTTAGCGACATTCCACTTAAACTAGAAGTAGGCATAACTTATCGAAGACTTGGACAAGAACACTTAATAATAAAAAAAAGTCTAGCGCATCAGAACCGCTAGAAAACTGATTTTCGAAGAAATTATCTTTGAGTGAGTTAAAAATGTATCAAGACGTAATATACTTCTTTGTCGTATCATCAGCAGCAATAAGTCGACCATAACATGCTCGTGCTTAATCAGCCTCTCTTTTGAATTTTGTTTTCTTCCAATGATATCACCAAAAGTTCAAATCAAACTACGTCTCTGGTTGCCATCCGAAAAATTTAAAAAAACTCAGAAAATTTAAGCATCGGTTGCTTATTATAGGTCTGTTTCCGTACTTGAATCTATTATAATATATTAAAATAGATTCGCAGCAAGTCGTTTCCGTACTTTTGCTGCAAGCCAAATGCAAGCCAAATTTTGCAGCAAAAAGAAGCCAGCTGCCAAATTCTGTTACTGCTGCAGTTTGCTGAAAGTACGGAAGCAGACCTTATGTTGTTAATACTTTGCTTATGCATACAAAATAGAAGCATCTGTTGGTACAATATTTCCGAAATTGTCTGGTGCTAGCAATCATGTGTTAGCACTATAGCTGTTTTACGTTGTGTTAAACCCACCCCGAGAATTTCGTTTTGATTGATTGACTGCGCTGAAAGTTATAGGAGTGAATAGAATTTTAGGGTGACAACCTCCAAAACTTTTTAAATTTTGGAAACCTAAATATTTTTTATAAATTGTCGTTGCAGGATCGTTCCCATTTGGAAATTTTATGACAACATCGCTCGATAAGAAAAGGTAAATAAATTACTAAATTCATCATAGCTGGCAGTCCTCTAATTATTTTTCAACGAAGTTCGTACAGAATTAGAAGTACAGCAAGGTCCACTTGTCACATGAGTTTTGTTTTAATTTCGTTACTGCATCGGAAGTTATAGGGAAAAAACCTTTATTTTCCGTACCAATTTGACAATATTTAGGAGACAAAAATTGTCATAGCTGGCAAGCCTTCACTAATTTTTCAACCAAATTTCTATGTTATCTGTTTTAAAGTAAGGTTCACCTGCTGCCTGAATTTTGTTAAAATCTGGTGGCTAAATTGGAGGCTGAAGGCCAAAAACCAGGCTTTTTACTCGGTGATTTTTCCAAATTGCACCACTGCCACAGTGCTGACTATATTTCAAAATCACTTCTATCAGATCTGGTCCTAGATAACAAAAACATATTTTGTAAATTTCATGTTGGTCGCATTATCTGGTCGCCAGTTCTCGTGAACAAAAGTTTCGAGTACCGAAAATAGAGTTAGTTGGATCTTTTGCTGCCATTCTTATGCCCCGCGGAGTTTTGAAAATTTGAATTTGACATTTTAGACAACGGTCAAAATTTATTAATAATTTGAATTTATGATGACAGGTGTGAGTGAGCCATCGCTGTCCTCTACTGTGAGCAATTTGAGCCCGAACAATTCGCGAATCGACCATGACCAGGAATTTAACATGGTAATAAACAAGAAAAAGAAACGAACAAACGAGCAGGTAGCTCTTTCCAATATAACAATATAACAATCCCGACTCAAAAGGCCGTAAAAATCCCTCCTATCACGGCATATAAGATGAACGTCTCCAAATTCATCTGTGAGATGAAGGTTCTAGTTATTGTACCGCTTATTAAGAATATTTCGGGTGACAAATCGCTCGTCCTATGTTCTTCTTTAGAAAACCATAAAAAAGTCTTCGAACACATCAAGAACAGTGATCAGTTTGCCACTACTTATACTGCAGCCTCAGAAAGAATCAAGTCCCTCGTCATCCATGGCCTACAAAGGGGCATTGAATCAGCGGACATCCACAACGAGCTAGTGGCGCAGCACATTGACATAAAATTAAAGTTCATAACGCATTTTCTCACCCGCAAGGACCGGAAACTGAGGAAATCTGTTGGGGCCGAAAACTTTAGACCCCAGTCCGGGCTTTTTCTAGGGCGGTTTGAGTCTTCCTAGGAGCTAGCTGCTGTACTTAAAATACGGTCCGTTCTTTGGCAAAAAATGGTGTGGGAAAAAGTAAGGAATAAGTAGAGGTTGTAGTGTTACGACTGCCTAAACTTGGGACATGTGGCAAGCAATTACACCATCGTATCCTGCGTGAAATGCCTGGAGAGTCACACACGTGGTGAAAGCCCGAAAGTAGCCAACGTACAGCCTGCATGCGTCAACTGTGGTCTTGATGGTCACCCAGCCAACTATGGTGGATGCCCGGCATATGAGCAAATGGTAGCTAGGATCGAAGCGAAGAATATTCGTCGCGACCAGTTTGTGACGCAGAGCGTCTCGAACTACAGGCGAAGTGGTATCTTCTATGAACAGGCAGTAGAGTTTTGTTGCTCAGTGAGCTCCAATTTCACAGGGATCATCTCCTGGTAATGCCAATCTTGGACTGATAAATGACTTTATCAGCCAAGTATTGTCAGCTGGAACTGATGCCGCGGGGCTGGTTGCCACTCTCAAGCTACGAACTACCCTTTTTAATAAGTTGGTTGACGTGGCCATTTGGCGCAAAGAGCGTCTGCTCAACATCTCCTTGGTGCATTGAAATCAGAACTTGCGTTTATAACAGAAACCAGACTCTCAGAATTCCACAGAATCAGCTTTAGAGGATTTACAACCGTCTTTGACCACCAAAATGGAGGTTCAGCACTACTGGTTAGGAGTAATCTGGACATGGAACCTGTCGCGGTCCCCGATCTGAAGTGTTGTGTGCTTGCTGCAGCTGTAGTAGTCAAAACAACGGACCATAGGCGAATCCTCGCAGCATCTCTGTACGTTCGATGTAGTTCGTCAAAGTCAAGTCTGTTGCATAATTTCGGAGTAATTAGCTCAATCATATATCAATACAAATACTCGCTTACGGGTGGCGATTTGAACTCGAGACATCCACAATGGGGAGGTTCCGTAACAAATGAAAATGGCAGGGTGTTGGCTGCAACTAAGCAGTCCTCCCATTCCCTTCCAAGTAGTTGCTCCAGACTCACCAATCAGACCAAGAAGTAACTCAACCATAGACTTCCTTCTCCTGTCAGATGACCTGTGCAGCAGTATTGAATTCAAGCTGAATGCCGTTCCGCCTGACTGTTGTGCTCATAACAGTCAAATGGTAAAAGAGGAAGTCAATCGTTTTCTCAATTCACACAATGAGCCATTGGCCACATTTTCATCAAAAACCCTTCAGATGAACCGCAAAATGCAGATGATTGGTTTGGCTTTGCCACTAGTGAATACTTGGTGCAACTGTTGCGCAGTGTAAAGAGTAAAAAGTCTTCTGGGCATGATGGAATGTCTAATTTCATTATGAAACATCTACCAATCTCTATGCTCAGAATTATTTTCATTCTTTTCAACAACGCCCTGAACAATGGCTACTTTCCGAAAAGTAGCAAAGATTGTTCTCATTCAAAAGAAGGGCAAAACTAAAAAGGACAGAAATTTGCGTCCAATTTCCTTGCTTCCTAATTTGGGGAAGCTTTTTGAGAGAATGTGGATGGAAATAATTAAAAACCACTGTGAGCTCACACAGGTAATACCTAACCACCAGTTCGGCTTTAGGCGCAGGCACGGCACTCAGCACGCTATGTCGTACTTGCATGATCAAATTGTGTCTCACTTGAATGAGCAAAATATTCCGGCAGTAGTGTGTGTTTTAGATATCAAGAAGGCTTTGGATTCCGTTTGGCACGAAGGCCTTCTATTTAAGTTGATCAAGTTTGGATTCTCAAAAGAGGTAATAAGATGTGTGAGGAAATAAAAATTGTGCGGAAAAAAAGAAAAAAAAAACAACCAGAACCAGCACGTTAAAATAGTATAGCCGTTAGGTTGTAAGTTTTTCTTGTTAACTAAACTTTAAGTTAGGCTAAGAATGTATGGTTAATTTAAAATAAAATATTTTTCAGTTCAATTGTTTCCTGTACATATTGGAATTCTCCTTGCTTCTTTGATAATTTCCTCAAAAGGAACTGAAAGTTCAATTTGTTGTAGTTCACCGTTATCGTTGTTTGCCATTTTATGTTTAAGTAAAATTTGTATTGAGTAACAGTTTTATTTATTATAATAAGTATTGTGGGTTGAATTATAATTTTTGCAACTCTGATTGTATCAATCTAAGTTTCCCTTAGTTGATTAGTTTTTAGAGATTTATACAAATATATGAATTTGAAGTTCAACTAAGTTTCCTTTAGTTGAGCTAGTATTAGTGTTTAGAATGTATGGAGACCAAATATGCGATGGGATTACATTTAATTTAGTTTTCTGTGGAAACCTCAGTATATGCATTTGTGCAGGTACACAAAATATGCAAGAAAAAAATGTACAAGCAAATTAATTTTCATGAGAATCGGAATGATTCTTAACATCCTCCTCCTCTTGAAACACTCGAGGAGTAATTTCAATTGATGTATTGCGGGTAAAGGTTTATATGCAGTTTTTGGTACGGCTCTTTTGACAGCCATATATTAGTCCCACCGTCAAGATGGCAACCAGACAGATGTAACCAACGACGTAGCTGTGGGCATCATGCACAAGTGACGGCTCGTGTCTTTGAGACTCGGAGAAGCAGATATATTTTTGCATATTTTTCCAGCCAATATATCAAAAGTTGCAGCGCATTGAGGCAATATCACTTTATTGTTCTGTAAAACATATTTTAATACTCTGCAACAAACTGGGCGTGCTGGCTAACAATGTCACGAGATGCTTGAGGTTTTCACTCAAACGTAAGATATCCTATCGCGTTGCTGTAAAGCTACTTTTAAAGCACTTTGGCTGTAAGAACTACCTCGTGTATGAGATGAATATTGTTTTGTGTTTGTAATGTTTTTATTGATGTTGGATGTTAATTCGTATAAAACCAATTGATTTGTTTTGATTTTCAATAGGTATTGTTAGGTTATTTTTCTTGTGTAGGGAATATTTAGCAAGGAAGCACTACTTTCTTTGCGTTCAATGACGCGCCACCTCTGTCATTCACAGATAGAGTTTCTGGAAGTTGGGCTGATTTTACTGAAGAAATTTCTCGACTAATAGCTTGTAGTAAACGATCAACGATGCGGAGTGTGGATATATTGGCATGTAAATGTTCTAAATGAATGCCTTCTACATGCACCGTTAGTTTAGCTATGAGTTTAAATGTGAAATTAATTTGATCTACATAGTGTTTGTGTCCGTTTATTGACATTGTCTGATGGATCAAATTGCAGACGTAATTTAGTTTCAAAATACCGTTTCCAGCTCTTTGTTGGTGATTCGATGTCCACGACAGTGTTTTTGATTAGTACGTAGCGCCAATTTTTTTTTTGATTGCAACTGAAAGCATGTCTCAGTTAGTGGTGTGATTTGTAGGTTAAAGGCGGACAAAAAATTGGATATGTGGGCTAATAGAGAAATTTCACATTTATGAATGTTGGATTGGATACTGAGTAAAGGCTGGTACTGAGTTCGAGTTCACGTGAAACTTTGACATTTCCCAATTATCTGTTCATTCTTTCGAGCGAAAATTTTGACAACGGAGAAAAGCAGAGACACTGCTCATTCTTGACGGATAAAATGTCAAGAATATCACTTTTCGATCGATTTTCTTATTGGAAAGTCATTTGCACTGCTCAATTTTCAAATTGAAACACTAAATGTCACTTTTTCGCTCGAAAGAATGAACTGCACAAATTAAATTGGCGTGAAATGATTGACAACATGTTTCAGTGCCATCTATGTTTTCGAAGCGAAAGCAACTTCAAAGCAACTTTTCATGCGAAGAACACAGTACCAAACTTGCTTATTTTCAAGCGAAATTTTCGCCGAAACAGATTTCGCGCGAAATTTTGTATGAAAATTTCACGTGAAATCGAACTCAGTACTATGCTTAAAGGATGATTTTGTGTACAAATCAAAAAATTTGATGCCAAGTGTAAACATTTTTCCAGGTCTTTTTCGGAGAGCGAGAACAATTTGTCTCGGTGTTGATTGACTACTAAGTATTCAGTTGATGGCTGAATTGCATCTGCCAGGTTCTACATTGGTTTTGGACTGGGGTAAAGTTTAAGCAGCTGATAGTCCTGGCTCGATATCAATGGTAATTGGATGTCAAAGATGAAATGAAAACTGGTGGTTCTTGTTTTGCTGGTAGCTATGCTGTGGAACTGGTGAAGAGATTCTAGTGATATAGGTAGCGTTTGACCTACCGGTAGATTTTCCTTAATAGTTTGAATTTGCTCGCGCAGCTGTGATGGTGTTAGCAGAAGAAGACTGATTACGCCTCGATGAGTGCGTTATCATTTGAATTAACAGATCCAGAATGTTTTTGAAATTGAAGAGTACAATATTTGTCTGAGCTGCGATGGAACTAAAAATGTGTGCGGTGGCTTCCATCTGCATTGTTGCGTTTGCCAATTTATTAAATTGATTTTCAGTAATTTTGAACTGCTGGTTGATCTGGTTGCTCGCCTTACATTAAATGACTGTTGTTTGATTTTTGATTAGCTGGAGGAGGTACCTATCATTTTTATTAATTTTTGAATGTCTTTTTCATATTTGTCGGCAAAATTTTCGTCAAATAAACCAAAAACAAAATGAGCGGCTGAGCCAACAATATTTAATGTCACTGATTTGGTTCTTGTTGATCGATGAGGGTATAATAATTCATTTTTGTCCTAAATTTCAGTTTGAAGATAATGAAACTGTATGATTAATGCCTGACAGTACTCACTTAAATGAAAAACCTTCACTTCTTCCAAGCAGATTTCGATTATTTTTTTTAATGTAGAGAGCGATACCCTCATATTCTTGCCAGTAGTTGGAAAAACTGTAATATGTTATTATTTTCCACGTATTGTGTGTCAGTTTCACCTGTCTGACTTCTTCAAAATAAATACCCAGGCTATCCTTGTGTGGAATGATTAGGAATGATTCAAACAAATTTTTTTGTAGCTTCATTCCTTGACCAGAAGTAGGCAGAATGATGAGAATGCATAATAGTGTTTGCAGCAGAGAAAATGAGGATCGTTTTTTAACTGCTACGGTTTGTTCTTCTTCGGTTATTTGGTTGGCTGGTCTTGATGCTGCCGCGATGATTTTCACACTCGCTGGAGCTATAGTTTTGTATTGACTGGTAGTTGTATTGTTGATTTCGGTTTTTGAGTCTTCACTTGTATCCTGCAGCAGTGGCAAAGGACTGATTGTACGAACAGCCCATGAATATTCCTGACGACGTTTTTACAACAACAACTCTGGTCTGTTGAAATTTTCCTTTAATGACGTTGATTATTTGACCTAAACGCCATTGTTAAGGTGGCTAATTAGCATATTTCAATAATACCAAAAGACCTGGGTTTATTTTCGACTCCCTTTTTGTCCATTTGTTTCTAATTTGTAGCCCTTGCAAGTATTAGTAGACTAGCGACGCCAGAACTCTGTGTGAAGAGCTCTCACAAGCCTCCATCGTTTTAAAACAGGTATTGTATCAGGTGTGAGGAATGGACCATGAAAGCACCTTCTGCACCAAGAAGAATCTCGATTTGTCTAGGCTTATTAAGGGTTGGATCCGAGAGTGTGATATCTGGTCGAATGGGCCACTTTTGTATTTGAAATTGCTTCTCTGAATGTGTAGATATAATCTCTGGAATTACAAACGCTTCTAATGGAGTGGAAAAGTTCAAAGTAGGAGAATGTAATTGTATGAACACCCGTCTAGAAGATTGTTGTGTTGAGTTGGCGATTCCACTGATCTGTTTGATTTCCTCGGCTCCTTGTAACTCCAGCCATTTGTGCAGTCTATTTGTGATCAAATGCAATCGTGGGACAGAATCAAGAAGGACCCTGGCTTGCACCTGTTCTCCATATACATTTTTGATGTTGATCACTGCTGTACCCACGATAACGAAGGAGACTTTATTGCCCTTTGTAATCGTAGCTGTAAGAGTTTTGTATGCGATTGCCACATTGTTTAAAGCTGCAAATTATTTTGTTCGATGAGGTGACTGAACAAGTCATAAAATTCTTGCTATGTGTCCGAAATTCTTGCTATGTCCGATGGTTTTATGGATGATGAAGATGACTGCCACGGAGATCTTTTGTTGATGAGTTCTAAATAAATATTTTCAACGCGTTCTTCAATCGCGTGGTAGTCTTCGAGGTTGTCGTTTGAAGGCAGTTTTCCCGTGTCTACAATTTTTAGATGTATGCTCCTGATTAAATCCCATTGCTTAAGAATGGAGTTTAATTGAAGTTCCAAGAGCCCAACATGCTACTGAGTTAACAAGCGCTGCTCCGTGTGATCCAGTAGTCTTTTCATAGTCGTCATGAGAATGGTCTTCACTGTCACCATAGATTCCACCGTTCCGCAGGTTGCCAGCCCAACTGGCCCATCGTCTGCTGCTTTAACAAGCAGAACCTCAATGTTCTTCAACATCCGCTTGGTTATGCCATCTATCTCTGAAAAGTAGTTAGAATTAGAATATTCAGAAGCTAAATATTCTTGTGAGGCTGGATCCAGCAGATTGTGCTGCTCCTCAAACTGCTTCCAAAGATCGGTCTTTAAATAGGTTAAGTCCTTCCTTTTCTTTTGGTAATTTCAGACAACCTTCTCAATGACCAGTCAAAATTCGTGCAACTTGCCCGAAATTCTTTCCATGTCCTTGTTATATTTGTAATTAGTACGAGCATCCACATTAAATATAAACATATTTACATACTTACACATACTTCTAACCTAACGACATTAACCGCTTATCTCTAGCTTTAAGTTTGATTGTATTGTACCAGTTCAGTAATAATGAATAAGAAAAATAAATAAATAAGTAAAAGTATAATAAAATAAATCATAAGTAAAAGTCAATATTTCACAAAGTCGATTTAACAAGTTGGGTTTGGAAAGTTTCCAAATTTTTACTTAAACGGAATCTGCGAAATCTCGGTGGAAACCAAAACATAAATTCAGCAAACAATTTTTCCAGTCGGCCAGTCGTTGATGCAAATGGACACTAAGGCAAAAAATCTAGCGGAAGTTTGGACGACGTGGAAAACATAAATCACGATTTTTCTGCTAACATTAGGTCTTGATAAGCAGCCAGACTAAAGAAAAGTCGCATTACTGCTTCTGTTGCGTACGGCTTCAACAACCTGAAAATAATATAAAATAAGATATAATTGACGACAATATTTACTTACCGATCGATTCGTCCAGCTGACAGGTGTCAGTATGACTCGTCCAGCCGTTCCCGTCGAATTAACGAAATTCCAGTCAGCTGATGTTGGATATTAATGCTGTTTTCCAATATGAAATTTCGACTTAGTTAATAGTAGTTTAGTAAACAGTTATAAATGTACCGAAAAAAATGTACCTTTGTTAGATAAAATTTGGATTTAGTTCGCTACCTTTCGCTTATCTTTCGATTTTTTCGTATTTCTTTCGATTTGTTTGCACTGTACTTTCTAATTTTTGTACGTTTGGATTGTTTCGCATAAGTGAATTGCAAATAAACGATTAAATTGTTATCTTCGCGTTTTTATTCTTGCAATTACAAGTGGAAGATAATACATTTTGGTCTTTCGAACCGGATAGTGTGATAAGTTGAAAAGTAAAAAGTTTTTGAGGAAATTGAAAGGACAAAATAAACAGTGCAAGTGGTGTGTTTAACAAAGACAATTTAATTCGTGGCGCAATTCGGTTATAACCGGGTGGTGAAATTTTACATTCGTGAAAATTGTATGCAGTAAGCCGGGGTAAGTCCCATTGCTTTCTATAAATCATTTTATTCTATAAATCCTTCTGTTTTTTTCCTTTGAAATTTCCGTATTGTTTTTGTTTCGTTGAAATATTTTAATATACAAACATACAAATATATTCTATTGGGAAAAAATCAGACCATTTGAATTACAAAGTCTGGTTTAATACGTTCGGGCTTGAGTGAATTAGTTGACACTGAAAATTGAAATCGTCATTCATTGATTCTCATAATAACTAAAACGGCCCACAGACACGGAGATCTAGTCGTCGACTGGATCTCAATTGATTTGCCACAGACACAGAGAATGTAATCGCAACTTGAATTGCAATCTCATTCGAACGTTGTTTTCGTGGAGGCAACACACGCTTTGGAATGGGTGTTTTCAGGTCATTTTCGTTGTAAGAAAACGGAGGACATATGTACATTGTAAGCATTGTTAGCAAATGATGTTTTACGTTAAGTAATTTCGAACAGGTACATATACTCGAATATATAAGGTATTTGTACTTTCTGCTTCAGGCATCTGTAACCTAGTCATAGATCCCTCTAAATAATTTTTAATTGCCGGTCATCATAACCAGGCATTGGTTGTTCGTATTAGGGGCGTCGGAACTGATTTTCGAAGAAAATTATAAATTTGTATGTATCATGAGCTGGCAGTAATTGTGCCTTAATAGGGTTTAAAATTATGTTTCAGGTAAAGTTATTTCGAACAGGTATGTACGGGTATCTAGGTATTCGTACTTTCTGGTTCAGCCACATGTAGCCCTCTAAATACTTTTTTATTGAATTTTAATTGGCGGTCATCATAGGCAAGCAGCACTGAAAATGAACTAAATATCCGTTGCTGCCAAAGAAAAGATATTATTGTTCCACATTTATTCTTTTCGTTCATAAATATTTCCTGAAATAATAAAACATTAACGGGATCATGAGGTATGCTAACTGACTCTTGTTGAGCGTACTCATACACAATTCAGTGCGTTAAACCAATGATTTCAAATTATGTTACCATTACGTTACACTAAATTCAAATGAGATCTCCATTCTAGTCTCAAAATCACCACAGACACAGCAACGTGTTCGTCGAACAGTAGCTCCGCCCACCAAATATCAAAAAATTTTGATATTTACTGCAACCGTTGCAGAGACTAAAAATGCAACCTGAGACTAGCCCACAGACAGAGATTTTCGTTGCAGATATCGCATATTGCAGATCTAGTTGTCGACGAGATCTCTCGTCTGTGGGCCGTTTAATTCGCCTTCGAATCAAGTTAAAATTGCTTGGGTATTTTGAATTGAGAAGTCACATTCAAGGTATTGTGACTTCGTTCATAAATGGTTTTAGTATCCGACTTGAAATCTTCATAGAAATTTGAGAAACTTCAGTCTGATTTGGCAGTTTCTAATAGTATTCAGAATGGAGAACTTGATTGTGCTACAAAAGCTGTCTTGATAGCAATTGAATAGACTTCGGTCTAATTTCAAAAAAACTTCAACAAGTCGTAAAACGTTGTCGTATTGTGAAAGAGTTAGAGAACGTTTACAGAATTTACATACTGACTTCGAAGAAAACCATAAGAAAATCTTAGCTTTGTTAACGGGTGATGAGGCAGAGTTGAATATAGATTATTTTGCGAGTGAAATATTCATGCAGTTTGATGAGCAGCAATTAGAATTCGTGGCTGAGGTAGATGACCAGTTGAAGGAAGTATTGGATAAGCAGCGAGCAGCAGAGCAACTAGAAGTCAATGCATCGAATAACGATAAACGGACGGCAGAAAAACCAGATGCAGTGAAACCAACACTGGATGTGGAACGGAAGTCAATGGACGTCGGATTGCAAGGCCTAGAATCAAACTTGGAGGATATCAAGTTACCTCGCATTTCTATACCAAATTTCTATGGGAACTACGACCAATGGATATCATTTCGGGACTTGTTCACATCGCTTATTCACAAACGGACGAACCTGTCAAAAGTGCAAATGTTGCACTACTTGAAATGTAGTTTATCGGGGGAAGCTGAGGGACTGCTACGCAAATACGCAGTAACCGAAGCAAATTATGACATAGCTTGGCATATCTTTAACAACAGATACGACAATGTCAGCATCTTGCTGAGTACTCAATTTAAAAGGTTATTTTCGCTGTCAAACGCCACTGAGTCATCTTTTCCTATAAAAACTCTTCTTGATACAACTATGGAGTGTGTACAAGCGATCGAGAACATGAGGGTCGAAAATCTCTGGCATCCGATGTTGGTGTTTGTCGTAACACAAAGGTTGCCTCCAAGGTAGCTCTGGGAGCAAGAACACGTTCAAAGAACTATTCTTCCTTCATTAACCGACTTGTCTGAATTCATGCACTGCAGATTTAGAACTTTAGAGGCTGCAGGAATTGGGCGTATTAAAATATCAAGAAACCCAAATACTTACCTAGCACACAATGTGCAAATGCATACCAGTCAAGTAGTCCAACCTTGTGTTCTTTGCAAAGCTAAGCATCATATTCGACAATGTGCCACTTTTAGCCAAATGAGCCATGATTCCAAGTCTGACATAGTCAAACGTAATAAACTATGTATCAATTGTTTGACGAAAGGACATATGCTAGCACGATGTCCCAGTAGCAATAGATGTGCAAAATGTCCAAAGGCGCACCACTCATTATTGCATAGGAACTCAAACTCAATTCCAATTAATTCCCTTAACGTTAATGCAACAGAATTCGAGTCTGTACATGTGCCGGCAACCAATTCCAATCAAAACGAATTGCATATGCAAACATAAGCGAAAATGCAATTAAACAACTTAACTTGCAGAGAAAGCAAACAAACACTAGTATGAGTGGTATTGGGAAGGCATACAATACTCCAACTAAGGGACTTGTGAATTTGAAGGTGACATTACGCAACCAACAATATCTAAATATCGATGCATATTTTTTAAATCAATTAACTAATTCGTTACCGACATGGAATGTTACTTCGGACTTGAAAGCTCAACTTCAAAATTTCAATTTAGCTGATCCAAATTTTGATAAACCTGGAAGAATTGATTTATTATTCGGGTCTGATGTGTATGCACAAATAATAGCAGGCAACATTCACCGACTTTCAATGGGTCCAATTGTTCAGAAAACGAGTTTAGGATGGATAGTTTCCGGAGGCATCAATATCCAACCAGAGTTGAATCTCCACAGTTTTAAAATAGAACTAATCCAACATGATGAAGTATATGCGCAATTAAGAAAATTTTGGAAGTTGGAAGAAATTGAAGTAATCCGGGAGCAAATAGCCGAAGAACGAATTTGTGAAGAGTTTTACGTTCAAAACACTAACCGTAATGCCGATGGGAGGTACGTTACTCGCCTTCCATTCAAAGAAGGAACTAATCGAAACATGTTTAGCTTTTCAAGAAACACGGCAGTTGCTAGTTTGATATCACTAGAACGTAAATTTTCGAAGAATCCAAACTTATATAATGAATACTCCAAGTGCTTCCAAATATATGCAGACTTAAACCATATGCATGAAACAGATTGTAATGAAGACATTAAAGTAAATGCAAATGGCACAAGGGAATCGAAAGCGAATTACCTTCCTCACCACGTTGTGTACAAAGAAAGCACAAGTACAAAGGCTCGTGTTGTCTTTGATGCTTCCAGAAAAACGAGCTCTGGAATATCTTTAAATGATGTACTTTACTCTTTACACTTCAAACTAGTCTTGATGAAATCTTGTTAAAATGGAGATGTTTGAAATTTGTATTTGTGGCATACATAGAAAAAATGTATAGACAAATAAGAATACACAACGAAGACGCCAACCTTCAACGCATTGTATGGCGTAACAGCCCTAATGAGCCAATCCGAGACTATTGTTTAGACACTGTCACATTCGGAGTCACGTGTGCTCCGTTTGTGGCTATCCGAACCCTTCGGAAACTTGCGGAAGATTCGCAATCGTTGTTCAAAATGGCACATCAAGTAATTTTCAATGATATCTATGTGGATGACATTTTATCTGGAGGAACCGACATAGATCAGGCGTTAGCAAAAAGAAATGAAGTAAACACATTATTATATTCAGCAGGATTTAAGTTACGAAAATGGGATGCAAATAATGAACAAATTTTACGTGGCATTCCTGTAAAAGATTGTGAAACACTCCCCAGCTTAGACATGAACTGTGATAATGGTCTTAAGACCCTCGGTATTATTTGGTTCCCAACAGAGGATGAATTTGCATATAAAATCAACATTAATATGGACGACGTCATTTATACGTCATTTTTATAGCGAAAAATATTGTCGGATATCGCACGATTGTTTGACCCATTAGGATGGATATCACCAATAACTACATTACCAAAGACATTGATGCAATCACTATGGTTAGATGGTATAGCATGGGATGAACGAATCCCTATCGATATTGCAACACGATGGCATAGTTTGAAATCGGATCTAAAAACACCTCATACTCTAGACATATCACGGATTTTTTTATGGACAGACTCAACTATTGTGCTAGCATGGCTATCAAAGCACACATTGAACTGGACTACTTTTGTTGCGAATTGAATCACTCAAACACACGAAGCCATAAAGGACATACCATGGAATTATGTGCCATCAGAGCAGAACCCAGCAGACATTGCATCACGTGGTATACTCCCTAAACATATTATTGACTGTAAACTATGGTGGAATGGTCCTGCCTGGCTGAAAGAACACAATCAGAATTGGCCTGCCCACCCACCTTTGCTGGTATAAACAATAGAAAAAAAAAGGGTCAATTGTCTCACTACTAACAACTCATTTGAATTCGATTTTTTGGGTGTATGGCTGACCAAATATTCGACACTATCCCGTTTAACTCGGATTACGGCATATTGTTTCCGATTTATTGCAATCGCTAAAGAAAATCGCTATAGCTCACCACACTTAAGCACAACCGAACTTGATTCAGCTTTGAACTTTTGGATAAAGCATACTCAACGACATGATTTTAGAATAGAAATCGATTGCTTGAAACATCACCGTCCTATAGATAGCAAAAGTAGTATACTGAAATTAAGCCCGTTTATAGATGCGAATGGAATACTCCGAGTTGGCGGCCGACTTACAAATGCTTGCATTCCGTATGATGCAAAATATCCAATTATTGTCTCCAAACGAAGCAAACTCTTACCTCTCATACTTTTGAAGTATCACACGATAGCTCTTCATGGAGGAGTACAACTAATGTTGAACGCTATTAGACAAAAATATTGGGTTACTGATGCGAGAAACTCTATTCGTTTTTTCGTGCAAAAATGCATTGTATGCTATAAGAAAAAGGCACAATCCAATGCTCAACTTATGGGAAATCTGCCAGAGCAAAGAGTATCTCCATCTCGGCCCTTCACTCATTGTGGCATTGATTATTGTGGCCCAGTGGATCTGAAAATATTTAAAGGAAGAGGCTCCAAAATTATTAAAGGATATATTGCAATTTTTGTTTGCCTTTCGGTCAAAGCTATACATCTGGAATTCGTTGGTGATTTATCAACGCAATCTTTTTTGGCAGCCTTTCGACGTTTTACGAGCCGACGCGGACTAGGTGATCACATACAGCCTTGGCCAAAAGTATTAGGCACCCTGTAAATAACTGAGTATTTTTTTGTTTAAATAAAAAAACAAAGTTTTTTTTCGAAATTATGATGTATCGATGAAATTAAACTTAAAACATTAATATCTTGTGGGCCCACCCTTTGCTTTTATTACAGCAGCAATCCTCTTAAGCATACTCCTAACGAGCTTTGTACAGTCAGCGGTACTTATGGAGTTCCACTCGTGTACCAAAGCTGTTTTTAAAGCCACTTTTGATGTGATGGTGTATTTCTGTATGTTACGCTTCAAAATACCCCAGAGGTGTTCAATAGGGTTCAGGTCTGGGGACTGCGCTGGCCAATCTAATAATTCGATATTGTTTTCTCTAAACCAGCGCATCGTAGTCGCCGATTTGTGACAAGGAGCATTATCTTGTTGGAATTTGACTCCAGTAGATTCGTGTCACCAAAAATGCGCGTTAACGAAGTCATTAGTACAGTTTCCAGCACATTTATGTACTTTTCACTGTTTAAACGGTCTTGACAAACGAACATCTCGCCAACTCCATCAGCAACCATGCCACCCCAAACCATGATACTGCCTCTTCCGTGTTTAACTGTAGGCACCACGCAATCTGGATGATATTCCTCATCAATGCGCCGCCTAACAAAGGTCACACCAGGTGTTCCAAATACCTGTTAGAAAATACAAAAAACCTGTTTCATTTTTTTTGAAAAATTTTCTGAAATCAAGGCCTCCGTAAAAAATTACGGTTATTGTTGTTTGAAAAAGGTTATAATTAAGCTTACCTGGAAACTAGATTCATCGGACCACAGAACATGTGCCCAATCCTCTTCTGTGAAATGCTGGTACCGAAGAGCCCATTCCAAGCGATTTTTTTTGTTGGCTGCTGAAAGCCACGGCTTCTTTCTAGCTTTACAACCTTTCAAGCCTGCTTCTGCGAGACGCCTTCTTACCGATCGAGCACTTATTACTTTCCCCAAGTTTTCCGACAGGCTAGAAGCAAGCGCAGAAGATGTTTTTTTACGCTCCTTCAAAGAGTCGCGGACAAGTTTTCTGTCCTGGCGTTTTGAAGTTACGCATTTTCTGCCTGTTCTTGGCTTATTTTCGTGAGAACTGGTCTCCGCAAACCGCATGATTGCAGATTGCACTGCGCACCGAGAACATTTCACTAGCTTGGCAATCTCAACTTAAGATTTGCCTTGTTCATGTAGAAACTGAATTCTACAGCGTTTTTCAATACCAAGTTCACTCGTTTTAAGCATATTGTATTGCACAGAGTGTCTAGTTGGCAAATTAATCACAAAAACAAGCAACCTTACCCTATAAGTAACAATTGAAGACTGACAAAATATTTTCAACAATTTCTCAAATACCCTATTTCCTGGAAATTGCACGCCAGATGTTTTATGGCTCTTCAAAGAAGATCGTTTACCGCTGTTATTATTGTCTGGACAAACCAGTATCGTAAATATAAAAAGAAATTATCAATTTTAACACACGTTTCAAATTACATGTGTTTTGAAGGGGTGCCTAATACTTTTGGCCAAGGCTGTATACAGTGATTGCGGTACCAATTTCGTAGGCGCCAACAAAGAATTGAAGAAAATAGTTAAACAAAATGAAGGCCTGATACAAGAATTCGCTAGTGAAGGTATAACGTGGCATTTCAATCCAACGTCATCACCACATTTCGGAGGGCTTTGGGAGGTCGGTGTGAAATCTACTAAATATCATTTAAGGAAAATCGTTGGAAATTCACTTTTGACTTATGAAGAATTCAACACAGTGTTAACTAAAATTGAAGCATGTTTAAATTTGAGACCTCTCTGCCCGCTAACAAATGATCCGAATGATCTAAACGCTTTAACGCCAGGTCATTTCTTCATAGGGGATATGTTACTCGCTGTTCCAGAAAATACGTTATTAGATATTCAACTCAATCGGCTAGATCGCTGACAATACACTCAACGTTTGATCCAAGATTTTTGGAGAAGATGGTCAACTGAATATATCGCACGACTCCAACAAAGACCAAAGTGGAATCGCCGCCATCCCAATATCGAAATCAATGACTTAGTACTCGTTAAGGATGAACGTCTGCCATCATACAAGTGGCCTATGGGACGAATCGTAAAAACATATGGTGATCAAGATGGTCTAGTTCGAGTAGTAAGAGTACGTACATCCACCACAGAATTCGATAGACCCATTACCAAAATTGCTTTATTACCTGTAGAAAAGCCCCAGAAACACTAAATTGGTTATATTATTGAACTGAACTTATTTTTTTTTTTATTAAACATTGTATATGGAATCAAACAAAATGTGAACTTATGAGTCAAATCGCTGACATAATGAATTCTCATCGACATTAGCCAATAAGCCCAAATTAGAATTGTGATACCTTGTTTGCACTCCTAATTCACTTCTTATCCCTCCCCCCGGCATGAATGTTCCAGAATGGCGAGGCGGGGCGCCTGAAAACCTCAAGTTCCAGGGCATGGTTCATGGTCGCAAGGAGGAAATGCCGCTCCATAGAACCGTGCCATCGTTCAAGGAGAAATATCAAGTAGCAGACCAGAAGCAGAGAAGATGAAGATGATCTTTGCTATTAGTTAAAATTAAGTAAATAATAATCTAATTACAAAGAAATATAAGACTGTCGCCTCATGGGAGGGGAGAATGTTGCGTATGGCTTCAACAACCTGAAAATAATATAAAAAAAGATATAATTGACGATAATATTTACTTACCGATCGATCCGTCCAGCTGACAGGTGTCAGTATGACTCGTCCAGCCATTCCCGTGGAATTAACGAAATTCCAGTCAGCTGATGTTGGATATTAATGCTGTATTCCATTATGAAATTTCGACTAAGTTAATAGTAGTTTAGTAAACAGTTAAAAATGTACCGAAATTTTCAGAGAAAAGTACCAGTTAGTTGCTCGCTCTCTTCTTTGTTAGATAAAATTTGGATTTAATTCGCTACCTTTCGCATATCTTTCGATTTTTTTGTATTTCTTTCGATTTGTTTGCATTGTACTTTCTAATTTTCGTACGTTTGAATAGTTTCGCATAAGTGAATTGCAAATAAACGATTCAATTGTTATCTTCGCGTTTTTTTTCTTGAAATTACAAGTGGAAGATAAAACAGCTTCACCATTTGGAACCAGAATGTTTAGAAGTGTTTACATAATTGGACTGCAACATTGAATCAGAGAAATACGAAACGCTACTAGCAAAATTTGACAGTTACTTTCGATCAAAACAAAATCTTGTTTTGGAGCGGCATAAATTTTTCACGCGAAAACAAAAAAGTGATGAGTCAATAGACGAATATGTTACGTGCCTCAAAAATCTTAGTCTATCCTGCGAGTTTGGAACACTGCGTGAAAGCTTAGTAAAAGACATATTTGTATGTGGGCTATCATCTAACTTATCGCATATTAAAGAAAAGTTATTAACACTTGGTAATATTACGTTGGAAAGGCGATTGAAACTACAAAAATCATGGATAGTGCGCGAATAAATGCGGCTGAGCTTCACCTTGTAGTTGACAATCAATTAGCGCTGTACATAAGTCGCGGCAAAACAATTCGAATAACAAGCAAAAGTGTGGAAAGTGCGGCAAGGTTCACAAAAACAAATGTCCAGCAATAAGCGTACAGTGCTACATATGCAAAAAGAAAAATTACTTTGCAGCAATGTGCTTCTATAAGAACTCAGTAAACTCACAACAACAACAGCGAGAACTACAAACTACAAATAATAGAGAGCGGAGACGACGACGAGATTAACGAGCTATTTGTTGTTACTCTAGCAGCGAGCGGAAAACCAACAAACAAAAACAATGCAAGCAGCGTATTATGACAATGGAGAAAACAAAAACAGAAAACGAATGGATTATTAATACAAAAATTAATAGCATTGATGTAAAATGTCAGGTAGACACCGGTGCAGAGGCAAATGTTTTCTTATATAAAACTATTTGTTTACTAAATTTAACTAAATCTTTAGAAAAACTACTGTTAAGCTACATACCTTTTGTGGAGAAACAATATCTGTATGTGAAATGGTTAAGGTAAATCTATTTTTTGAAAAGCAAAATTTTGATAATATTAATTTTCTAGTAGTTGATATGAATTGCAAAAATATTATTGGATTAAAAACTGCGGTAAAAATGAACTTAATCAAAACTGTAAATAATATACAAAAATATATATTTAAAAAGTACTCAGAAGTGTTTGAAGGTTAAAGGATTTTAAAAGAAAACCACAATTTAAAACTTAAGGAAAACTGTACACCAATAATCGAGCAACTACGGAAAATACAATTCAAATTATATGTTGATTTAATAGCAGAACTAAAGCAAATGGAAAATGTAAAATTATAGCACCCGTATCTGAACCAACGGAGTGGGTTAGCTCCATTGTTTTACTCAAGAAACCTAATGGTAAACTGTGACTTTACTTAAACCCGCGGAATTTAGACAAAGTCATACTCAGGCCACACTACTCATTTCCCACTATTGACGACTGTAAGGCCAAACTAAACAGCTCTAAATGTATCACTTCTCATGACGCGAATTCGGGCTTTTGGATGATTCCATTAACTGAAGAATCATCAAAATTGTGTACCTTTAATACACCGATAGGACGTTCCCGATTTCTGAGATTACCTTTTGGCATAAATGCTGCGCCTGATATATTTCACGCGCAAATGGTTAAGTTTTTAAACATTACAAAATATTAAGTAAAGTTCCCGAGCGAGCTAAAGAAGTTGGCCTGAAGTTTAATAAGTCAAAATCAAAAATCTGTGTAGCAAAATAAAATTTATTGGTTATGTGTTTGAAAAAAATTTTGTCAGTTCAGATCAAGATAATATAAAAGCCATTTTAGAAATGCCAGCTCCTAAAAATATATCTGAGCTACAACGTTTCTTAGGCATGATAAATTATTTGGGCGCATTTATAAAAAATTTTTCTTCGAAAAAGACACATCTACGACAATTGTTAAAGAAGAATGTGCACTAGAATTGGGATTTTATTCATGAAAGGGAGTTCAATGAGCTTAAAAACGAATTGACAAGAACTCCAGTGCTAGCCTACTTTAACCCAATAAAGCAGATAACTTTGTGTGTTGATACGTCCAGGTTGGCTGTGGGAACTTCTATATCCCAAGGGCTAAATCCGAGAGCGTACGCTTCAGCTTCACTGACAACCACCCAAACAAACTACGCCCAAATTGAAAAAGAATTATTGGCAATTCTGTTTGGTTGCGTTGAGTTCCATCAATATATTTACGGGTTAAAAGTTTTTGTTGAGACGGACCATAAGCCACTTGTGAGTCTTGTTGATAAACCATTACACGCCATACCAGCCAGGCTGCAAAGTTTTATGTTAAGATTACAGGCATATGATCTAAATGTAACATACAAACCTGGAAAATTGTTGTTTATTTCTTATACACTTTCTAGAGCTCCTTGAAAAAACTACCTTTACCGAATTTCATCATAATATAAAACTTCATTGCAACTTGCTAACTGAAAACATCACCATCCCAACTGCTAAGGTTGAACAACTTACAAACAATTATAAGTCCGATTACACTTTGGAAATCTTGTCAAAATATGTCACAGCAAAGCTAAGCCGTATTTCACTATTAAAGATGATATTCACATAATCGATGATCTGTTTCTCAAAAATAAGCAACTCATTGTTTCAATCTCACTTAGGAAATAAATGCTCCATTACTTACACGAAAGCCATATGGAAATTCAACGAACAATAAGTTTAGCCTGAGAAACAGTCTATTGGCCAACTATCTATAACGTATAAATATCGTATAAATATGCATGGCATATCGCAATGCTAATCCGAGACAAGAGTTATAGTCCAGTCAACAGCGGTAAAAAAATGAAAAAGTGTGGAATTTTGAGAATCAAGGTCGATTTTGCTGAAAATTTGGATTTAAGCTCTACTAACCCTCTTCTTCCAAATCTACCCTGTGCCGAACCGGGCTTTTTATTTTTAGGGGTTAAAACTACCCCTTATTGCAAAAAAATTAAAAAAAGAGATTTTAGCATATATTTGGTTAAAATAAAGTTTAAAATATTTATTTGTAGACTACTCGACACTCTCAAACGAATTTGTAATTAATCAGACATATGTAACCCCCGTAAAGCATCCCCTAAGGGGTAGTAACTTTGAAAACTAGTATTAAAAATGTTTTATATAATTTTAAATGATTGAAAATTGTGTCATTAAATTTAAATTATTGTTAGAATGAAATTATTATTTAAAAAAATACTTCAACCCTTATAAACCACCCCCTGCAAGTATGATATATTAAAGAATATTAATTTTTTTTTTTTTTTTGAATTAGATATAATTGTAAACTGCATTCATTGAATTTATTCATTGAATAATTTATTACCCTGGTAAGCGGATCTTATGTTTATAAAAATTAGTACAGATATTAAATTATATTTATGAAAATTAGTAATTGTCGCTGTCGTCGTCTTCTTCGTCTCTTGTTTTCTCATTCTGCTGTTCATCGTCACTCTCGCTATTTTCATTTTCGTTCTGATCCAAAATGGGTGCTCTGTTTAAGCATGAATCTTCACTGCAGCCTCTGCACGTAGCATTGCAGAACAGTCCTACTCGTCGACAACCGCACGCTGAGCCACATTCCTTTTTACAACTACAAAATATCATTTGTAAAAGTTCTTCAGGCGCAGGTTGATTAGGATTTTTGACTGGATGTAACATTCCTTCAATTTGAACCCAACCCCAATCAAGAGGGTTAATATTTTTGTTACCAAGCCATATCTAGATTTGTAAAAATACTCTCTTTATATGCTCATTTAAAGCACCGTAAGCTGTGGTAATAAAATTCAAAATAAAGGCTGCTCAATGCCAAAAAGGTGCCTACAAGAGCATTGTATATAATTAACACTTATATTAACGAATTTAATTTGAAATTGTGTAAAATTATTTGTTGTACTTACAGTTTTATTTTATATTTTTTATTTTCGTTTTATTTTTTTCGTACAGGTATACAACATTTAATACGCATAAACAAAGATTTTTAACAAAAAATAGAAGAATAAAAAGCCACGTATATATTTTTTCGATTCTAACAGTGTATTGCTTACTTCAAGAGCAGAAACGAGAAGCATCATTCAAAACATACAAAACAATCCATATATATATATATATATATATATATATATATATATATATATATATATATATATATATATATATATATATATATATATATATATATATATATATATATATATAAATATATATATATATAGGTATATACATGAACACACATATACCAACACAGATGTAAAAAGACCGGTAAAATACTTTCACAATGTGATAGCTGTTGCTTGGATGTAGCTCCGCTTCTCTTTCCTTATTTTTAAATGCCCCAACATTCGTGCTGCAAAATTTAAAAAAAAAAAAGCAGTTTGTTTTTTGACGATAACTCCTGTATTTTTTAAGCAAAAAACTTTACAAAAAAAGCATTTGGTAGAGAAATGGAAGGGCTTTAACGTTATATTTATTAAAAAAAATTTCAACCATTATTTTTGAAAAGGGGTGAGTTCAAAGAGGTTGGGTGTGCAACAATTATTGCATGAATGCAAACTTTGAACCGCCATATCTCCTTCAATTTTTATGATAAAAAAATATAAAAAAAACCAAAATTTTCAATAAAAAAAATGCTACAATTAATACTTGAAACAATTTTTGGTGTTATAAATACTTTTTGATTTAGTTAAGAAAAATGCATTTTTTTTTCAAAATTACAAAAATGTCGATTTTCATTTAAACAATATTTTTTTCTAAACTAAGCATTTCAAACCTGTCAAATCATACGGATTATACCAATTATACATAAATAAAGTTAATTGCAAGTAGGGAGCTATTAATTTCTATTAGGGTTGTAATGACGAGGGTTGATTTCTTGCATTTAAAAAAAAAAAAAGGATAATCACTTTATTTTGGTCATAGGTCAGTCAATTCTTATGCAAAAGACTTTTATTAGCGCTCATTTGAAAGGGTTTTTAATATACTTTAAAAAATGTTTGATTTGATTTCTCCAAAAATTTCACCATATTCGATATATTTGAGTTTGAAGGTTCTCAATTTCGGGGTTCTTCGAAAATGAGCATCCTTCAAAGAGCAATAACTCAGTCGCTATTAAGTCTACATAGATCTTTCAGCCACAAATTTCTTTGTTTTTTTATAAGCTACAACTTTGTTCCAGGAATTTTTTTGGTAAAATAGATATTTTTCAAGTTATTCATGAAAAACGGTTAAAAAAGGGGTTGTTTTTAACGAAAAATGCACAGTTTCAATCGCTTATAAATCGGGAAGGATCAACTTTAAAAAAAACCTTTATAGCACAAAAGTTGCTTAGAATTGATCAATCTATCGACTTCCATGGTTAATTTGATTGAATAAATGTTCATCCCCTAGATGGGGTGGTTTTCACCCCAAGGGCAAAAGCCCGGTTCGGCACAGGGTAGATTTTGAAGAAGAGGGTTAGTAGAGCTTAAATCCAAATTTTCAAGAAAATCGACCTTGATTCTCAAAATTCCACGGGAAAACGGCTGTTGACTGGACTATTACAATTCCATGAAGTAGTTAATATCTCATGGATAAAACTTGCTTGCGATATTTTTGAATTTGACAAGAAAACATTTTTGCTTGTTGTCGACTATTACTTCAAATATTTAACAAAAGGAATTCTAAATAAAGGTTTTTTAACAGATAAATAATACTCAAATTAAAAGCAGTTTTCGCTAAACATGGTATTCCACAGTATCTAATATCTGATAATGGTCCTCCATATAATTCCATTGATTCTAAGATCTTTTGCAAAAATTGGAACATTCAGTATCAAACTTCAAGCCCGCATATGTCGCGATCAAATAGTTTAGCTGAGCGCTCAGCACGAACAGTTAAAAATTTTTTTAATAAGTGCAAAGATTCCTAATGTGACCCATATCTCGCATTGCTTAATCATAAAAACACTCCAACAGGTAATAAGCCCAACCCACTCCACTAAACAATCTAAAGCCGAAAATTGTTGACAGTGGTATCTACAAGCAAAAATACAAAAATCAAAGCTAAAGTCAGCAGAAATTTACAATAAAAGGGCCAAATCGTTAAAACCAATATATAAAGGCCGAAAAGTAATGTTTAAAAAATCACCTACATCAATTTGGACTCCGGGTTTTATAGTTGATCAATGTGAACAACCACGATCTAACTTGGTTCAGGATACTGACGGTATAACTTTTAGAAGAAACAGAGAGTACATTTTAGAAAAACCCGAAATTATAAGTAAAAGCGAGGAATTTAGAGATTATAATGCAAGAAGCTCTGACGAGGTAGAAGGTAACAATAATAATTATAAAAATGTACTGTTACGGAGTAACAAGGGGGGCGCGTTCACTTTGGAAAAAAAAAAAAAAAAAAAAATACAGCCTTCCCCGGGGAAGGCTGAACAATCGCGGGATAACCACCACTCCACTAAGTAGGAGTTTGTTACCACCACTCCGTAAAAAGGTTTAATAGGGCCGTGGTAGCACCCGAATTGTGTGATATACTTTTCGGATGCTAACCACCTAGCTGTTAAGTTACTTTTAACAATACTTACGTTACGCACCGGATCTGGTATGAACCTACTCGGCCCCATTCCAAGGAGTCAAGGGGGCCATCAAATGACGTCATCCTGTTGTAACATCACGACTTCTCGACGACCGTCGAGGAACGGGCAACTCGAGATATTGCCCCAAGGCGAGTGCTCGGTTCGGGGCCGCGCCCGTCGCTGCGACGAGTACCGGACGACCTGGAAGGAAAAGATGAAACGATCAGAAAGTATCGTGTCCGGGATACACAAGGAACAACCAAAAGAAAAACAAAAGAAAGAATACTTATCTGATCCGACCACAGACTCTGCCACCAGCGATCGCCAATCTCAGTGAGGCCGGATGGCTCAGCAGGCGTCGGAGCTGCCGTATAACCTCCGATGCCATCACCACAGCTACTTCAGGCAGGCGCGCAGCATCCACCGGCTCCACGAACATGCTCCCGAAAACCATTTAAACTTATATTTCGCGAACTATACGGCTACCACAAATTCACTTCTCACGAAACCGATATACCAATTGACAGACGAGAACATAAACAAACATCGGAAACCGACACAACTCAAAAGTCAATGAAATCCAGGGGTGGTTTAACGACGACCACGGTAAATTATTGGATTGGTGGAAATCCTCGACCGGCACGTGGAGAAAGTACATTCACCCGGTCGTACGGGAAAGAAGAAAGTACGGGACTCGAGTGAGACTGGAGAAAGCAGCGGCACCTGATGAAGGAAAGAAAATTTTCCATTCTGTGTGCGACAGTGGAAACGAGCAGATCGCTAATTTATTGGAAAAAAACTAACAGGTACGGAAAATCGAAATTCTGTGTGCAACAGTGGAAACGAGCAGATCGCTAATTTATTGGAAAAAACTAACAGGTACGGAAAATCTAAATTCTGTGTGCGACAGTGGAAACGAGCAGATCGCTAATTTATTGGAAAAAAACTAACAGGTACGGAAAATCGAAATTCTGTGTGCAACAGTGGAAACGAGCAGATCGCTAATTTATTGGAAAAAACTAACAGGTACGGAAAATCGAAATTCTGTGTGCAACAGTGGAAACGAGCAGATCGCTTATTTATTGGAAAAAACTAACAGGTACGGAAAATCTAAATTCTGTGTGCGACAGTGGAAACGAGCAGATCGATAAGTTATTGGAAAAAACTAACAGATACGGTACGGAAAATCTAAATTCTGTGTGCGACAGTGGAAACGAGCAGATCGATGATTTATGGGAAAAAACTAACAGATACGGTAAATCGAAATTCTGTGTGCGACAGTGGAAACGAGCAGATCGCTAATTTATTGGAAAAAAACTAACAGGTACGGAAAATCGAAATTCTGTGTGCAACAGTGGAAACGAGCAGATCGCTAATTTATTGGAAAAAACTAACAGGTACGGAAAATCGAAATTCTGTGTGCAACAGTGGAAACGAGCAGATCGCTAATTTATTGGAAAAAACTAACAGGTACGGAAAATCGAAATTCTGTGTGCAACAGTGGAAACGAGCAGATCGCTAATTTATTGGAAAAAACTAACAGGTACGGAAAATCTAAATTCTGTGTGCGACAGTGGAAACGAGCAGATCGATAAGTTATTGGAAAAAACTAACAGATACGGTACGGAAAAAATCTAAATTCTGTGTGCGACAGTGGAAACGAGCAGATCGAAAAGTTATTGGAAAAAACTAACAGATACGGTACGGAAAATCTAAATTCTGTGTGCGACAGTGGAAACGAGCAGATCGATGATTTATGGGAAAAAACTAACAGATACGGTAAATCGAAATTCTGTGTGCGACAGTAGAAACGAGCAGATCGAAAATTTATTGGAGAAAATTAACAGGTACGGAAAATCGAAATTCTGTGTGCGACAGTAGAAACGAGCAGATCGAAAATTTATTGGAGAAAATTAACAGGTGCGGAAAATCTAAATTCTGTGTGCGACAGTGGAAACGAGCAGATCGAAAATTTATTGGAAAACCCTAGCAGATCGAAAATTTACTGGAAGAAACTAATAGAAACGGACAGATCGAAAACTTATTGGCAAAAGCTAACAGTGGTAACGAGCATTCATCATATCTGGTCGTGAGGAAATTCACCCAGCACAGAACTGGGACTCGGCTGGAGTCGGGGTTGGAATATTTTTGGCCAGGTTTTTCTTTAAATCGACGAATCGAAGGTTAGTTCCTGTTTGGTTTTCTTTTTTACTGTTCTAGAATATTTGGAATATTACATTTAGATCTAAGTAATTGGGTATAGAGATAGGAGAAAAATTTCAAAACTTTTCACGCAATCAGCATTTTTTTCCGAAGATATATATATTCTTGTGTACAAAAGGATTGTTATAGTGGAGTGGTGGTCTTCGTTATATGAAATAAGCTAACGTAGCGTAGGCGTTAAAACTGGAAATCGGTGTTAGTAATATCGCGGAATCGCGTTGAGAGAATAAAGAAGTTGTTAACGTTTTACGAGATCGTATTTTTCAAAAGTCAGTTCGAAAGGAGGTAATAAACGTTTCGCAGGTTTGAGGGTTCGGCGACAGTGAAGTAGAGGGGTTGTGCTACACGTAATAGCGACCCCCATTCCTAGAAATTCTGACCTCGGTGAGCCGTAAGCTCACTCGGCGGCTCGTGGTCCATTATTGGGGTGAGTGAGTGGCGCCCACGCCCAGTCTCCTGAGCGAACCCGGGACCCACACGGACCAAGCCGAAGGTCAATACCCCCTCAATTAGGCGGGGTGGGTAATAAATTGGCGCCCAACGTGGGGCCTAAAAGGAGATTACCGCGGGGTAATTTCTTTGAAATTTACGTTGGTGAAAACAGTGAAAGTGTGAAAATCGGAAAATTAGTGTCAAAAATTAGTTGGAATAGGAAAAGCAGTTGACAAGTTGAAGACCTGGGACCCTAGATCAAATTACAGATTCCAAGCAGAGTGTGCAAGGAGCGACAGCTAGGCGGCGAGGATTGCGAGACAGAATAAAAGCGGCTGATTTATTTTTGACTTGTAATTTTAATCAAGATTCACTTTGAAATAAAAATTTGTGTTTTATTCTACTCTTAAGTGGCATACGAACTTAGCATTTTTAACTTAAGCACCTAGCAGTGGGGAAAATCCAGTATGGCGTCGAAAACCAGGATTTTAATTGACCGACTCAGCAAGGAGGAGTTGGCATACGAACTAGAAATCCGAGGGCAACCTACCGGGACTGTGGAGGCCATGAGAAAGACGCTTCGGGTGGCGCTCCGGGCTGAGACTTCGATGGATACGTCGCTGATTACAACTCGAGCCTATCCTTTTACATTGGAAGAGGACTTGGAAGCCGTCAAAGAGAAGCTGGAAGAAATCCAAACCCTGACCGCAACCTTTACGGGCACCCCACAATCGTCGGAATTTATCAAAATCAAGTCGAAAGTTGAATTTGGAATGCGGCGATTGCAAAACGCACATCACGAGGCTGAGGAGATGGGAGAAGAAGCCCACAAGCTGAGAGTTCGGTTGATCATGGCTATGGGGGAACTTCTGGTTAAAGCGGAAGGAGAAGATGGTGAATTGGAAGCGGAACCGGAACCAGATCATTTAAGTATTGGCGATCGCGATGGACAGAACCAGGGTGACGAGCCTGCGAGGGAAGCCGTCAGGATCCGAGAGCCAATCCAGGATGGGGATGGACCGGGGAACCCTTTATTTTCCACACCCAGAGCGACTGTTGGGGCGTCCAAGGGACAGGATGTGGCTAAATGGGGCCTTCGCTATAATGGCGACTCTGGGTCCTTGAGTGCCTTTCTGGAGAGAGCCGAAGAGTTGCGGGAAGCCAGAGGAATATCATCAAGGCAGTTATTCCAGTCAGCAGTCGAATTATTCGAAGGGAAAGCGCTGATTTGGTATCGGGCAAATCGGACGCGCGTCAACTCTTGGCAAGAGTTGGTCGCGGAGATGCGCGCCGAATTCCTGCCTCCAGACTACGACGACCGGCTTCTTCTCGAAACAGGGAGACGCACTCAAGGGCCGGATGAATCAATTGGCGTATACGTGTCAGCAATGGAGGGGTTGTTTCGACGCCGTGCCACTCCTTGCACAGAGGAAGAAAAATTGAAGATCCTCCGCAAGAACATAACCCCGTTCTACCAAACCCAATTGGCGCTGACATCCGTGAAGACCATTGCAGATCTCGTCAAAGTTGGACGTTCGTTGGAGGCAACACGAGTCGCGGTGGAAGCATATATGCCACCCCCTACGCGGAAATCCCAACGACTCCTAGAACCGGATCTGGCGTACGTGGGAGTTAACCCTGGACCAAACCTTGCCTCCTTACAGAGAGAAGAAATACGCTGTTGGAACTGTCAAGGTCTCGGGCATATGACCAGAACTTGTTCCGAGCCTCAGAAGTGCTTTGGTTGTGGCCGATTGGGGGTGAGGAAGGCAACCTGCCCTAATTGTCGAGGAGCGCAAAACCCAGGGCGAAATTTCAGAGTTCGTTCCAATACAAACCAGGGTAGAATCAATTCCCAAGGTAGTACCGGTAGAGTAGGGCCAGTAGCCTCAACACGCCAACAGTCGGGAAACGAGCGGTGTGCTCAGTAGGCGGCAACCTGAGCACTAAACCGGTAGAAAACGAAGCCGCGGTGGGCGCACAGGTTAGTTATCTATTAAACAGGAAGCAAGGGGATAATAGGCCATATATTGAGGTGGAAATTTTAGGTCACAAGTTCCTTGGGCTTGTGGATTCGGGGGCTTCCCATTCGGTGATGGGTGAAGAAGGATGGCGGGTTTTGGAACAGCTGGGAGTGGAGCTGTTGAAATCCGAGCAACAGTCCATCAGAATGGCGAATAATCAGGGGTGCTCAATCGCGGGAACAGTGGCCATACCGGTGAAGCTGGAGGGGAAGGTGGATTGGTTAAGAGTGCTGGTGGTCCCCGAACTCCCACATCCTTTAATACTCGGGGTAGATTTCTTGCGACAGTTTGGACTGGTTATGACTCTGAGGAAAGAGCACTGGGAGTTCGTTGGAACGTTAGAGGGAGGAGGGACAGAACAGCTGAAACCAAGAAGCCACCTGACCGAGAAGGAAGAAGGCATACTCAGTCAGTTGGTGCAGAAGCAGTTTGAGGACATGGGGGAGGGTATTGGCTGTACAGACAGAGTTGAACATGTCATCCGGACTTCGGCACCACCGATAAAACAGCGATATTACCCTGTTTCGCCTGCGGTTCAACAACATGTGGATTCAGAGCTGAACGAAATGCTAACCCAAGGTATAGTCGAGCCATCCTCTAGTCCCTGGGCTTCGCCCATAATCCTAGTCAAGAAGAAAGATGGCAAGTATCGTTTTTGCGTAGACTACCGCAAACTGAATGCAGTCACGGAGCATGATGCCTATCCATTGCCATATGTGTCGGCTACGCTGGATAAATTACGGGATGCAAAGTACCTGTCATCGCTTGATGTTAAGTCCGCGTACTGGCAGGTGCCCATGGCAGAACAGTCCCGGAAATACACAGCCTTCACGGTACCACATCGTGGTTTGTTCCAATTTCGGCGGATGCCTTTCGGGCTTCAGAATGCACCGGCGACATGGCAACGTCTGATAGACCAAGTCCAAGGTCCAGATTTGGAACCGTACGTATTCACATATCTCGACGATATAATAGTGGTAACGCAAGACTTTGG
Source organism: Nemotelus nigrinus (assembly GCA_947369275.1). NCBI lineage: Eukaryota > Metazoa > Arthropoda > Insecta > Diptera > Stratiomyidae > Nemotelus > Nemotelus nigrinus. Next base: position 86,317,091 of record OX376374.1, read on the forward strand.
GAAACATGTGGAAATTTTGAAGGAGGTATTTAGTCGCTTAAAGGAAGCCGGCCTTAAAGTATCCAAGGAGAAGTGTGAATTCTGCCGCCCACAACTAAAGTACTTGGGCTACGTTGTGGATGAGAAAGGCCTGAATGTGGATCCCGACAAGGTGAAGTGTCTGATGGAGATCCCTGCGCCTACCAATGTGAAGGGGGTACGCCAGTTTATGGGAATGGTCTCGTGGTATAGGAGGTTTATACCCGACTTTGCCACGATGACGGCACCACTGACGAACCTTCTCAAGAAAAATCAGAAGTTCGAGTGGACCCAAGACTGCGAGACGGCTTTTACACAGGCAAAGGTGAAACTGTCAACAGCACCCATCCTCACTTGCCCGGATTACAGTCTGCCTTTCGTGATCCAGACGGACGCATCGGACTTGGGCTTGGGGGCGGTGTTGTCGCAGAAGTACGCCGATGGCGAGAAGGTAATATGCTATTTGAGTCGGTCCTTGTCGAAAGCGGAAAGACGGTATTCAACTACGGAGAAGGAATGTCTGGCGGTAATTTGGGCAGTGGAGAAATTGCGGCCATACGTGGAAGGAGCCAAGTTTTCGGTAATCACGGATCATTACTCACTAGTGTGGTTGAATAATCTCAAGGATCCGATGGGACGTCTGGCCAGGTGGGCTGTGCGACTTCAACAATACCCGTTCGAAATCATTCATAGGAAGGGAAAGGAGCATCTGGTGCCTGATGCACTGTCTCGACTGTTGCCAGAGAATCAAGTGGCCGTGGTAGAAACCCAAGAAGACCGTTGGTATCTAGGATTGAAGGAGAAAATAGCTAAGGCCCCAGCGCAGTACGCGGATTGGAGAGTAACGAATGGACAGATATGGAAACATCTGCCAGGACGTTATCCGGAATTGGAGGGAGCAGAGGCGTGGAAGAGGGTAGTAACTAAAACGGAGAGAAAAGAAATTTTACAGAGGTGTCATGATGATCCCAGGGCGGGACACATGGGGATTAGTCGCACGCTGGGTAGGGTAGCAGCTCGATATTACTGGCCAAAGATGTCGACGGATGTGGCGATCTATGTTCCCACGTTCTAGTCACGGGCATACATTTATTCTGACCGTCCTAGATTATGTCTCCAAATTTACCTTGTTGTTTCCTTTACGGCAGGCGACGGCTTCGGCGGTAACGAAAGTCTTGGAGGACCAAGTATTCTTACTATTTGGGGCACCTAAGTGGTTAGTATGTGACAATGGTGTTCAGTTCCGGGGAAAGCAACTGCAACAGATGGTCACCAACTACGGTACTCAAATCAAGTATACCGCGCTCTATCACCCACAAGCCAATCCAGCCGAACGAAGGAACCAAGACATAAAGCGGATGCTACGATCTTACGTTGCGGAGAACCATCGAGCATGGGACCAGAATCTGGCAAAGATCGCATGCGCACTCCGTACTTACAAACATGAAGTGACGCAAATCACTCCATATTTCTGTAACTTCGGCAGGGAGATGGTGACGTACCATGACGGCCAAGAACGGCCAGGAGAGGGGCAGGCGGCAGTAGAGCCCGAGGCTAGGGCCGAAGAGCTCGCCAGAGTACGCACAGATGTGTTGGAGCGCATGAAACACGCAACTACGCAGAGTGCTCATAGATACAATTTGCGTAGGCGTGAAGTAACGTTCGCGGAAGGAAAGGCAGTGTGGCGGAAAAACTATACCCTCTCGGACGCAACCAAAGTCTATTCGGCAAAGTTAGCGCCTGAATATGTGGGGCCCTTTTGGGTCAAGAAACGGGTATCAAGGGGAGTCTACCTACTGGCAGATGGAAAAGGCCAGAATGCCGGATCATGGCACGTCAAGGATTTAAAAGAATATATCAATTAAGAGGTCTTGAGGAAGAATCAGTTAGGATTCGGGATGAGACGAAGCACCTAATCCTTAAAAACTAAACTTACAATCTAATTCTTAGGATCTAGATTTTATTTCTAAGTATGAATATTTACACTTAAACAACTACGCCTGGAAATCTTAACTTAAGTTATTAGATATAAGAAATTACACCTAATTTTCTAAGTCTTAAACGCTAAATCGCCGCTGTCTCGTTTCTCTTCTCGCTGCTTGTGGCCGATATCGCTCGAAAATTCCTTTTCTGTTCGGGGAACGCTGGCAGTCCGGGATCACTAACGTCCCGCTGCCTACCTATCACGGGATATAGGCACCCGATGTTGACGTCACGTCGAGGAACCTAAAAGAAACCGTGAAAGTGCGATTTAGTAGGCGAATTTATGAAATAGCAATAGGTTGGAGAGACTCAATCAGATGGAATTAAGGATAGCTAGATGGGAATCAGCGGGATTAGAGAGCTCTAAGTAAAAGGAAAAGAAAAATTAGCCATAACCACATAGATTTAGGTAGAATTTAGAAAAGTTATAGTGTCCTAGGTAGCATTAGATAGAAGCACGGAGTGTTAGGTGAAGCGAGGTAGAAACATAGTGCATTAGTAAGAATGAATTAAAAGTTAGATTAGGTCAATATTAGATATTAGCGAACAGTATCCATGAAATTATGAACCAAAACAAAAATTTGTTGAAAGAATAATTAAAATGTAGAATAATTAAAATCTCAGATAGAAGGCAACTCAATAGTCAAATTTGAATTTCGAACAAACTCAATTCAACAAAGTAAAGCGAGCCAGATACAGCATATAAACATAGGAAAAAATTAGCAACGTCAAATGAAAATAGATAAGAGAGAACGAGATCCATCATATGAAAATAGAATAGAATCTTGGATTAGTAGGAGTTAGAAGTTAAAGTAAGGGTGTTTGTAGAAACATGCATAGAATTTTGGATTAGATACTAAACCAACAGAATTTTATTCGAATTAGTAGTTAGAAGTTAGAGTTAACGTTGTTTTTAAACAGGCATATTCAAAGTAGAATAGGGTCTCGGAATATACATTCAGCAAATGGAAACTGTAGTGGAACTGGAGGTTATGAAATAGAACTAGTGTCGCTTTATAAGCAGGCATACTCAAAGTCGAATAGGAACTGGGGTCAGAACTTATGATTACAATTAGAAAATCTATATAAACGCGCGTAAACAATTACACAGTGCGACAACGAGGCGTTGGGCAATTAATCCAGCGCTGCGTCAGGCGAACCATCAAAACCGACTATGAGATCCGACGTATGGCATTTTCGATGCAAGACTAGAAACTATATTTACCGGGACAGTCGCGACAACGATATCGGTAAAGAATTTCCGGGGAAATCCTTTTCGGGTAAGGGGGGAGTTGTTACGGGGTAACAAGGGGGGCGCGTTCACTTTGGAAAAAAAAAAAAAAAAAAAAATACAGCCTTCCCCGGGGAAGGCTGAACAATCGCGGGATAACCACCACTCCACTAAGTAGGAGTTTGTTACCACCACTCCGTAAAAAGGTTTAATAGGGCCGTGGTAGCACCCGAATTGTGTGATATACTTTTCGGATGCTAACCACCTAGCTGTTAAGTTACTTTTAACAATACTTACGTTACGCACCGGATCTGGTATGAACCTACTCGGCCCCATTCCAAGGAGTCAAGGGGGCCATCAAATGACGTCATCCTGTTGTAACATCACGACTTCTCGACGACCGTCGAGGAACGGGCAACTCGAGATATTGCCCCAAGGCGAGTGCTCGGTTCGGGGCCGCGCCCGTCGCTGCGACGAGTACCGGATGACCTGGAAGGAAAAGATGAAACGATCAGAAAGTATCGTGTCCGGGATACACAAGGAACAACCAAAAGAAAAACAAAAGAAAGAATACTTATCTGATCCGACCACAGACTCTGCCACCAGCGATCGCCAATCTCAGTGAGGCCGGATGGCTCAGCAGGCGTCGGAGCTGCCGTATAACCTCCGATGCCATCACCACAGCTACTTCAGGCAGGCGCGCAGCATCCACCGGCTCCACGAACATGCTCCCGAAAACCATTTAAACTTATATTTCGCGAACTATACGGCTACCACAAATTCACTTCTCACGAAACCGATATACCAATTGACAGACGAGAACATAAACAAACATCGGAAACCGACACAACTCAAAAGTCAATGAAATCCAGGGGTGGTTTAACGACGACCACGGTAAATTATTGGATTGGTGGAAATCCTCGACCGGCACGTGGAGAAAGTACATTCACCCGGTCGTACGGGAAAGAAGAAAGTACGGGACTCGAGTGAGACTGGAGAAAGCAGCGGCACCTGATGAAGGAAAGAAAATTTTCCATTCTGTGTGCGACAGTGGAAACGAGCAGATCGCTAATTTATTGGAAAAAAACTAACAGGTACGGAAAATCGAAATTCTGTGTGCAACAGTGGAAACGAGCAGATCGCTAATTTATTGGAAAAAACTAACAGGTACGGAAAATCTAAATTCTGTGTGCGACAGTGGAAACGAGCAGATCGCTAATTTATTGGAAAAAAACTAACAGGTACGGAAAATCGAAATTCTGTGTGCAACAGTGGAAACGAGCAGATCGCTAATTTATTGGAAAAAACTAACAGGTACGGAAAATCGAAATTCTGTGTGCAACAGTGGAAACGAGCAGATCGCTTATTTATTGGAAAAAACTAACAGGTACGGAAAATCTAAATTCTGTGTGCGACAGTGGAAACGAGCAGATCGATAAGTTATTGGAAAAAACTAACAGATACGGTACGGAAAATCTAAATTCTGTGTGCGACAGTGGAAACGAGCAGATCGATGATTTATGGGAAAAAACTAACAGATACGGTAAATCGAAATTCTGTGTGCGACAGTGGAAACGAGCAGATCGCTAATTTATTGGAAAAAAACTAACAGGTACGGAAAATCGAAATTCTGTGTGCAACAGTGGAAACGAGCAGATCGCTAATTTATTGGAAAAAACTAACAGGTACGGAAAATCGAAATTCTGTGTGCAACAGTGGAAACGAGCAGATCGCTAATTTATTGGAAAAAACTAACAGGTACGGAAAATCGAAATTCTGTGTGCAACAGTGGAAACGAGCAGATCGCTAATTTATTGGAAAAAACTAACAGGTACGGAAAATCTAAATTCTGTGTGCGACAGTGGAAACGAGCAGATCGATAAGTTATTGGAAAAAACTAACAGATACGGTACGGAAAAAATCTAAATTCTGTGTGCGACAGTGGAAACGAGCAGATCGAAAAGTTATTGGAAAAAACTAACAGATACGGTACGGAAAATCTAAATTCTGTGTGCGACAGTGGAAACGAGCAGATCGATGATTTATGGGAAAAAACTAACAGATACGGTAAATCGAAATTCTGTGTGCGACAGTAGAAACGAGCAGATCGAAAATTTATTGGAGAAAATTAACAGGTACGGAAAATCGAAATTCTGTGTGCGACAGTAGAAACGAGCAGATCGAAAATTTATTGGAGAAAATTAACAGGTGCGGAAAATCTAAATTCTGTGTGCGACAGTGGAAACGAGCAGATCGAAAATTTATTGGAAAACCCTAGCAGATCGAAAATTTACTGGAAGAAACTAATAGAAACGGACAGATCGAAAACTTATTGGCAAAAGCTAACAGTGGTAACGAGCATTCATCATATCTGGTCGTGAGGAAATTCACCCAGCACAGAACTGGGACTCGGCTGGAGTCGGGGTTGGAATATTTTTGGCCAGGTTTTTCTTTAAATCGACGAATCGAAGGTTAGTTCCTGTTTGGTTTTTTTTTTTTACTGTTTTAGAATATTTGGAATATTACATTTAGATCTAAGTAATTGGGTATAGAGATAGGAGAAAAATTTCAAAACTTTTCACGCAATCAGCATTTTTTTCCGAAGATATATATATTCTTGTGTACAAAAGGATTGTTATAGTGGAGTGGTGGTCTTCGTTGTATGAAATAAGCTAACGTAGCGTAGGCGTTAAAACTGGAAATCGGTGTTAGTAATATCGCGGAATCGCGTTGAGAGAATAAAGAAGTTGTTAACGTTTTACGAGATCGTATTTTTCAAAAGTCAGTTCGAAAGGAGGTAATAAACGTTTCGCAGGTTTGAGGGTTCGGCGACAGTGAAGTAGAGGGGTTGTGCTACATGTAATAGCGACCCCCATTCCTAGAAATTCTGACCTCGGTGAGCCGTAAGCTCACTCGGCGGCTCGTGGTCCATTATTGGGGTGAATGAGTGGCGCCCACGCCCAGTCTCCTGAGCGAACCCGGGACCCACACGGACCAAGCCGAAGGTCAATACCCCCTCAATTAGGCGGGGTGGGTAATAGTACAACAGAGCAACGAAAATGAAAATTAATATGTTACAAGAACGGGGAGAGCAATCAATCCATCATCTCGACTAGAATATAAATAAAAAAAAGTCTACCGCATCAGAACCGCTAGAAAATTAATTTTCGAAAAAGTAATTATTCAGGGATTTAAAAATGAGTGAAGACGTTATACACTTCTTTGTAGTCTCATATCAACCATTTCTTACTCAAAAGAACAAATATCATTTTCTGACAGCATTTCCTATAACACAAATGATGAATATGTTCAGTGCTGGCAACATTTGTCCAACACAGGAGCAATAAATTTAACATACTATGCTCGTGCTTAATCAACCTATCCTTTGAATTTCATTTTCATCCAAGGATGTCATCGAAAGTTTCAGCGATTACAATATGTCTGGGGCTGCCATCCGAAAAATTTTCAAAACTCGGAAAATTTAAATATCGGTTGCTTATTTTATTGTAAATGCTTTGCTTATGAATACAAAATGGAAACATCTGTTGGTGCAACATTTACGAAATTGTCTGGTGCTGGTAATCATGTGCTTACACCATAGCTGCTTCACGTTGTGTAAAACCCATCCTATGAATTTCGTTACAATTGAATGGCTGCGCTCTAAGCTATAGGAGTGAGTAAATTTTAAGGGTAACCAACGTCCAAACTTATTAAATTTTTGAAACGTAAATATTTGTTGTTTATTATCATTGCAGGATCATTCCCATTTGGAAATTTTATGACAAAATCGCTCGATAGAGAAACCTCAATAAATTACGAAATTAATCATAGTCGGCAACTCTTTCATGATTTTTCAACCATATTCGTACAGAATCAGAAACGTAACTAGATCCACTTGTGACATGAATTTCGTTTTGATTTCGTTACTGCATCAGAAGTCGTAGCGAAAAAACCTTTATTTTCCTGAGCGAATTTACAATATTTAGGACACAAAAATTATCTAAGCTGGCGTCTCTATACTAATTTTACACCCAAATTTCTATGAAATCTATTGTAGAGTAAGGTTCAGCTACTACGTGAATTTGGTTAAAATCTGGTGGCTAAATTAGAAGGGAAAGGGCAAAAATTCAGTTTTTTTTTCTCAGCGATTTTTCCAAATGACACCACTGCCACAGTGTTGCCCATATTTCAAAATTACTTCTATCAGACTTGGTCCTAGTTAAAACAAATATGTCCTGTAAAATTCATATTGATCGCATTAACCGATCGTCAGTTCTCGCAAACAGAAATTTTGAGTGCTGAAAATAGGTGATGGGTTGCAGTTCTTGTGCAAATCGAAATTTTATAAATTTCAATTTGACATGATGCACAAAGGTTAAAATTTATCAATGATTTGAAGTTTTTGTCAAAAATGAAAAATTTTTGAGGAAGATCAATGATTTGAAGGATTTTTTTTCAGGAGCGTGCCGCAGCTACAGGGTTACCCGGACTACCATGGAAGTCCATGCGTGTCAAACTTTAGTTAACGTCAATATGCTCTGCAAATTTCACGATGATCCAATGTTTTAGTCAGAAGTAATGACAAATCAAAATTTGAAAAAAATCCTAGCCTACTTTTGGGCACGCTGCACCCACACACGGCTCAAAATTTCCAATTATTTATCATGAACAAGCTTTAAACATCATAAGTTTTCATTTCCAATCTTTTTTATTAAGAAAAATTTGAGCT
>OX376374.1:86325251-86413231 GCA_947369275.1 Nemotelus nigrinus
GACGTGGGGCTAAAACTGCTAAAGCTTACATAGCTGTTTTTGTTTGTTTATCGACCAAAGCCTTCCATCTCGAAGCAGTGAAAGACCTTTCAACATCAGCATGCATTGCAGCGATCAGACGGTTTATTGCTCGAAGAGGGAAATGTCACTCAATCTATAGTGACTGTGGAACCAATTTTCAAGGCAGTGAGAAACAACTGAAGGAAGCATTCAGAGAAATTGCAAAACGTAGTGAGGAGTTTCTCTTAAATGAAGAGATTCAGTGGAAATTCATTCCTCCCGGTAGTCCACACTTTGGTGGACTTTGGGAAGCTGGAGTGAAATCGATGAAACGACACCTAGTAAGAGCAGTTGGTCAGCAACTGTTAACCATCGAAGAATTATATACACTCTTGGCCCAGATAGAAGCATGCCTCAACTCGCGCCCTCTTTGCGAAGTAAGCAACGATCCTGCTGACTTTACAGCTATTACTCCAGGGCACTTCTTAACTGGATGCAACTTATTCGAAATACCATCTATTTCATCAAACAAGCAAATTGACCGCAAATGGGAAGTCGTCCAGCAAATGCGGAAACATTTCTGGGATAGGTGGAAGCTCGAGTATCTCACTCGATTGCAAGAAAGACCAAAATGGTTGAAGATACGACCCAACATCCAAGTCGGAGACCTTGTACTTGTGGCAGCTGACAATTTTCCATCCACTCACTGGCCACTTGCTAGAGTAACGGAAGTACACCCCGGACCTGATGGTATAGTACGCGTCGTCTCGGTCAAATTCCACGGTAGAATAACTAGACGCCCGATCACCAAAATCTGTCGTTTACCATTTGCCAATTCGAATCCTGACACTCCACCAGAAGAGCCTAAGCAATCACCCCAGACGGGCTCAATGCTAGCAAGTACAAAGACAAATAAGAGGAAAAGAATCAAGATCGCGCCAATAGGAGACACATGGTCTGAATATTTGTCAAATTACTCAAAGAAACCAAAATCAGAAAAACCGCAGACTCCAACACTAGCGTCCCGCCTGCTGCTTTCTTTGCTAGTGGTGTGCTTTGTACTTCCACCAGTTAAGAGTAACGTTACGATCACCCAACTAACGACCGGATTCTACATTGAACACTTCGGAACTGCACGAATCCACAGAGGAGCGTTGAAAATGCAACTTCAACTTCCATGGGAGAATGTAAAGTATGATCAGACTGCCGTAGAGACCGTTATAACCAAATGTCGCGGTTTTTGCCAAGGCAGCTCAAGTGCAGCAACAGAAATTGGATGCTGGGAGTTAGTAAAACACTTAGAAGAATACAGAGATGAAATCATTCACAACATGAATAGTTTGAGGTTGGTCCACAACAGGAAAAAACGAGGTGTACTTGGAACTTTGTTGACAGCAGTTTTTGGTGTGAATGACGCAGTTTACGAAGACATCAAAGGTTTGTCTGACAATCAGAAGAAAATTATTCGTTCCGTGGACAGCCAAACCAAATTAATGCTAAAAGCTACGACAACGTTGAACAGTACGTCAGGAAGGATCAACACGCAATTAAACCGGTTTCAAGTTCAGCTCCAAAGAGGTTTAGACCGCATCAATGAATTCAGCAGTTGGTATAAGACATTTGACCACAACAAGGTCAACATTCATATGCTGGCTATCTTCAAGCAAGCAGAAAACTATTTAGATGAAGTCTATCATAAATATTCCAGTCTATTGTCCAGCATATCATCACGCTCAAGCATCTGGGACTGCATCAATATAAATAACGCTCTACAAGACATCAACCACACTCAAACGCTACTTCCAGATCATTTGCAGATTGCATATCAGTCAATGGAGCCAACACAAGTTGACTCTGATGACAACCATCTGAAGTTACTGGCATTTCTTCCTATCATAGATACGCGCCCTTACGATCTGATAAAACCTACACCAGTCCCATTCAGCGTCGGAAACAACACTTTTCAAACCTATGACATCCCATCGACAATATTGGGCGTAAACTACAACCTTCAGCAATATTTCGAAGCTTCATCGCATGACCTTACCAAAATCAAAACTAATCAATATCTTGTGGACATCAGTGTGCTATACGACGTCAATTCAAAACCCAACTGCATCATCAACGAAATGCATAAGGTATTTGGTAGAAAACCATGTCCAATACATGTTTTCAAATCACACATCATCATATGGAAACAGCTATACAATGCCAACTCTTGGATGTTTGCAACACCAACGGTGACCCCTGGCCAGGCTGTTTGTCACGGTAACCGCGAAAATATTATTCTCAACGGTACAGGAGTCGTTAGCCTTTCACAAGATTGCAGTCTTAGAGTCGAAAACTCACTGTTCACTGCTACCTGGGTTGCATCCACGAGAAACTTCGCTATTTATATTCTTCCACATTCACCTGCCCTCAACCAGAGTTTAAAACTAAAATCTATTCCTCAGCTCACAGCACCAGCAATCATCAAAGCTGATGAATCCTTCGGAGCATATGTTGAACACGAACAAACAATGGTGGAAGAATATCAAGCAATCTCTTGGTCAACTATCCGACAACACGGAACGAGTATCAGCCTTTCGGTCGTCATCACTCTGATAATTATCACAACGGGCCTCATCTTAATTCAACGTCACCGAATGAAGATAAATATTACCCCAAAACAACAACAAACAACATGGTATGACCGGCCTACGTCGTCTACTAATTAAGAACCTCGTAAGGTTCATGGCGGGCGGTAATGTTCATTAACTAAATCTACTAAACTCAACTAGTCATCAGCAAAATAATCAAAATAATCATCGGCCAACAACCACTGACCAGCACAACATATTCACTCATCAACGCATCAGCGAATAAACCAATAAGTTCATCGATCGACAACCGGTAACTGGAGCAACGTACATACGCATCGACCCATCAGCGAATTCCACACGGTCAACCGTTTATTGCATTCAACAAATCCGTTGATCAGCAAAATTGTTGACCGAGTTGTGGAAACTTACATCAGCGAGTCGATTTCTAGAATGCGACAACAGCTTGAAGTCAGCAACTTCAATAAAAATAGATGATGCATCATGATAGCAGAATGATATAAATAATGTACGAATATCGGAAATAAATTGTGTTCTGTTTTGATTGCAAACTAAAACAAGTCGTTTCATTTTTTCGTTTTCTTCCAGAACATTGGTCCTTCGAACCGGATATTGAAGTACTGGTCCTCAGGAGCAGAGGCGTATACAGAGCACACCGGTATACAGATATACAGAGCACACCGCAGGCTAACGTCCAAATCGAAGCATTATGACTGACGCAGCATCATCGCAAAAATTAAATTTCGATAGCGTCAACCGCATCATCTCGAACTTTAAGAAGGATGGATCGAGCCGACATTCACTGGCGTATTTCGAAACCAGGTTAGCACGCCTGGAAGAACGCTGGAAAGCATGCGAGGAAATGCATGCTAACGCATATGCCGCATTGAAAGAAGATGGCGACAAGGGACTTCTGGCGAAGTATGTGGATGACTTCGGGGGCATTGAGGATTTAGTTCTGGAACACCAGACAATCTTCAAGGAAGGAATCTACAGATTCCAGCCTAGTTGCTCAGGACAATCGCAGATGTCTACTACTGGAAATGAAGGCTTGCGACTGGAACGCATCAAGATCCCTGTGTTTGGTGGAAACTATGGGGATTGGATAGCGTTCCGTGATTTATTCCGCAGTATGGTTCATGAGAACCCAGGATTGCAAAACGTCCAGAAAATGCAATATCTTCGCAGCAACTTGAACGGCGAAGCGGAAAAATTGATCAGTCATTTAAACATAATTGACGACAATTACGAAGCTGCCTGGACACTGCTATGCGAGCGTTATGACAACATGAAGATCATAGCGCAAGAGCTTATGCAACGTTGGTGGGATGCCGGGCTGTGCCAGGGTAACCACGCGGCTAGCCTACGAGAGATGGTTAATACAACCAACCAACTCAGAGCGAGCCTTAAAACGCTAAAAATCGATGGTTTCGACCTCGCCACAGTGTTTATCCTGAACAGCAAACTTGACAAAGATTCAAGAGCTGAATGGCAAAAGCTAATAAGTGAGAGTACAGATGTACCCACTTTAAACAAGTTGATGACTTTTCTAACGCAGAGATTCACGATGCTAGAAACATTAGCTCTATCCAAGCCATGTTCGGAATCAAGGTCATCAAAAAGGGCCATCACGCATACCGTACAAGTCTCATTAGATCGTTGTGCCATGTGCAATGATCAGCACCGGTTATTCGAGTGCCAGCAGTTTCAAAAAGCTACAGTGGACGTAAGACGGGAGGTGGTAAAAAACAGACGGTTGTGTTTTAATTGTCTGTCGAATAAACACACAGTCAGCCAATGCCAGTCGAAGAAGAACTGCAAACATTGCACCAAACGACACAATACTCTGTTACATACGACAGATGATAAGGTGTTCAGGCCACAACGGTCAGAAATGTCTTATTCCAAACCTGCCAACATTCAGGCACAAGCACATAATGCAATGTTGTGCAATACTCAAGTACTGCTTGCAACCGCACTGATAGCGATAAACAACAGTCAAGGTGAGACCGTAACGCTCCGAGCATTACTGGACATCGGCTCACAACGATCATTCATAACAGAAGCTGCTGTGCAACTGTTGGGACTACGACGCAACCATTCCAAAGTATCTATAGGAGGTATTGGATGTACAGATACAGTTACGACACGGGGAATCGTCGATATCATAGCATCTGTGGGAGCCGGTAAGCACACTGTTCCTTTGCACTTCTCCGCTATGATACTTCCTAAGATAACGACATTGTTGCCCGCTACTAGTATCAACGTAGCCGTACCTACCCGCATCAAAAAACTGAAGCTAGCAGACCCTGAATTTAATCATCCTTCGCGTATTGACGTACTACTAGGAGCCGATGTCTATGGCAACATCGTAACGCATGGGTTCATTCAAGGTAACCCATGCGCACAGAACACGAAGCTAGGCTGGGTTTTATTTGGATCAGCCGCTAGTACGCAAAACAACGTTGGCTTTACGTCATTCGTAGCATTTGAAGAGCTTGACAAAGCTATTAAACGGTTTTGGGAACTCGAAGAACCTCAAACAACGGTAAAGCTGTCACCAGACGAACAGCAAACGGAGAGTCATTTCTGTCAGAACACACGTAGAAGGTCGGATGGAACATATGCAGTAATGCTGCCATTCAAAGACAACACCGACCGCAGAAAGGAACTTAAAGAATCTGTTCGTATAGCACACATTAGGTTTCGACAATTAGAACAGCGTCTCGGCCACCATCCTGATCGTCGGAAGGAATACCACGCTTTCATGAAGGAATATTTAACTCTTGGTCATATGGAGAAGGTGCCTGATCATCTACTCCAGAGTACGGACTGTTACTACCTTCCACACCATGAAGTGATCAAGGCAACAAGTTCCACGACAAAACTACGAGTCGTCTTCAACGCGTCGCAAAAAACAATGGGTGGAAAGTCATTGAACGACCTACTACATGTTGGTCCGGCAATTCAAAACAATCTTCTCCATCTATTATTCAGATGGCGAACCTACCCATATGTCATGGCCGCCGACATTGAGAAAATGTACCGGCAAATACAAGTTAATGAAAGTGATCGCGATTACCAGCGTATATTGTGGAGATTCTCAGACAAAGAGCCAGTTAGTCACTACAGGCTGAAGACAGTCACATACGGCACTGCGTGTGCACCGTTTTTAGCTATTCGCACTCTTCAACAACTAGCAATTGACGAACGTGATAACCATCCAGAAGCTGCTGAAACATTGTTACAAGATTTCTATGTTGACGACCTTCTAACTGGCTCGGATGACTTAACGCACTTGAAACACTTGCAAGATGAACTCACAATAACGCTTCGCAAGGGAGGTTTCCATCTACGAAAGTGGTCAGCCAATCACACAGAACTGTTGAAAGCAATCCCAGAGACTGACCGAGCGAATCAAAAGCCAATAGAACTGGCTTTATCTGAAGAAATTAAGACACTTGGATTGCAGTGGCATCCTGCACAAGACGTTTTCTCGTTCAGGGTCCAGCCAGTCGACGACCAAAAGCTAACAAAGCGTTCTATTCTTTCAGAAGTAGCGAGATTATTCGATCCACTGGGATGGCTCCAACCTTGCATTATCATCGGAAAAATCGCCATTCAAAGCCTTTGGTTACGACAGTTAGGCTGGGATGAACCGGTTTCAGCAGCTGATGTGAAGGACTGGTGTGAAACACGTAAACAACTATCAGCACTCGAGAAGCTTAGAATCCCTAGATGGATCAACTCCACAAGCAGCACGACCATAGAACTGCATGGGTTCTGCGATGCATCTGCGGTAGCCTACGCAAGTTCAATCTATCTACGTGTATTAGAACCAAACGGACGTATATCTACAAATTTACTCACTGCAAAAGCAAGAGTCGCCCCGACAAAGAAGGTCTCTATTCCAAGGCTCGAGCTCTGTGGTGCTGTCTTATTAGTAGAGACGATGAGGCAACTAAAAAAAGCCTGCAATTGGATAAATATCAAAACGTATTTCTGGTCCGATTCAAAAATTGTTCTAGCCTGGATACAAAAACCAGCAGCAACCTGGAAGGTTTTTGTGGCGAATCGCGTCAGTTTAATCCAGGACGGCTCAGCTCCTCACGAGTGGCATCATGTCACTACAGACAATAATCCTGCTGACGTAGCGTCAAGAGGAATCCGTCCTGAACAACTACTCCACTCTTCCCTTTGGTGGAAGGGGCCGGGATGGCTTACAAATGCAGTGATTCCTTCAGCAACGAGCTTAGCGCTAACAGCAGTTGAGCAGGAGGCCGTGACGGATGAAGTCCGTTTAGTGGGTCTCGGCGCCACCGAACCAAATCCAGAACCAGAAATACTCAGCAAATATTCGTCTTTACCCAAACTGTTCAAAGTAATGGCTTACATAAGACGATTTACTTACAACGCGTCTCATCCGACCCACAAGCGAATAGGCTCTTTAACTTTTGAAGAACTTCAGGAAGCCAAACTGAAGTGCATACATCTATCCCAGCAACATGCTTTCTCAGAAGAATTGCGCGCACTACGCACCAAAACCGAAGTACCCAGCAATAGCCACATACGCCGTTTAACTCCCCGCATTGACAGACATGGAACACTCAGGGCGGAAGGAAGGTTATACTATGCGCCAATCAGTGATGACGCAAAGTACCCAGCAATCATACCGCGAGGTTCATTTGCCAAATTGATTGTTAAGCAAACTCATCTTGCAACGCTACACGGAGGAACGCAACTGGTCCTAGCGACCATCCGACAGCAGTATTGGATTACCAACGCACAGTCTTTTGTTAAAAGCATACTGCATGAGTGTCTCACGTGTTTCAGATCCATTGCACGTCCAGGAAACCAGCTAATGGGACAGCTACCACCACCTAGGTTCCAGATGGAAAAACCGTTCGCGCAGACTGGTTTAGATTACGCCGGTCCCATAACAATAAAATGGAATGGAGGACGTGGGGCTAAAACTGCTAAAGCTTACATAGCTGTTTTTGTTTGTTTATCGACCAAAGCCTTCCATCTCGAAGCAGTGAAAGACCTTTCAACATCAGCATGCATTGCAGCGATCAGACGGTTTATTGCTCGAAGAGGGAAATGTCACTCAATCTATAGTGACTGTGGAACCAATTTTCAAGGCAGTGAGAAACAACTGAAGGAAGCATTCAGAGAAATTGCAAAACGTAGTGAGGAGTTTCTCTTAAATGAAGAGATTCAGTGGAAATTCATTCCTCCCGGTAGTCCACACTTTGGTGGACTTTGGGAAGCTGGAGTGAAATCGATGAAACGACACCTAGTAAGAGCAGTTGGTCAGCAACTGTTAACCATCGAAGAATTATATACACTCTTGGCCCAGATAGAAGCATGCCTCAACTCGCGCCCTCTTTGCGAAGTAAGCAACGATCCTGCTGACTTTACAGCTATTACTCCAGGGCACTTCTTAACTGGATGCAACTTATTCGAAATACCATCTATTTCATCAAACAAGCAAATTGACCGCAAATGGGAAGTCGTCCAGCAAATGCGGAAACATTTCTGGGATAGGTGGAAGCTCGAGTATCTCACTCGATTGCAAGAAAGACCAAAATGGTTGAAGATACGACCCAACATCCAAGTCGGAGACCTTGTACTTGTGGCAGCTGACAATTTTCCATCCACTCACTGGCCACTTGCTAGAGTAACGGAAGTACACCCCGGACCTGATGGTATAGTACGCGTCGTCTCGGTCAAATTCCACGGTAGAATAACTAGACGCCCGATCACCAAAATCTGTCGTTTACCATTTGCCAATTCGAATCATGACACTCCACCAGAAGAGCCTAAGCAATCACCCCAGACGGGCTCAATGCTAGCAAGTACAAAGACAAATAAGAGGAAAAGAATCAAGATCGCGCCAATAGGAGACACATGGTCTGAATATTTGTCAAATTACTCAAAGAAACCAAAATCAGAAAAACCGCAGACTCCAACACTAGCGTCCCGCCTGCTGCTTTCTTTGCTAGTGGTGTGCTGTGTACTTCCACCAGTTAAGAGTAACGTTACGATCACCCAACTAACGACCGGATTCTACATTGAACACTTCGGAACTGCACGAATCCACAGAGGAGCGTTGAAAATGCAACTTCAACTTCCATGGGAGAATGTAAAGTATGATCAGACTGCCGTAGAGACCGTTATAACCAAATGTCGCGGTTTTTGCCAAGGCAGCTCAAGTGCAGCAACAGAAATTGGATGCTGGGAGTTAGTAAAACACTTAGAAGAATACAGAGATGAAATCATTCACAACATGAATAGTTTGAGGTTGGTCCACAACAGGAAAAAACGAGGTGTACTTGGAACTTTGTTGACAGCAGTTTTTGGTGTGAATGACGCAGTTTACGAAGACATCAAAGGTTTGTCTGACAATCAGAAGAAAATTATTCGTTCCGTGGACAGCCAAACCAAATTAATGCTAAAAGCTACGACAACGTTGAACAGTACGTCAGGAAGGATCAACACGCAATTAAACCGGTTTCAAGTTCAGCTCCAAAGAGGTTTAGACCGCATCAATGAATTCAGCAGTTGGTATAAGACATTTGACCACAACAAGGTCAACATTCATATGCTGGCTATCTTCAAGCAAGCAGAAAACTATTTAGATGAAGTCTATCATAAATATTCCAGTCTATTGTCCAGCATATCATCACGCTCAAGCATCTGGGACTGCATCAATATAAATAACGCTCTACAAGACATCAACCACACTCAAACGCTACTTCCAGATCATTTGCAGATTGCATATCAGTCAATGGAGCCAACACAAGTTGACTCTGATGACAACCATCTGAAGTTACTGGCATTTCTTCCTATCATAGATACGCGCCCTTACGATCTGATAAAACCTACACCAGTCCCATTCAGCGTCGGAAACAACACTTTTCAAACCTATGACATCCCATCGACAATATTGGGCGTAAACTACAACCTTCAGCAATATTTCGAAGCTTCATCGCATGACCTTACCAAAATCAAAACTAATCAATATCTTGTGGACATCAGTGTGCTATACGACGTCAATTCAAAACCCAACTGCATCATCAACGAAATGCATAAGGTATTTGGTAGAAAACCATGTCCAATACATCTTTTCAAATCACACATCATCATATGGAAACAGCTATACAATGCCAACTCTTGGATGTTTGCAACACCAACGGTGACCCCTGGCCAGGCTGTTTGTCACGGTAACCGCGAAAATATTATTCTCAACGGTACAGGAGTCGTTAGCCTTTCACAAGATTGCAGTCTTAGAGTCGAAAACTCACTGTTCACTGCTACCTGGGTTGCATCCACGAGAAACTTCGCTATTTATATTCTTCCACATTCACCTGCCCTCAACCAGAGTTTAAAACTAAAATCTATTCCTCAGCTCACAGCACCAGCAATCATCAAAGCTGATGAATCCTTCGGAGCATATGTTGAACACGAACAAACAATGGTGGAAGAATATCAAGCAATCTCTTGGTCAACTATCCGACAACACGGAACGAGTATCAGCCTTTCGGTCGTCATCACTCTGATAATTATCACAACGGGCCTCATCTTAATTCAACGTCACCGAATGAAGATAAATATTACCCCAAAACAACAACAAACAACATGGTATGACCGGCCTACGTCGTCTACTAATTAAGAACCTCGTAAGGTTCATGGCGGGCGGTAATGTTCATTAACTAAATCTACTAAACTCAACTAGTCATCAGCAAAATAATCAAAATAATCATCGGCCAACAACCACTGACCAGCACAACATATTCACTCATCAACGCATCAGCGAATAAACCAATAAGTTCATCGATCGACAACCGGTAACTGGAGCAACGTACATACGCATCGACCCATCAGCGAATTCCACACGGTCAACCGTTTATTGCATTCAACAAATCCGTTGATCAGCAAAATTGTTGACCGAGTTGTGGAAACTTACATCAGCGAGTCGATTTCTAGAATGCGACAACAGCTTGAAGTCAGCAACTTCAATAAAAATAGATGATGCATCATGATAGCAGAATGATATAAATAATGTACGAATATCGGAAATAAATTGTGTTCTGTTTTGATTGCAAACTAAAACAAGTCGTTTCATTTTTTCGTTTTCTTCCAGAACATTGGTCCTTCGAACCGGATATTGAAGTACTGGTCCTCAGGAGCAGAGGCGTATACAGAGCACACCGGTATACAGATATACAGAGCACACCGCAGGCTAACGTCCAAATCGAAGCATTATGACTGACGCAGCATCATCGCAAAAATTAAATTTCGATAGCGTCAACCGCATCATCTCGAACTTTAAGAAGGATGGATCGAGCCGACATTCACTGGCGTATTTCGAAACCAGGTTAGCACGCCTGGAAGAACGCTGGAAAGCATGCGAGGAAATGCATGCTAACGCATATGCCGCATTGAAAGAAGATGGCGACAAGGGACTTCTGGCGAAGTATGTGGATGACTTCGGGGGCATTGAGGATTTAGTTCTGGAACACCAGACAATCTTCAAGGAAGGAATCTACAGATTCCAGCCTAGTTGCTCAGGACAATCGCAGATGTCTACTACTGGAAATGAAGGCTTGCGACTGGAACGCATCAAGATCCCTGTGTTTGGTGGAAACTATGGGGATTGGATAGCGTTCCGTGATTTATTCCGCAGTATGGTTCATGAGAACCCAGGATTGCAAAACGTCCAGAAAATGCAATATCTTCGCAGCAACTTGAACGGCGAAGCGGAAAAATTGATCAGTCATTTAAACATAATTGACGACAATTACGAAGCTGCCTGGACACTGCTATGCGAGCGTTATGACAACATGAAGATCATAGCGCAAGAGCTTATGCAACGTTGGTGGGATGCCGGGCTGTGCCAGGGTAACCACGCGGCTAGCCTACGAGAGATGGTTAATACAACCAACCAACTCAGAGCGAGCCTTAAAACGCTAAAAATCGATGGTTTCGACCTCGCCACAGTGTTTATCCTGAACAGCAAACTTGACAAAGATTCAAGAGCTGAATGGCAAAAGCTAATAAGTGAGAGTACAGATGTACCCACTTTAAACAAGTTGATGACTTTTCTAACGCAGAGATTCACGATGCTAGAAACATTAGCTCTATCCAAGCCATGTTCGGAATCAAGGTCATCAAAAAGGGCCATCACGCATACCGTACAAGTCTCATTAGATCGTTGTGCCATGTGCAATGATCAGCACCGGTTATTCGAGTGCCAGCAGTTTCAAAAAGCTACAGTGGACGTAAGACGGGAGGTGGTAAAAAACAGACGGTTGTGTTTTAATTGTCTGTCGAATAAACACACAGTCAGCCAATGCCAGTCGAAGAAGAACTGCAAACATTGCACCAAACGACACAATACTCTGTTACATACGACAGATGATAAGGTGTTCAGGCCACAACGGTCAGAAATGTCTTATTCCAAACCTGCCAACATTCAGGCACAAGCACATAATGCAATGTTGTGCAATACTCAAGTACTGCTTGCAACCGCACTGATAGCGATAAACAACAGTCAAGGTGAGACCGTAACGCTCCGAGCATTACTGGACATCGGCTCACAACGATCATTCATAACAGAAGCTGCTGTGCAACTGTTGGGACTACGACGCAACCATTCCAAAGTATCTATAGGAGGTATTGGATGTACAGATACAGTTACGACACGGGGAATCGTCGATATCATAGCATCTGTGGGAGCCGGTAAGCACACTGTTCCTTTGCACTTCTCCGCTATGATACTTCCTAAGATAACGACATTGTTGCCCGCTACTAGTATCAACGTAGCCGTACCTACCCGCATCAAAAAACTGAAGCTAGCAGACCCTGAATTTAATCATCCTTCGCGTATTGACGTACTACTAGGAGCCGATGTCTATGGCAACATCGTAACGCATGGGTTCATTCAAGGTAACCCATGCGCACAGAACACGAAGCTAGGCTGGGTTTTATTTGGATCAGCCGCTAGTACGCAAAACAACGTTGGCTTTACGTCATTCGTAGCATTTGAAGAGCTTGACAAAGCTATTAAACGGTTTTGGGAACTCGAAGAACCTCAAACAACGGTAAAGCTGTCACCAGACGAACAGCAAACGGAGAGTCATTTCTGTCAGAACACACGTAGAAGGTCGGATGGAACATATGCAGTAATGCTGCCATTCAAAGACAACACCGACCGCAGAAAGGAACTTAAAGAATCTGTTCGTATAGCACACATTAGGTTTCGACAATTAGAACAGCGTCTCGGCCACCATCCTGATCGTCGGAAGGAATACCACGCTTTCATGAAGGAATATTTAACTCTTGGTCATATGGAGAAGGTGCCTGATCATCTACTCCAGAGTACGGACTGTTACTACCTTCCACACCATGAAGTGATCAAGGCAACAAGTTCCACGACAAAACTACGAGTCGTCTTCAACGCGTCGCAAAAAACAATGGGTGGAAAGTCATTGGACGACCTACTACATGTTGGTCCGGCAATTCAAAACAATCTTCTCCATCTATTATTCAGATGGCGAACCTACCCATATGTCATGGCCGCCGACATTGAGAAAATGTACCGGCAAATACAAGTTCATGAAAGTGATCGCGATTACCAGCGTATATTGTGGAGATTCTCAGACAAAGAGCCAGTTAGTCACTACAGGCTGAAGACAGTCACATACGGCACTGCGTGTGCACCGTTTTTAGCTATTCGCACTCTTCAACAACTAGCAATTGACGAACGTGATAATCATCCAGAAGCTGCTGAAACATTGTTACAAGATTTCTATGTTGACGACCTTCTAACTGGCTCGGATGACTTAACGCACTTGAAACACTTGCAAGATGAACTCACAATAACGCTTCGCAAGGGAGGTTTCCATCTACGAAAGTGGTCAGCCAATCACACAGAACTGTTGAAAGCAATCCCAGAGACTGACCGAGCGAATCAAAAGCCAATAGAACTGGCTTTATCTGAAGAAATTAAGACACTTGGATTGCAGTGGCATCCTGCACAAGACGTTTTCTCGTTCAGGGTCCAGCCAGTCGACGACCAAAAGCTAACAAAGCGTTCTATTCTTTCAGAAGTAGCGAGATTATTCGATCCACTGGGATGGCTCCAACCTTGCATTATCATCGGAAAAATCGCCATTCAAAGCCTTTGGTTACGACTGTTAGGCTGGGATGAACCGGTTTCAGCAGCTGATGTGAAGGACTGGTGTGAAACACGTAAACAACTATCAGCACTCGAGAAGCTTAGAATCCCTAGATGGATCAACTCCACAAGCAGCACGACCATAGAACTGCATGGGTTCTGCGATGCATCTGCGGTAGCCTACGCAAGTTCAATCTATCTACGTGTATTAGAACCAAACGGACGTATATCTACAAATTTACTCACTGCAAAAGCAAGAGTCGCCCCGACAAAGAAGGTCTCTATTCCAAGGCTCGAGCTCTGTGGTGCTGTCTTATTAGTAGAGACGATGAGGCAACTAAAAAAAGCCTGCAATTGGATAAATATCAAAACGTATTTCTGGTCCGATTCAAAAATTGTTCTAGCCTGGATACAAAAACCAGCAGCAACCTGGAAGGTTTTTGTGGCGAATCGCGTCAGTTTAATCCAGGACGGCTCAGCTCCTCACGAGTGGCATCATGTCACTACAGACAATAATCCTGCTGACGTAGCGTCAAGAGGAATCCGTCCTGAACAACTACTCCACTCTTCCCTTTGGTGGAAGGGGCCGGGATGGCTTACAAATGCAGTGATTCCTTCAGCAACGAGCTTAGCGCTAACAGCAGTTGAGCAGGAGGCCGTGACGGATGAAGTCCGTTTAGTGGGTCTCGGCGCCACCGAACCAAATCCAGAACCAGAAATACTCAGCAAATATTCGTCTTTACCCAAACTGTTCAAAATAATGGCTTACATAAGACGATTTACTTACAACGCGTCTCATCCGACCCACAAGCGAATAGGCTCTTTAACTTTTGAAGAACTTCAGGAAGCCAAACTGAAGTGCATACATCTATCCCAGCAACATGCTTTCTCAGAAGAATTGCGCGCACTACGCACCAAAACCGAAGTACCCAGCAATAGCCACATACGCCGTTTAACTCCCCGCATTGACAGACATGGAACACTCAGGGCGGAAGGAAGGTTATACTATGCGCCAATCAGTGATGACGCAAAGTACCCAGTAATCATACCGCGAGGTTCATTTGCCAAATTGATTGTTAAGCAAACTCATCTTGCAACGCTACACGGAGGAACGCAACTGGTCCTAGCGACCATCCGACAGCAGTATTGGATTACCAACGCACAGTCTTTTGTTAAAAGCATACTGCATGAGTGTCTCACGTGTTTCAGATCCATTGCACGTCCAGGAAACCAGCTAATGGGACAGCTACCACCACCTAGGTTCCAGATGGAAAAACCGTTCGCGCAGACTGGTTTAGATTACGCCGGTCCCATAACAATAAAATGGAATGGAGGACGTGGGGCTAAAACTGCTAAAGCTTACATAGCTGTTTTTGTTTGTTTATCGACCAAAGCCTTCCATCTCGAAGCAGTGAGCGACCTTTCAACATCAGCATGCATTGCAGCGATCAGACGGTTTATTGCTCGAAGAGGGAAATGTCACTCAATCTATAATGACTGTGGAACCAATTTTCAAGGCAGTGAGAAACAACTGAAGGAAGCATTCAGAGAAATTGCAAAACGTAGTGAGGAGTTTCTCTTAAATGAAGAGATTCAGTGGAAATTCATTCCTCCCGGTAGTCCACACTTTGGTGGACTTTGGGAAGCTGGAGTGAAATCGATGAAACGACACCTAGTAAGAGCAGTTGGTCAGCAACTGTTAACCATCGAAGAATTATATACACTCTTGGCCCAGATAGAAGCATGCCTCAACTCGCGCCCTCTTTGCGAAGTAAGCAACGATCCTGCTGACTTTACAGCTATTACTCCAGGGCACTTCTTAACTGGATGCAACTTATTCGAAATACCATCTATTTCATCAAACAAGCAAATTGACCGCAAATGGGAAGTCGTCCAGCAAATGCGGAAACATTTCTGGGATAGGTGGAAGCTCGAGTATCTCACTCGATTGCAAGAAAGACCAAAATGGTTGAAGATACGACCCAACATCCAAGTCGGAGACCTTGTACTTGTGGCAGCTGACAATTTTCCATCCACTCACTGGCCACTTGCTAGAGTAACGGAAGTACACCCCGGACCTGATGGTATAGTACGCGTCGTCTCGGTCAAATTCCACGGTAGAATAACTAGACGCCCGATCACCAAAATCTGTCGTTTACCATTTGCCAATTCGAATCCTGACACTCCACCAGAAGAGCCTAAGCAATCACCCCAGACGGGCTCAATGCTAGCAAGTACAAAGACAAATAAGAGGAAAAGAATCAAGATCGCGCCAATAGGAGACACATGGTCTGAATATTTGTCAAATTACTCAAAGAAACCAAAATCAGAAAAACCGCAGACTCCAACACTAGCGTCCCGCCTGCTGCTTTCTTTGCTAGTGGTGTGCTGTGTACTTCCACCAGTTAAGAGTAACGTTACGATCACCCAACTAACGACCGGATTCTACATTGAACACTTCGGAACTGCACGAATCCACAGAGGAGCGTTGAAAATGCAACTTCAACTTCCATGGGAGAATGTAAAGTATGATCAGACTGCCGTAGAGACCGTTATAACCAAATGTCGCGGTTTTTGCCAAGGCAGCTCAAGTGCAGCAACAGAAATTGGATGCTGGGAGTTAGTAAAACATTTAGAAGAATACAGAGATGAAATCATTCACAACATGAATAGTTTGAGGTTGGTCCACAACAGGAAAAAACGAGGTGTACTTGGAACTTTGTTGACAGCAGTTTTTGGTGTGAATGACGCAGTTTACGAAGACATCAAAGGTTTGTCTGACAATCAGAAGAAAATTATTCGTTCCGTGGACAGCCAAACCAAATTAATGCTAAAAGCTACGACAACGTTGAACAGTACGTCAGGAAGGATCAACACGCAATTAAACCGGTTTCAAGTTCAGCTCCAAAGAGGTTTAGACCGCATCAATGAATTCAGCAGTTGGTATAAGACATTTGACCACAACAAGGTCAACATTCATATGCTGGCTATCTTCAAGCAAGCAGAAAACTATTTAGATGAAGTCTATCATAAATATTCCAGTCTATTGTCCAGCATATCATCACGCTCAAGCATCTGGGACTGCATCAATATAAATAACGCTCTACAAGACATCAACCACACTCAAACGCTACTTCCAGATCATTTGCAGATTGCATATCAGTCAATGGAGCCAACACAAGTTGACTCTGATGACAACCATCTGAAGTTACTGGCATTTCTTCCTATCATAGATACGCGCCCTTACGATCTGATAAAACCTACACCAGTCCCATTCAGCGTCGGAAACAACACTTTTCAAACCTATGACATCCCATCGACAATATTGGGCGTAAACTACAACCTTCAGCAATATTTCGAAGCTTCATCGCATGACCTTACCAAAATCAAAACTAATCAATATCTTGTGGACATCAGTGTGCTATACGACGTCAATTCAAAACCCAACTGCATCATCAACGAAATGCATAAGGTATTTGGTAGAAAACCATGTCCAATACATCTTTTCAAATCACACATCATCATATGGAAACAGCTATACAATGCCAACTCTTGGATGTTTGCAACACCAACGGTGACCCCTGGCCAGGCTGTTTGTCACGGTAACCGCGAAAATATTATTCTCAACGGTACAGGAGTCGTTAGCCTTTCACAAGATTGCAGTCTTAGAGTCGAAAACTCACTGTTCACTGCTACCTGGGTTGCATCCACGAGAAACTTCGCTATTTATATTCTTCCACATTCACCTGCCCTCAACCAGAGTTTAAAACTAAAATCTATTCCTCAGCTCACAGCACCAGCAATCATCAAAGCTGATGAATCCTTCGGAGCATATGTTGAACACGAACAAACAATGGTGGAAGAATATCAAGCAATCTCTTGGTCAACTATCCGACAACACGGAACGAGTATCAGCCTTTCGGTCGTCATCACTCTGATAATTATCACAACGGGCCTCATCTTAATTCAACGTCACCGAATGAAGATAAATATTACCCCAAAACAACAACAAACAACATGGTATGACCGGCCTACGTCGTCTACTAATTAAGAACCTCGTAAGGTTCATGGCGGGCGGTAATGTTCATTAACTAAATCTACTAAACTCAACTAGTCATCAGCAAAATAATCAAAATAATCATCGGCCAACAACCACTGACCAGCACAACATATTCACTCATCAACGCATCAGCGAATAAACCAATAAGTTCATCGATCGACAACCGGTAACTGGAGCAACGTACATACGCATCGACCCATCAGCGAATTCCACACGGTCAACCGTTTATTGCATTCAACAAATCCGTTGATCAGCAAAATTGTTGACCGAGTTGTGGAAACTTACATCAGCGAGTCGATTTCTAGAATGCGACAACAGCTTGAAGTCAGCAACTTCAATAAAAATAGATGATGCATCATGATAGCAGAATGATATAAATAATGTACGAATATCGGAAATAAATGCAAACTAAAACAAGTCGTTTCATTTTTTCGTTTTCTTCCAGAACATTGGTCCTTCGAACCGGATAATTGAAGTACTGGTCCTCAGGAGTGCGCTACCAATTTATCAGAGGCGTATACAGAGCACACCGGTATACAGATATACAGAGCACACCGCAGGCTAACGTCCAAATCGAAGCATTATGACTGACGCAGCATCATCGCAAAAATTAAATTTCGATAGCGTCAACCGCATCATCTCGAACTTTAAGAAGGATGGATCGAGCCGACATTCACTGGCGTATTTCGAAACCAGGTTAGCACGCCTGGAAGAACGCTGGAAAGCATGCGAGGAAATGCATGCTAACGCATATGCCGCATTGAAAGAAGATGGCGACAAGGGACTTATGGCGAAGTATGTGGATGACTTCGGGGGCATTGAGGATTTAGTTCTGGGACACCAGACAATCTTCAAGGAAGGAATCTACAGATTCCAGCCTAGTTGCTCAGGACAATCGCAGATGTCTACTACTGGAAATGAAGGCTTGCGACTGGAACGCATCAAGATCCCTGTGTTTGGTGGAAACTATGGGGATTGGATAGCGTTCCGTGATTTATTCCGCAGTATGGTTCATGAGAACCCAGGATTGCAAAACGTCCAGAAAATGCAATATCTTCGCAGCAACTTGAACGGCGAAGCGGAAAAATTGATCAGTCATTTAAACATAATTGACGACAATTACGAAGCTGCCTGGACACTGCTATGCGAGCGTTATGACAACATGAAGATCATAGCGCAAGAGCTTATGCAACGTTGGTGGGATGCCGGGCTGTGCCAGGGTAACCACGCGGCTAGCCTACGAGAGATGGTTAATACAACCAACCAACTCAGAGCGAGCCTTAAAACGCTAAAAATCGATGGTTTCGACCTCGCCACAGTGTTTATCCTGAACAGCAAACTTGACAAAGATTCAAGAGCTGAATGGCAAAAACTAATAAGTGAGAGTACAGATGTACCCACTTTAAACAAGTTGATGACTTTTCTAACGCAGAGATTCACGATGCTAGAAACATTAGCTCTATCCAAGCCATGTTCGGAATCAAGGTCATCAAAAAGGGCCATCACGCATACCGTACAAGTCTCATTAGATCGTTGTGCCATGTGCAATGATCAGCACCGGTTATTCGAGTGCCAGCAGTTTCAAAAAGCTACAGTGGACGTAAGACGGGAGGTGGTAAAAAACAGACGGTTGTGTTTTAATTGTCTGTCGAATAAACACACAGTCAGCCAATGCCAGTCGAAGAAGAACTGCAAAAATTGCACCAAACGACACAATACTCTGTTACATACGACAGATGATAAGGTGTTCAGGCCACAACGGTCAGAAATGTCTTATTCCAAACCTGCCAACATTCAGGCACAAGCACATAATGCAATGTTGTGCAATACTCAAGTACTGCTTGCAACCGCACTGATAGCGATAAACAACAGTCAAGGTGAGACCGTAACGCTCCGAGCATTACTGGACATCGGCTCACAACGATCATTCATAACAGAAGCTGCTGTGCAACTGTTGGGACTACGACGCAACCATTCCAAAGTATCTATAGGAGGTATTGGATGTACAGATACAGTTACGACACGGGGAATCGTCGATATCATAGCATCTGTGGGAGCCGGTAAGCACACTGTTCCTTTGCACTTCTCCGCTATGATACTTCCTAAGATAACGACATTGTTGCCCGCTACTAGTATCAACGTAGCCTTACCTACCCGCATCAAAAAACTGAAGCTAGCAGACCCTGAATTTAATCATCCTTCGCGTATTGACGTACTACTAGGAGCCGATGTCTATGGCAACATCGTAACGCATGGGTTCATTCAAGGTAGCCCATGCGCACAGAACACGAAGCTAGGCTGGGTTTTATTTGGATCAGCCGCTAATACGCAAAACAACGTTGGCTTTACGTCATTCGTAGCATTTGAAGAGCTTGACAAAGCTATTAAACGGTTTTGGGAACTCGAAGAACCTCAAACAACGGTAAAGCTGTCACCAGACGAACAGCAAACGGAGAGTCATTTCTGTCAGAACACACGTAGAAGGTCGGATGGAACATATGCAGTAATGCTGCCATTCAAAGACAACACCGACCGCAGAAAGGAACTTAAAGAATCTGTTCGTATAGCACACATTAGGTTTCGACAATTAGAACAGCGTCTCGGCCACCATCCTGATCGTCGGAAGGAATACCACGCTTTCATGAAGGAATATTTAACTCTTGGTCATATGGAGAAGGTGCCTGATCATCTACTCCAGAGTACGGACTGTTACTACCTTCCACACCATGAAGTGATCAAGGCAACAAGTTCCACGACAAAACTACGAGTCGTCTTCAACGCGTCGCAAAAAACAATGGGTGGAAAGTCATTGAACGACCTACTACATGTTGGTCCGGCAATTCAAAACAATCTTCTCCATCTATTATTCAGATGGCGAACCTACCCATATGTCATGGCCGCCGACATTGAGAAAATGTACCGGCAAATACAAGTTCATGAAAGTGATCGCGATTACCAGCGTATATTGTGGAGATTCTCAGACAAAGAGCCAGTTAGTCACTACAGGCTGAAGACAGTCACATACGGCACTGCGTGTGCACCGTTTTTAGCTATTCGCACTCTTCAACAACTAGCAATTGACGAACGTGATAACCATCCAGAAGCTGCTGAAACATTGTTACAAGATTTCTATGTTGACGACCTTCTAACTGGCTCGGATGACTTAACGCACTTGAAACACTTGCAAGATGAACTCACAATAACGCTTCGCAAGGGAGGTTTCCATCTACGAAAGTGGTCAGCCAATCACACAGAACTGTTGAAAGCAATCCCAGAGACTGACCGAGCAAATCAAAAGCCAATAGAACTGGCTTTATCTGAAGAAATTAAGACACTTGGATTGCAGTGGCATCCTGCACAAGACGTTTTCTCGTTCAGGGTCCAGCCAGTCGACGACCAAAAGCTAACAAAGCGTTCTATTCTTTCAGAAGTAGCGAGATTATTCGATCCACTGGGATGGCTCCAACCTTGCATTATCATCGGGAAAATCGCCATTCAAAGCCTTTGGTTACGACAGTTAGGCTGGGATGAACCGGTTTCAGCAGCTGATGTGAAGGACTGGTGTGAAACACGTAAACAACTATCAGCATTCGAGAAGCTTAGAATCCCTAGATGGATCAACTCCACAAGCAGCACGACCATAGAACTGCATGGGTTCTGCGATGCATCTGCGGTAGCCTACGCAAGTTCAATCTATCTACGTGTATTAGAACCAAACGGACGTATATCTACAAATTTACTCACTGCAAAAGCAAGAGTCGCCCCGACAAAGAAGGTCTCTATTCCAAGGCTCGAGCTCTGTGGTGCTGTCTTATTAGTAGAGACGATGAGGCAACTAAAAAAAGCCTGCAATTGGATAAATATCAAAACGTATTTCTGGTCCGATTCAAAAATTGTTCTAGCCTGGATACAAAAACCAGCAGCAACCTGGAAGGTTTTTGTGGCGAATCGCGTCAGTTTAATCCAGGACGGCTCAGCTCCTCACGAGTGGCATCATGTCACTACAGACAATAATCCTGCTGACGTAATGTCAAGAGGAATCCGTCCTGAACAACTACTCCACTCTTCCCTTTGGTGGAAGGGGCCGGGATGGCTTACAAATGCAGTGATTCCTTCAGCAACGAGCTTAGCGCTAACAGCAGTTGAGCAGGAGGCCGTGACGGATGAAGTCCGTTTAGTGGGTCTCGGCGCCACCAAACCAAATCCAGAACCAGAAATACTCAGCAAATATTCGTCTTTACCCAAACTGTTCAAAGTAATGGCTTACATAAGACGATTTACTTACAACGCGTCTCATCCGACCCACAAGCGAATAGGCTCTTTAACTTTTGAAGAACTTCAGGAAGCCAAACTGAAGTGCATACATCTATCCCAGCAACATGCTTTCTCAGAAGAATTGCGCGCACTACGCACCAAAACCGAAGTACCCAGAAATAGCCACATACGCCGTTTAACTCCCCGCATTGACAGACATGGAACACTCAGGGCGGAAGGAAGGTTATACTATGCGCCAATCAGTGATGACGCAAAGTACCCAGCAATCATACCGCGAGGTTCATTTGCCAAATTGATTGTTAAGCAAACTCATCTTGCAACGCTACACGGAGGAACGCAACTGGTCCTAGCGACCATCCGACAGCAGTATTGGATTACCAACGCACAGTCTTTTGTTAAAAGCATACTGCATGAGTGTCTCACGTGTTTCAGATCCATTGCACGTCCAGGAAACCAGCTAATGGGACAGCTACCACCACCTAGGTTCCAGATGGAAAAACCGTTCGCGCAGACTGGTTTAGATTACGCCGGTCCCATAACGATAAAATGGAATGGAGGACGTGGGGCTAAAACTGCTAAAGCTTACATAGCTGTTTTTGTTTGTTTATCGACCAAAGCCTTCCATCTCGAAGCAGTGAGCGACCTTTCAACATCAGCATGCATTGCAGCGATCAGACGGTTTATTGCTCGAAGAGGGAAATGTCACTCAATCTATAGTGACTGTGGAACCAATTTTCAAGGCAGTGAGAAACAACTGAAGGAAGCATTCAGAGAAATTGCAAAACGTAGTGAGGAGTTTCTCTTAAATGAAGAGATTCAGTGGAAATTCATTCCTCCCGGTAGTCCACACTTTGGTGGACTTTGGGAAGCTGGAGTGAAATCGATGAAACGACACCTAGTAAGAGCAGTTGGTCAGCAACTGTTAACCATCGAAGAATTATATACACTCTTGGCCCAGATAGAAGCATGCCTCAACTCGCGCCCTCTTTGCGAAGTAAGCAACGATCCTGCTGACTTTACAGCTATTACTCCAGGGCACTTCGTAACTGGATGCAACTTATTCGAAATACCATCTATTTCATCAAACAAGCAAATTGACCGCAAATGGGAAGTCGTCCAGCAAATGCGGAAACATTTCTGGGATAGGTGGAAGCTCGAGTATCTCACTCGATTGCAAGAAAGACCAAAATGGTTGAAGATACGACCCAACATCCAAGTCGGAGACCTTGTACTTGTGGCAGCTGACAATTTTCCATCCACTCACTGGCCACTTGCTAGAGTAACGGAAGTACACCCCGGACCTGATGGTATAGTACGCGTCGTCTCGGTCAAATTCCACGGTAGAATAACTAGACGCCCGATCACCAAAATCTGTCGTTTACCATTTGCCAATTCGAATCCTGACACTCCACCAGAAGAGCCTAAGCAATCACCCCAGACGAGCTCAATGCTAGCAAGTACAAAGACAAATAAGAGGAAAAGAATCAAGATCGCACCAATAGGAGACACATGGTCTGAATATTTGTCAAATTACTCAAAGAAACCAAAATCAGAAAAACCGCAGACTCCAACACTAGCGTCCCGCCTGTTGCTTTCTTTGCTAGTGGTGTGCTGTGTACTTCCACCAGTTAAGAGTAACGTTACGATCACCCAACTAACGACCGGATTCTACATTGAACACTTCGGAACTGCACGAATCCACAGAGGAGTGTTGAAAATGCAACTTCAACTTCCATGGGATAATGTAAAATATGATCAGACTGCTGTAGAGACCGTTCTAACCAAATGTCGCAGTTTTTGCCAAGGCAGCTCAAGTGCAGCAACAGAAATTGGATGCTGGGAGTTAGTAAAACACCTAGAAGAATACAGGGATGAAATCATTCACAACATGAATAGTTTGAGGTTGGTCCACAACAGGAAAAAACGAGGCGTACTTGGAACTTTGTTGACAGCAATTTTTGGTGTGAATGACGCAGTCTACGAAGACATCAAAGGTTTGTCTGACAACCAGAAGAAAATTATTCGTTCCGTGGACAGCCAAACCAAATTAATGCTAAAAGCTACGACAACGTTGAACAGTACGTCAGGAAGGATCAACACGCAATTAAACCGGTTTCAAGTTCAGCTCCAAAGAGGTTTAGACCGCATCAATGAATTCAGCAGTTGGTATAAGACATTTGACCACAACAAGGTCAACATTCATATGCTGGCTATCTTCAAACAAGCAGAAAACTATTTAGATGAAGTCTATCATAAATATTCCAGTCTATTGTCCAGCATATCATCACGCTCAAGCATCTGGGACTGCATCAATATAAACAACGCTCTACAAGACATCAACCACACTCAAACGCTACTTCCAGATCATTTGCAGATTGCATATCAACCAATGGAGCCAACACAAGTCGACTCTGATGACAACCATCTGAAGCTACTGGCGTTTCTTCCTATCATAGATACGCGCCCTTACGATCTGATAAAACCTACACCAGTCCCATTCAGCGTCGGAAACAACACTTTTCAAACCTATGACATCCCATCGACAATATTGGGCGTAAACTACAACCTTCAGCAATATTTCGAAGCTTCATCGCAGGACCTTACCAAAATCAAAACTGATCAATATCTTGTGGACATCAGTGTGCTATACGACGTCAATTCAAAACCCAACTGCATCATCAACGAAATGCATAAGGTATTTGGTAGAAAACCATGTCCAATACATGTTTTCAAATCGCACATCATCATATGGAAACAGCTATACAATGCCAACTTTTGGATGTTTGCAACACCAACGGTGACCCCTGGCCAGGCTGTTTGTCACGGTAACCGCGAAAATATTATTCTCAACGGTACAGGAGTCGTTAGCCTTTCACAAGATTGCAGTCTTAGAGTCGAAAACTCACTGTTCACTGCTACCTGGGTTGCATCCACGAGAAACTTCGCTATTTATATTCTTCCACATTCACCTGCCCTCAACCAGAGTTTAAAACTAAAATCTATTCCTCAGCTCACAGCACCAGCAATCATCAAAGCTGATGAATCCTTCGGACCATATGTTGAACACGAACAAACAATGGTGGAAGAATATCAAGCAATCTCTTGGTCAACTATCCGACAACACGGAACGAGTATCAGCCTTTCGGTCGTCATCACTCTGATAATTATCACAACGGGCCTCATCTTAATTCAACGTCACCGAATGAAGATAAATATTACCCCAAAACAACAACAAACAACATGGTATGACCGGCCTACGTCGTCTACTAATTAAGAACCTCGTAAGGTTCATGGCGGGCGGTAATGTTCATTAACTAAATCTACTAAACTCAACTAGTCATCAGCAAAATAATCAAAATAATCATCGGCCAACAACCACTGACCAGCACAACATATTCACTCATCAACGCATCAGCGAATAAACCAATAAGTTCATCGATCGACAACCGGTAACTGGAGCAACGTACATACGCATCGACCCATCAGCGAATTCCACACGGTCAACCGTTTATTGCATTCAACAAATCCGTTGATCAGCAAAATTGTTGACCGAGTTGTGGAAACTTACATCAGCGAGTCGATTTCAAGAATGCGACAACAGCTTGAAGTCAGCAACTTCAATAAAAATAGATGATGCATCATGATAGCAGAATGATATAAATAATGTACGAATATCGGAAATAAATTGTGTTCTGTTTTGATTGCAAACTAAAACAAGTCGTTTCATTTTTTATATATAGATATATATATATATATATATATATATATATATATATATATATATATATATATAAATATACATATATATATATATATATATATATATATATATATATATATATATATATATATATATATATATATCTATATATATATACATAAAGAAATATTAATTTTCGGCGAAACTAGTTTAATACTAATTTTCTTTGAAAATTTGTAAAAAGAATGAGAGACGGTGTGCACTGAATTTTCTGAGAATGAACTGTTATTGGCGTTATTTTTTACTGCAGTTCTTGGAAATTCGTCATTCTTGTACGTTTCATATTTATAACCCACTTGGTAATTAGAAGAATTACTAGTCGAGTAATTCAAAACTTTCAACTGTTTTTGAAAAAAGTGTGTGGTTATAAGTTTGTCATTTAAAATGCCTTGAGGTACGTCATTAAAGAACTGTGAAAAGGTAGAGATATTGGCGTACAAAGAAGTTGGTTCAAACATAAGTGAAATTTCAAGAAAAGCTGTACGCAGTTGCCGTGTAATTAACAACTTTTTTAAAAAAAACTTGAGTTATCTGGAATAACAAAGCGAACTCTTGTAAAAACAGTGGTATCAAAAACAACGATTTGGAGAACACTACAACGTAATAATAAGATCAGAAGAGCTAAAATTAAGGTTGTTCCACGACTTTAAGATCGCCATAAGAAAGCTCGGTTGGAATTCGCAGAAAAAAAATATGGCTACAAATTGGTCCTCTGTAAGGAATACTGGTTTTTCTATTCCCCCTTTGTATAATTCCAAAAATTGTATTTCCGGAAAATTTTTTCGGATGATAAAATGGAATTTAGATGACCCTGATGGATTAAATTTTTACTAGCGCGATTTGAAAAAGGAACCCCGGTATATCTCGAAGCGGAATTTTAGTCGCGGTTGCGTGATGTTGTGGGTGCATTTTCTGCATCTGGATGCTTGGGCGTAAAATGTCCTTCATTGCGTATGAGGAGTAGAGACTACATTCAAGTACTTGAGGGCTGTTTACTGTCGTTTCTGGTAGCACATCCTGAAAAAACTGGACTTTCCAGCAAGATAATGCAAAGATTCATACCAGTCGTGAAACAATGAGATGGATAGAAAGAAATTCCATGAAGGTAATGGATTGGCCAGCCTGTTCGCCTGGCCTGAACCCCATTGAAAACATTTGGGGGATTCTTGTCAGACGAGTATATACTGAAAATCGGCAATATAAATCACTGGCGGAATTGAAAGCGGTGATTCTTGATGAATAGCGGAAACTCGAAGCTGGTCTATTAGAAAAGTTGATAAATTCCATGAAAAAATTGATTTTTGGTTTGATAAAATCAACAGGAGATTCTTTTAAGTACTAAGCTTTTGTTAATTTTGAAATAAGGTTTAATAAACATTTTATTTTGTTGGAAACTTTATCTGGGCTATAAATATCAGACGCCAAAAAATGCCGAATTTTCCAGAGCTGCAGTAAAAAATAGCCTGTCACGGTTCCCACTCGAAGATGTCACGGTAATCACGCGAACAAAAGAAGGGCGGTGCGCGAAGGGCAATCGAGTCCGGGGAGAAACACCTCGCGGTAGGCCAAATTGTATGGTTAGGAAGTAAGAGGATCGAGCCGCCAACGCCTAGCGACCCTACGGATGAAGCAGTTCGGCATCGTCAAGCCAAGACAGTCGTGGTCGAAAAATCAACACCACAACCAGCGTCTGCTTTGACCCACCGGTGGACGAACCTGGAGAGCTGCCTGGAACACAACACAAAACAACGTAACCATCTGAACAACGAGACGCATGCGAGCGCCGAACGTAGTAGCCAAGGAATTTCGTGAGCACACGGACCTAAAAAGAGAATATAAACTGAGATATTCAAGCTGAAAAACCTAACCTGTGGAGCTGCCTAAAACACAACATCAAAACAACGTAACCATCCGAACAATCAGACGTATGCGAGCGCCGAACGTAGTAGCCAATGGATTTTACGAACACATGGACCTTAAAGAAAACATAAACTACCATAAGATATCCTATTATATTTCCGAATAATACTGGGAATTGAAGAAACATCGCATGCAGCATTAGTACTGCCAGTAAGAGCTCGTGTAAAATAAGGTGAATGCCCGACCACAAAGTGCATTGCTCTAACCATGCAAGAAGTGCATGATAGTTGCAGGCAGGCTCAACGGTCCAAAGAAGTACCGCTAAAACAGGACTCGGAACCAATAGTCAAGGTTCCGTGTGGGAGTCAACGAGAGCACTGTGGTCATTCTGCTATAAGGAAGAGGTGAAGTTGGTCGATCGGCTGCAACTTGCGGAGTTTAATATATATTATTTTTCTTTCCAAAATTTTCACGAGGAAAACCTACCTGGTTAATGAATTTAGAATCTTTCGGACGGGAATACGAGTAGAGGATTTTGGCTGAACCTGGTGGAGAATATCGAGCGAAGGCGGTTATGACATCGACAGATCGAGAATCTCGCATAGTGCGCGCAATCGAATTTGAACTTCGATGTTTGAACGAGGAATTTGCTAACATTACAGCGGCACGTTAGCGAAAGAAACGAATACAACGTATCAGGAGAAGTATCGATTACGACATCGGCAGAACGAGAATCCCGCATAGCGCGCGCGATTGAATTCGAATTTCTATGTTTGAACGAGGAATTTGCTAACATTACAGCGGCACGATAGCGAAAGAAACGAATATAACGTATCAGGGGAAGTACCGGTTATTGCACAGCAGAAGATCGATGGAGGTCAGGCGAATCTACGAGGAAAATTGAATTGGAGGTACGTCACGTGAATAATTAGTTTTAGTTAGTAAAAACGAAACAAAACAGTAGAAAGAAGAGGTTGTTGATCATTGTAAAGATTGCTAAACCGATATAGCTCAATAAGTTCTATTTTAAGTAAGATCGCGGCGCCGTATTGGATTGTGTTTAGATTGAAGAGATAACATTAAAGTTCATTGGAGTTTGTAATAAGAAATTGTGACGGGTGTTTTTCCTCAGCGGTTTAGTTGGTTTAGTTGGCATTCGATTCGGGGAAAAGAAGTTAGAGCCGCACCGAATTCTCGTTTCGCGGTGGCGGTAGTTTTTGGCAGCAGCGGGTTTTCAGAAACGCGTGGCGCCCGAACTCACCCTTCTCGAGTGAGCTAAGCCACCCGAGGCTGCCCCCTCGTCCTTTGCAGGAGGAATCGGAGTTATTTGCGTTGTGAAGAAGGTCGTACGGTAACAAATTGGCGACCAACGTGGGGCAATAACGGTTCTAGTGGCGAAACGTTAATTTGCGGAAGTCGTACAGAAATTGACTCGCCAAGTCCCAAATTGTGGGAAAGCCTTTAGGTGCGTGAATTTACATTACTTGGAATTCGTATCTAAAGTATATGTATATGTATATGTATAAGTATATGTATATATATATGTATATATATATATATATATATATATATATATATATATATATATATATATATATATATATCTATATATATATATATATATATATATATATATATATATATATATATATATATATATATATATATATATATATATATATATATATATATATATATATATATATATATATATATATATATATATATATATATATATATATATATATATATATATATATATATATATATATATATATATATATATATATATATATATATATATATATATATTATTGAGACAAAATTATCATATTCCTATCTGAATTCTGGTATAGTGCGAGCCTAAGTGTGTACAGTGTGGACGGGTGTGAGTGTGCATAGTGAAATTTACTCGTATGAATGTGGATCGAATTTGGAGTGCATGTGTAGAGTAGGATAGCTATTAAGAGGCCATTTCTTTTTCTTGAGGAAGGCGGCTGGCCTTGAAGGAATTCGGTTCTGTTGATTTGAGTCATATGATATTGGGATCTGTGAAGTTAATCGTGTAGCGAATGCTTACAAAGTAGTGGAATATCGTGGTCATAAATATCCCTGGTGTACACGTATACTAGCTGACTTTTACTCTTATCTCATATAAATTGATATATACATTCCCGGAGTCACATACTGGCTATTTGAATTCTGAAGCGTTTGTAGGAAATAGCGGGTTGAGAGTGGTGATAGAAGTAAGCTAGAGTTTTTGTGGGCAGGTTCAAGGGTGCGCGGAATAGTGGATAAGAGATTGCGTTTCATAGGTTTGATCAACGGAATCTTAGCGAATATCGTTAAAGACGTACAGAGTTGAGGAAGGGGAAATTTTACTAAAAACTTATAAACTATAAAGAGCTATACGAGGAGCCTATTCATCATGAACATTTCAGTAGATCGTTTGAACAAAGTTGAACTTACATATGAGCTCGCCATTCGGGGTTTCCCAGTAGACACAGTGGATGCGATGAGGAAATCTTTGAGGGCGGCGCTAAAGGCTGAAACGGAGCTGGATACATCCTATGTCGGAGCAGACTACCCATTTGACTACGCGACGGACCACGCGGAGCTGACGGCAAACGCATCGGAAGTTGAAGAACTGGTAGGTCGGGTTACAGGTGATAAGACGGCATCGGATTATCTCAAGGTGAGAGCGAAAATCGAATTCGGCTTCCTGCGGCTGGCAAATATGCAGGCGGTGACCATCGAGCAAAAGAATGAAGCGATGTCACTACGGAATAGGTTCATCCTGGCGATGGGTTTCTTGGTGGAGAAGGTAGAAGATTCAAGCGGCGATGAGGCGGAACAGCCGAGCGAAGCCCAAGCGGCATCTGCAACACAAACAGCACGGGGCACTAGTCTAGCGGAAGTGGCGAAATGGGGCTTTAAGTTCAGTGGTGATTCGACAAGTTCTGTTAATGCCTTTTTAGAACGGGTCGAAGAGTTGCGTCAGGCACGTGGACTCACGCAATCGCAGCTTTTCAGGGCAGCAGTCGATCTCTTCGATGGGTGGGCTCTAATTTGGTTTAGGGCTAACCGAAGCCTTGTTGAGTGTTGGGACGAGTTGAAGGCAGAATTTTTGCCCTCAGACTACGAAGATCGCCTCTGGCAAGAGATTCGGAGACGCACCCAAGGTGAGAATGAGTCCATGGGGGTGTATGTGGCGGTCATGGAGTGTCTTTTCGGCAGACTGAAGAATAGTTGCTCGGAGGAAGAAAAGCTTCGTACGTTAAGAAGAAACATCGTGCCGTTCTACCAGCAGCAGCTGTGTCTAACGCAAATATCTTCTATATCAGAACTGGTGAAGATGGGGCTTACCTTAGATGCTACGAGGGTATCGGTGGCAGCGTTTGTGCCTCCAAATACGCGATCGAGGCGATGTCTGGAGCCAGACTTGGCGTACGTGAGTACTGATGCTACGAAACGGGTGGCTGTAGTGTCGGATCCAAGGCGGGTTAGATGCTGGAATTGTAAGAGAGAAGGACATGTGTCGAGGGATTGCTCTGAGCCGAGGCGTTGCTTTGGATGCGAGCGACCGGGAGTAATGCTGTCCGCATGTCCATCCTGTCAGACGAGAGCTAGCGGCTCTGACACTCAAGAGCGGCGGGGCGCGCAGAGGTCGGGACACGACCGTCAAGCTCGCTAGGCGGCCGAGCGAACAGGAAACCAAGGCCGAAACGGGGAAGACATCGGGCTAACGTTGACTACGCGTTAGTTCATAATAGTCATGACAGTCGCCTGCACTTAAAAGTGGAGGTCGACGGTACGACGATGGTGGGGCTGTTAGATTCGGGTGCGAGTCGCACGATTCTGGGCCGGAAAGGTTGGTCACGGTTGGCCGGTAAGGGGTTGGTACTGAAACGAGACGGAGTTGAAGAGGTTCAGCTCTCGAATGGAGTTACGTGTATGGTAGACGGGGCTGTGGGGTTGGAGTTTGCTATGAACGGAAGTAGACATAGGCTTGAAACATTGGTCATTTCATCGATACCGCAGGAAATAATCTTAGGCATCGACTTCTGGCAGCGGTTCAGTGTAGTTTTGGATATGAAAGGGTGGCAGTGGACGTCCGTGGCCTCGGTTGAAGGGAGCTCGGGTCAAGCACTGCGGAGTTGGACTCGTTTATTGCCAGAGGAGGTAGAGACTTTAGAAAGATTGTTGAAGGAGCAGTTCGGCTTAATGGGTGACGAGCTGGGCTGCGCGAAAGGGGTGAAGCATGTTATCAAGACTACAGCCTCGCTGATTAAGCAGCGTTACTATCCGTTCTCACCGGCGGTACAGAGCCAGATAAATATGGAGCTGGACGAGATGCTGCAGATGGGTGTGGTTGAACCGTCGTCAAGCCCATGGTCCTCACCAATCTTATTGGTCCCGAAGAAAGATGGGTCCTACCGGTTCTGCGTGGACTCCGGAAGGTGAGCGCGGTATATGAAAAAGATGCATATCCGCTGCCAT
Organism: Nemotelus nigrinus; assembly: GCA_947369275.1. NCBI lineage: Eukaryota > Metazoa > Arthropoda > Insecta > Diptera > Stratiomyidae > Nemotelus > Nemotelus nigrinus. The sequence continues at coordinate 86,357,489 of OX376374.1, forward strand.
ACATCTCGGCTTCCCTAGACAAGCTGAGGAATGCCAAGTATCTGTCGACGTTGGACGTTAAGTCTGCGGAGGACTCTAGGCGGAGGACTCTAGGCAATATACTGTGTTTACCGTACCAGGAAGGGGCTTGTCCCACTTCTTGAGGATGCCTTTTGAGCTCCACAATGCGGGGGCCACTTGGCAAAGGCTGATCGACACAGAAATCGGACCCGCACTGGAGCCTTTCGTCTTTACGTACCTCGACGACGTAATAATTGTAACCGAAACATTTGAGCGGCATATAGAATTGCTGAAAGAGGTGTTTGTTCGGTTGAGAAAAGCAGGATTGTGTGTCTCGAGAGAAAAATGTCAATTTTGCAGGGCGCAGTTGAAATATCTTGGCTACCTGGTTGATGTCGAGGGCCTACATGTAGACCCCGAAAAGGTGAAAGCGGTGAAAGAATTCCCACGTCCCACTTCCGTTAAGCAAATCAGGCAACTGTTGGGGATGGTATCCTGGTACCGTCGTTTCATACCGGATCACGCAACAATGGTGGCACCTCTAAGCGATTTATTGAAAAAAGGTCGCAAGTTTGAGTGGACTGACGAGTGTGCCCGTGCGTTCGCTGCGTGTAAAAAAAGGCTTACAACGACACCGGTATTATCGTGCCCCGACTTTACACTTCCTTTCAAGGTGCAAACAGATGCGTCAGACGCTAAACCAGGCACACCCAACGGGTGAGAAGGTGGTGTGCTACCTGAGTTGTGCGCTTTCAAAGCAAGAGAGAAAATACTGCGTGACGGAAAGAGAGTGTTTAGCCGTATTGTGGGCTGTCGACAAGTTTCGGCCCTACATAAAGGGGACCAGGTTCGTAGTTATTACTGATCATCATTCGCTGGTCTGGCTTCACAATCTTAAGGATCCGACGGGCAGATTAGCGAGGTTGGCAGTAAGACTACAGCAGTTTGAATTCGAAGAAGTCCACCGGCGGGGGAAGGAACACCTAGTGCCCGATGCGCTGTCACGAGCGATCAACGGGGTAGACGTCGTCTCCGTTTCTCAGGGGCCAGAGAAGTGGTACTCAAAAATGCTGGATAGGGTACGGAATGACTCAGACAGGTACTTGGAGTGGAATATTTTAGGAGATGTGTTGTGGAAACAATCCCCGGGAATAGTAGTGGACGAGGAAGCCGACATGAAGTGGAAGAAAGTGGTACCTAAGATAGGGAGGGGAGCTATACTCAAGCGATACCATGACGATCCAAAGGCGGGGCCTATGGGTGCCGTACGCACGTTGGCTCGGATCACGCAAAACTTTTATTGGCCAAAAATGCGAACCGATATCAGAAGGTACGTGAAGAGTTGTAAAGTATGCCAGGCGTGCAAAGTGGAACGTAAAGCACCGATTGGCCTTATGTCCACTAGGGCCGGCGAGGCAAAATCTCCGTGGGAGATGATTTGCGTGGATCTCGTCGGACCGCTCCCACGGTCAACGAGGGGCCACGCTTATATTTCGACAATTATCGACTATGTCACGAAATATTCTGTGATACTGCCAATGCGGTCGGCGAAAGCGTCAGCCGTTTTCCGTTTGTTGGAAGAAAATGTATTCCTGGTAAACGGGGTCCTTAGGGTTCTGGTATGTGATAACGGAGTGCAATTCGTGGGCAGACAATTCAGGCAAGCTGCAGAGGAGTACGGGGTACAAGTTAGCTATACGACGTTGTATCACCCACAGACAAATCCGGCTGAACGTCGAAATCAAGATATAAAATCTGCTGCTGCTATGCCTCTGACAATCATTGCGTATGGGACCAGTATCTGGCTCATATTGCGTGCGCCCTACGCACGTATAAACACGAAGTCACGGGTTTCACTTCATACTTTCTAAACTTCGGGAGAGAGATTATTACGTTTAGGGAAGAGCTGGAGCCACCAGCAGGATCGCAAGAAGCGTTTTCACCACTCAAAAATGCGAGGAAGTTAGAAAGGATACGGGAAGAGGTTGTCCAGAGAATGAAGCGGGCGGCGGCTTCAAGTTAAAAGCGGTATGATCTCCGTCGACGCGCAGAGAACTTTCAGGTAGGGCAAAGAGTTTGGCGGAAGAATTACGTGCTGTCGAATGCCAGTAAGAGTTTTTCAGCGAAATTAGCCCCAGCATACGTCGGACCTTTTACGCTAAGAAGGAAGACGTCGGCGTGAACCTACGAATTGGTGGACGAGAAGGGTAAACCTGCTGGGAAGTGGCATGCGAAAGACCTTAAACGGTATGTTGAAAGTATTCCTGTATTTGAAGATAGCTAGAAGCTTTGTTCTAGGCGTCCGCGGATAGCCTTTAGTTAGAAGTTGTCAATGTACTATAAGAGGGCGAGAAAGGATTACTTTAGGATAACATAGTCGTAGGTTAATAGAATAGGGAATTCGTGAATATCGAATTCACGTACGATTGAACGATACCTTTCCCGGTTTTCGACATTTTACGGTAATGGTAGCAAATTAGGGGCCCCGGATATGTGCTAGCTCAATGACCAGATCGCGAGGTGTGATATCTAGACATTTGGCACTTAGTGTAAAGGCACAAGGTAGATTTTCATTAGGAATAAGATAGCGTAGTGGTGCTGGTTTTAAATAGCCTAGTGGTGGTGGGTTAAGATAATCGATCGTTAGAATAATTGGGTGGTGGTTAAATTAATTGATAGCTCAGTCAAGTAATCATGGTTAAAACTGTAGTTAAGATTGAATTTAGGTTAGTAGAGAGGTAAGTTGTATAGGATATAAGTACTAGTGTGATTGTACTTGAAAGCAATTCCGTCAGGTTGGTGGTGGATCCGATTTAGCTTTTATTTCTTTTCCTTTTTCCTTCGTTCCTTTTCTTTTCGTTGTTCTTTCCTTCTGGGTTCCTTTTCATATTTAATTCATTTCTTTTGCTGTTGTCTCTTCAATTTGCTCCGTTGGCGGTAGTAGGAATGGTGATCCTAAAAACGAGTTCAGTATATTTTAGAATTTTGCTTGTATAAAGTAGACATATACCAACACCGTTCATGCCACGAGACGAGACGTACAACACTAACATGCATGGGTAGAGATAGTGTCAGAAGAGAAATGGTAGAATGAAATTTAGGAGTGAATGAGTGTGATAGAACCAATGATCGTAAGGAACAACAGAGAATTCAAATAGGCAGGTGATTTTCAAACACTGAGTTCGGAAACTAAGTTCTCAAGAATTTTGACGGAATACTTACCTTCGGCTCAAAATCGAATCAAGAAGTTGGATCGGGAGGAACATCGCCGAGAATTCCCTAGTCATTCTCTGCGGAGGGGGGTAATGTCACGGTTCCCACTCGAAGATGTCGCGGTACTCACGTGAACAAAAAAAGGGCGGTGCGCGAAGGGCAATCGAGTCCGGGGAGAAACACCTCGCGGTAGGCCAAATTGTATGGTTAGGAAGTAAGAGGATCGAGCCGCCAACGCCTAGCGACCCTACGGATGAAGCAGTTCGGCATCGTCAAGCCAAGACAGTCGTGGTCGAAAAATCAACACCACAACCAGCGTCTGCTTTGACCCACCGGTGGACGAACCTGGAGAGCTGCCTGGAACACAACACAAAACAACGTAACCATCCGAACAACGAGACGTATGCGAGCGCCAAACGTAGTAGCCAAGGGATTTCATGAGCACACGGACCTAAAAAGAGAATATAAACTGCGATATTCCAACTGAAAAACTTAACCTGTGGAGCTGCCTAAAACACAACACCAAAACAACGTAACCATCCGAACAACGAGACGTATGCGAGCGCCGAACGTAGTAGCCAATGGATTTTACGAACACATGGACCTTAAAGAAAACATAAACTACCATAAGATATCCTATTATATTTCCGAATAATACTGGGAATTGAAGAAACATCGCATGCAGCATTAGTACTGCCAGTAAGAGCTCGTGCAAAATAAGGTGAATGCCCGACCACAAAGTGCATTGCTCTAACCATGCAAGAAGTGCATGATAGTTGCAGGCAGGCTCAACGGTCCAAAGAAGTACCGCTAAAACAGGACTCGGAACCAATAGTCAAGGTTCCGTGTGGGAGTCAACGAGAGCACTGTGGTCATTCTGCTATAAGGAAGAGGTGAAGTTGGTCGATCGGCTGCAACTTGCGGAGTTTAATATATATTATTTTTCTTTCCAAAATTTTCACGAGGAAAACCTACCTGGTTAATGAATTTAGAATCTTTCGGACGGGAATACGAGTAGAGGATTTTGGCTGAACCTGGTGGAGAATATCGAGCGAAGGCGGTTATGACATCGACAGATCGAGAATCTCGCATAGTGCGCGCGATTGAATTCGAATTTCTATGTTTGAACGAGGAATTTGCTAACATTACAGCGGCACGATAGCGAAAGAAACGAATATAACGTATCAGGGGAAGTACCTGTTATTGCACAGCAGAAGATCGATGGAGGTCAGGCGAATCTACGAGGAAAATTGAATTGGAGGTACGTCACGTGAATAATTAGTTTTAGTTAGTTAAATGAAACAAAACAGTAGAAAGAAGAGGTTGTTGATCATTGTAAAGATTGCTAAACCGATATAGCTCAATAAGTTCTATTTTAAGTAAGATCGCGGCGCCGTATTGGATTGTGTTTAGATTGAAGAGATAACATTAAAGTTCATTGGAGTTTGTAATAAGAAATTGTGACGGGTGTTTTTCCTCAGCGGTTTAGTTGGTTTAGTTGGTATTCGATTCGGGGAAAAGAAGTTAGAGCCGCACCGAATTCTCGTTTCGCGGTGGCGGTAGTTTTTGGCAGCAGCGGGTTTTCAGAAACGAGTGGCGCCCGAACTCACCCTTCTCGAGTGAGCTAAGCCGCCCGAGGCTGCCCCCTCGTCCTTTGCAGGAGGAATCGGAGTTATTTGCGTTGTGAAGAAGGTCGTACGGTAACAAATTGGTGACCAACGTGGGGCAATAACGGTTCTAGTGGCGAAACGTTAATTTGCGGAAGTCGTACAGAAATTGACTAGCCAAGTCCCAAATTGTGGGAAAGCCTTTAGGTGCGTGAATTTACATTACTTGGAATTCGTATCTAAAGTATATGTATATGTATAAGTATATGTATATGTATATATATATGTATATATATATATATATATATATATATATATATATATATATATATATATATATATATATATATATATATATATATATATATATATATATATTATTGATACAAAATTATCATATTCCTATCTGAATTCTGGTATAGTGCGAGCCAAAGTGTGTACAGTGTGGACGGGTGTGAGTGTGCATAGTGAAATTTACTCGTATGAATGTGGATCGAATTTGGAGTGCATGTGTAGAGTAGGATAGCTATTAAGAGGCCATTTCTTTTTCTTGAGGAAGGCGGCTGGCCTTGAAGGAATTCGGTTCTGTTGATTTGAGTCATATGATATTGGGATCTGTGAAGTGAATCGTGTAGCAAATGCTTACAAAGTAGTGGAATATCGTGGTCATAAATATCCCTGGTGTACACGTATACTAGCTGACTGTTACTCTTATCTCATATAAATTGATATATACATTCCCGGAGTCACATACTGGCTATTTGAATTCTGAAGCGTTTGTAGGAAATAGCGGGTTGAGAGTGGTGATAGAAGTAAGCTAGAGTTTTTGTGGGCAGGTTCAAGGGTGCGCGGAATAGTGGATAAGAGATTGCGTTTCATAGGTTTGATCAACGGAATCTTAGCGAATATCGTTAAAGACGTACAGAGTTGAGGAAGGGGAAATTTTACTAAAAACTTATAAACTATAAAGAGCTATACGAGGAGCCTATTCATCATGAACATTTCAGTAGATCGTTTGAACAAAGTTGAACTTACATATGAGCTCGCCATTCGGGGTTTCCCAGTAGACACAGTGGATGCGATGAGGAAATCTTTGAGGGCGGCGCTAAAGGCTGAAACGGAGCTGGATACATCCTATGTCGGAGCAGACTACCCATTTGACTACGCGACGGACCACGCGGAGCTGACGGCAAACGCATCGGAAGTTGAAGAACTGGTAGGTCGGGTTACAGGTGATAGGACGGCATCGGATTATCTCAAGGTGAGAGCGAAAATCGAATTCGGCTTCCTGCGGCTGGCAAATATGCAGGCGGTGACCATCGAGCAAAAGAATGAAGCGATGTCACTACGGAATAGGTTCATCCTGGCGATGGGTTTCTTGGTGGAGAAGGTAGAAGATTCAAGCGGCGATGAGGCGGAACAGCCGAGCGAAGCCCAAGCGGCATCTGCAACACAAACAGCACGGGGCACTAGTCTAGCGGAAGTGGCGAAATGGGGCTTTAAGTTCAGTGGTGATTCGACAAGTTCTGTTAATGCCTTTTTAGAACGGGTCGAAGAGTTGCGTCAGGCACGTGGACTCACGCAATCGCAGCTTTTCAGGGCAGCAGTCGATCTCTTCGATGGGTGGGCTCTAATTTGGTTTAGGGCTAACCGAAGCCTTGTTGAGTGTTGGGACGAGTTGAAGGCAGAATTTTTGCCCTCAGACTACGAAGATCGCCTCTGGCAAGAGATTCGGAGACGCACCCAAGGTGAGAATGAGTCCATGGGGGTGTATGTGGCGGTCATGGAGTGTCTTTTCGGCAGACTGAAGAATAGTTGCTCGGAGGAAGAAAAGCTTCGTACGTTAAGAAGAAACATCGTGCCGTTCTACCAGCAGCAGCTGTGTCTAACGCAAATATCTTCTATATCAGAACTGGTGAAGATGGGGCTTACCTTAGATGCTACGAGGGTATCGGTGGCAGCGTTTGTGCCTCCAAATACGCGATCGAGGCGATGTCTGGAGCCAGACTTGGCGTACGTGAGTACTGATGCTACGAAACGGGTGGCTGTAGTGTCGGATCCAAGGCGGGTTAGATGCTGGAATTGTAAGAGAGAAGGACATGTGTCGAGGGATTGCTCTGAGCCGAGGCGTTGCTTTGGATGCGAGCGACCGGGAGTAATGCTGTCCGCATGTCCATCCTGTCAGACGAGAGCTAGCGGCTCTGACACTCAAGAGCGGCGGGGCGCGCAGAGGTCGGGACACGACCGTCAAGCTCGCTAGGCGGCCGAGCGAACAGGAAACCAAGGCCGAAACGGGGAAGACATCGGGCTAACGTTGACTACGCGTTAGTTCATAATAGTCATGACAGTCGCCTGCACTTAAAAGTGGAGGTCGACGGTACGACGATGGTGGGGCTGTTAGATTCGGGTGCGAGTCGCACGATTCTGGGCCGGAAAGGTTGGTCACGGTTGGCCGGTAAGGGGTTGGTACTGAAACGAGACGGAGTTGAAGAGGTTCAGCTCTCGAATGGAGTTACGTGTATGGTAGACGGGGCTGTGGGGTTGGAGTTTGCTATGAACGGAAGTAGACATAGGCTTGAAACATTGGTCATTTCATCGATACCGCAGGAAATAATCTTAGGCATCGACTTCTGGCAGCGGTTCAGTGTAGTTTTGGATATGAAAGGGTGGCAGTGGACGTCCGTGGCCTCGGTTGAAGGGAGCTCGGGTCAAGCACTGCGGAGTTGGACTCGTTTATTGCCAGAGGAGGTAGAGACTTTAGAAAGATTGTTGAAGGAGCAGTTCGGCTTAATGGGTGACGGGCTGGGCTGCGCGAAAGGGGTGAAGCATGTTATCAAGACTACAGCCTCGCTGATTAAGCAGCGTTACTATCCGTTCTCACCGGCGGTACAGAGCCAGATAAATATGGAGCTGGACGAGATGCTGCAGATGGGTGTGGTTGAACCGTCGTCAAGCCCATGGTCCTCACCAATCTTATTGGTCCCGAAGAAAGATGGGTCCTACCGGTTCTGCGTGGACTCCGGAAGGTGAGCGCGGTATATGAAAAAGATGCATATCCGCTGCCATACATCTCGGCTTCCCTAGACAAGCTGAGGAATGCCAAGTATCTGTCGACGTTGGACGTTAAGTCTGCGGAGGACTCTAGGCGGAGGACTCTAGGCAATATACTGTGTTTACCGTACCAGGAAGGTGCTTGTCCCACTTCTTGAGGATGCCTTTTGAGCTCCACAATGCGGGGGCCACTTGGCAAAGGCTGATCGACACAGAAATCGGACCCGCACTGGAGCCTTTCGTCTTTACGTACCTCGACGACGTAATAATTGTAACCGAAACATTTGAGCGGCATATAGAATTGCTGAAAGAGGTGTTTGTTCGGTTGAGAAAAGCAGGATTGTGTGTCTCGAGAGAAAAATGTCAATTTTGCAGGGCGCAGTTGAAATATCTTGGCTACCTGGTTGATGTCGAGGGCCTACATGTAGACCCCGAAAAGGTGAAAGCGGTGAAAGAATTCCCACGTCCCACTTCCGTTAAGCAAATCAGGCAACTGTTGGGGATGGTATCCTGGTACCGTCGTTTCATACCGGATCACGCAACAATGGTGGCACCTCTAAGCGATTTATTGAAAAAAGGTCGCAAGTTTGAGTGGACTGACGAGTGTGCCCGTGCGTTCGCTGCGTGTAAAAAAAGGCTTACAACGACACCGGTATTATCGTGCCCCGACTTTACACTTCCTTTCAAGGTGCAAACAGATGCGTCAGACGCTAAACCAGGCACACCCAACGGGTGAGAAGGTGGTGTGCTACCTGAGTTGTGCGCTTTCAAAGCAAGAGAGAAAATACTGCGTGACGGAAAGAGAGTGTTTAGCCGTATTGTGGGCTGTCGACAAGTTTCGGCCCTACATAAAGGGGACCAGGTTCGTAGTTATTACTGATCATCATTCGCTGGTCTGGCTTCACAATCTTAAGGATCCGACGGGCAGATTAGCGAGGTGGGCAGTAAGACTACAGCAGTTTGAATTCGAAGAAGTCCACCGGCGGGGGAAGGAACACCTAGTGCCCGATGCGCTGTCACGAGCGATCAACGGGGTAGACGTCGTCTCCGTTTCTCAGGGGCCAGAGAAGTGGTACTCAAAAATGCTGGATAGGGTACGGAATGACTCAGACAGGTACTTGGAGTGGAATATTTTAGGAGATGTGTTGTGGAAACAATCCCCGGGAATAGTAGTGGACGAGGAAGCCGACATGAAGTGGAAGAAAGTGGTACCTGAGATAGGGAGGGGAGCTATACTCAAGCGATACCATGACGATCCAAAGGCGGGGCCTATGGGTGCCGTACGTACGTTGGCTCGGATCACGCAAAACTTTTATTGGCCAAAAATGCGAACCGATATCAGAAGGTACGTGAAGAGTTGTAAAGTATGCCAGGCGTGCAAAGTGGAACGTAAAGCACCGATTGGCCTTATGTCCACTAGGGCCGGCGAGGCAAAATCTCCGTGGGAGATGATTTGCGTGGATCTCGTCGGACCGCTTCCACGGTCAACGAGGGGCCACGCTTATATTTCGAAAATTATCGACTATGTCACGAAATATTCTGTGATACTGCCAATGCGGTCGGCGACAGCGTCAGCCGTTTTCCGTTTGTTGGAAGAAAATGTATTCCTGGTAAACGGGGTCCTTAGGGTTCTGGTATGTGATAACGGAGTGCAATTCGTGGGCAGACAATTCAGGCAAGCTGCAGAGGAGTACGGGGTACAAGTTAGCTATACGACGTTGTATCACCCACAGACAAATCCGGCTGAACGTCGAAATCAAGATATAAAATCTGCTGCTGCTATGCCTCTGACAATCATTGCGTATGGGACCAGTATCTGGCTCATATTGCGTGCGCCCTACGCACGTATAAACACGAAGTCACGGGTTTCACTTCATACTTTCTAAACTTCGGGAGAGAGATTATTACGTTTAGGGAAGAGCTGGAGCCACCAGCAGGATCGCAAGAAGCGTTTTCACCACTCAAAAATGCGAGGAAGTTAGAAAGGATACGGGAAGAGGTTGTCCAGAGAATGAAGCGGGCGGCGGCTTCAAGTTAAAAGCGGTATGATCTCCGTCGACGCACAGAGAACTTTCAGGTAGGGCAAAGAGTTTGGCGGAAGAATTACGTGCTGTCGAATGCCAGTAAGAGTTTTTCAGCGAAATTAGCCCCAGCATACGTCGGACCTTTTACGCTAAGAAGGAAGACGTCGGCGTGAACCTACGAATTGGTGGACGAGAAGGGTAAACCTGCTGGGAAGTGGCATGCGAAAGACCTTAAACGGTATGTTGAAAGTATTCCCGTATTTGAAGATAGCTAGAAGCTTTGTTCTAGGCGTCCGCGGATAGCCTTTAGTTAGAAGTTGTCAATGTACTATAAGAGGGCGAGAAAGGATTACTTTAGGATAACATAGTCGTAGGTTAATAGAATAGGGAATTCGTGAATATCGAATTCACGTACGATTGAACGATACCTTTCCCGGTTTTCGACATTTTACGGTAATGGTAGCAAATTAGGGGCCCCGGATATGTGCTAACTCAATGACCAGATCGCGAGGTGTGATATCTAGACATTTGGCACTTAGTGTAAAGGCACAAGGTAGATTTTCATTAGGAATAAGATAGCGTAGTGGTGCTGGTTTCAAATAGCCTAGTGGTGGTGGGTTAAGATAATCGATCGTTAGAATAATTGGGTGGTGGTTAAATTAATTGATAGCTCAGTCAAGTAATCATGGTTAAAACTGTAGTTAAGATTGAATTTAGGTTAGTAGAGAGGTTAATTGTATAGGATATTAGTACTAGTGTGATTGTACTTGAAAGCAATTCCGTCAGGTTGGTGGTGGATCCGATTTAGCTTTTATTTCTTTTCCTTTTTCCTTCGTTCCTTTTCTTTTCGTTGTTCTTTCCTTCTGGGTTCCTTTTCATATTTACTTCATTTCTTTTGCTGTTGTCTCTTCAATTTGCTCGGTTGGCGGTAGTAGGAATGGTGATCCTAAAAACGAGTTCAGTACATTTTAGAATTTTGCTTGTATAAAGTAGACATATACCAACACCGTTCATGCCACGAGACGAGACGTACAACACTAACATGCATGGGTAGAGATAGTGTCAGAAGAGAAATGGTAGAATGAAATTTAGGAGTGAATGAGTGTGATAGAACCAATGATCGTAAGGAACAACAGAGAATTCAAATAGGCAGGTGATTTTCAAACACTGAGTTCGGAAACTAAGTTCTCAAGAATTTTGACGGAATACTTACCTTCGGCTCAAAATCGAATCAAGAAGTTGGATCGGGAGGAACATCGCCGAGAATTCCCTAGTCATTCTCTGCGGAGGGGGGTAATGTCACGGTTCCCACTCGAAGATGTCGCGGTACTCACGTGAACAAAAAAGGGCGGTGCGCGAAGGGCAATCGAGTCCGGGGAGAAACACCTCGCGGTAGGCCAAATTGTATGGTTAGGAAGTAAGAGGATCGAGCCGCCAACGCCTAGCGACCCTACGGATGAAGCAGTTCGGCATCGTCAAGCCAAGACAGTCGTGGTCGAAAAATCAACACCACAACCAGCGTCTGCTTTGACCCACCGGTGGACGAACCTGGAGAGCTGCCTGGAACACAACACAAAACAACGTAACCATCCGAACAACGAGACGTATGCGAGCGCCAAACGTAGTAGCCAAGGGATTTCATGAGCACACGGACCTAAAAAGAGAATATAAACTGCGATATTCCAGCTGAAAAACTTAACCTGTGGAGCTGCCTAAAACACAACACCAAAACAACGTAACCATCCGAACAACGAGACGTATGCGAGCGCCGAACGTAGTAGCCAATGGATTTTACGAACACATGGACCTTAAAGAAAACATAAACTACCATAAGATATCCTATTATATTTCCGAATAATACTGGGAATTGAAGAAACATCGCATGCAGCATTAGTACTGCCAGTAAGAGCTCGTGCAAAATAAGGTGAATGCCCGACCACAAAGTGCATTGCTCTAACCATGCAAGAAGTGCATGATAGTTGCAGGCAGGCTCAACGGTCCAAAGAAGTACCGCTAAAACAGGACTCGGAACCAATAGTCAAGGTTCCGTGTGGGAGTCAACGAGAGCACTGTGGTCATTCTGCTACAAGGAAGAGCTAAAGTTGGTCGATCGGCTGCAATTTGCGGAGTTTAATATATATTATTTTTCTTTCCAAAATTTTCACGAGGAAAACCTACCTGGTTAGTGAATTTAGAATCTTTCGGACGGGAATACGAGTAGAGGATTTTGGCTGAACCTGGTGGAGAATATCGAGCGAAGGCGGTTACGACATCGACAGATCGAGAATCTCGCATAGTGCGCGCAATCGAATTTGAACTTCGATGTTTGAACGAGGAATTTGCTAACATTACAGCGGCACGTTAGCGAAAGAAACGAATACAACGTATCAGGAGAAGTATCGGTTACGACATCGGCAGAACGAGAATCCCGTATAGTGCGCGCGATTGAATTCGAATTTCTATGTTTGAACGAGGAATTTGCTAACATTACAGCGGCACGATAGCGAAAGAAACGAATATAACGTATCAGGGGAAGTACCGGTTATTGCACAGCAGAAGATCGATGGAGGTCAGGCGAATATACGAGGAAAATTGAATTGGAGGTACGTCACGTGAATAATTAGTTTTAGTTAGTAAAAACGAAACAAAACAGTAGAAAGAAGAGGTTGTTGATCATTGTAAAGATTGCTAAACCGATATAGCTCAATAAGTTCTATTTTAAGTAAGATCGCGGCGCCGTATTGGATTGTGTTTAGATTGAAGATATAACATTAAAGTTCATTGGAGTTTGTAGTAAGAAATTGTGACGGGTGTTTTTCCTCAGCGGTTTAGTTGGTTTAGTTGGTATTCGATTGGGGGAAAAGAAGATAGAGCCGCACCGAATTCTCGTTTCGCGGTGGCGGTAGTTTTTGGCAGCAGCGGGTTTTCAGAAACGAGTGGCGCCCGAACTCACCCTTCTCGAGTGAGCTAAGCCGCCCGAGGCTGCCCCCTCGTCCTTTGCAGGAGGAATCGGAGTAATTTGCGTTGTGACGAGGGTCGTACGGTAACAAGCCCTAACGAGAAATGACTCTCAGAAATGTAGTTCTACACAAATTCTCAATCAGTTTACCATTAAGTTTGGGGTGAACAATAATTTCAGTCCAAAATAATTGAAAATTGTCAGGTGGGTTATAAAGCCGAATTTCCAATGCTGGCTTGGAGTGAAATGTGTTTGCGTACACTTTTGCTCTCATGCACTTTCACATATCTTCCTCTCTCTCTAATCAATCTCTAAAATCTGTGGTTGAACTCTAGAGTGGGACCTTTTTCAACTCCAGCGTGAAGCTTTTCGGACATATTCAAATTTTTAAATTCACTAAGAAAGAAAGAAGAAAGCGTTGCTGAAAGCTTCATTTATAGTGAAGTGTGAAGTGTTGTTTTCCGCGTTTAAAAAAGATAATGTCATAGAAAATACAGTTGGATGAATGATTTGTGCATTAAAATCAATAATGAAACAAATTCATAACCCATCTGTGATAAGAATAGTTATTATATAAAATTAAATTCAAATATATGTTACGACAGATGTCGTTGTACCTTCAAAACTCAAATTCGAAGGATTTCAGGTGTTGAAAGTTGTGAGGTTGGAGTAGGCATTGCCGGCAAATGGACAAACCAAAAGCGTATGCGATTTCAATTTGCCTTTTTTCTCCTGGGGGTCAAAAATAAAATGCGGTGTTTGAAAATGTTCAAATTTTGCCTCATTAAATTTTCGAGTGAAATGTTATAATTATTACGTTCCATTAACGTTACCATAGTTTTTGATATTTAAAGGTGAAGCAAATATAGCCCTTGATCAAGACAATGATACTGCTGAAAATTAAATTCACGGAATAAATGAGAATAGTTTGCCTTTAAAAAACACAATCAATAATAAATCGATTGAAAAAAAAATTGCTATACATGATTAATCTATATTATAGTTTTATATTACTTTTATATATCATAATAGTACAAACCATAAACATATATTATTACGTGCCTTTCGAAGAAAGTCAAATCTATCTGCTACAGACCTACTTAATGTTCAGCATCAATGATAATTTGAAAATCTGCTGAAGTATTCCTTGCAAGCTTCAGCACACTACACATATCTAAATGGTTAAATATAATAATAAATTCCTTGGCCATTGTTTTATGTGCATCCCAGCCAAGTAATCTGGGCATGGTTTAATTTTTTTTTTCATCCAAAGTAATTCGCATCATTTCAGCGCCATTGTCAGCTAGATGTTGGGTTCAAATTGACGTAATGTGCTTTTTGCTCAGCAAAAATACTGGAAATTAGTAAATGGCCAAGAGTAATTGTCCATAACTTTAATACGCTCAGCTCAGTTACCTCCATCTGCACATTCAACTCCAGACGTACTTCTACCTTCACCCAAACTTGTCCCAAACTCATTGCTTCGAAATAATTAAGAATGGCAGCAACGATTACTGCCTACTCATTTTATTCCTACAGAAATTCCTGATACAAAATCTCGCAGGATAAGTTCAGTCGATATCGAACGATCAACAAGTAAAGAAATCTAAAAAGGGTAACTTCAGTTCATGACAGCTAATGTGTACGCAGATACATTACACTCCAAGCCAGCATTCGAAACGCCGCCTAGTTCTAAAAATGAATTTATCGTATTTAAATTCCAAGCGAACATTCAAATTATTGATTTATACAACATATAAATTTATTATTTATACAACATATGTATTACAAATTATTATGTATATTATACAAATTACTAGCTAATTTGATCGCTTTAATCGTTTGTTTCCAAGGAATCTAGAAAAAATTCCGATTATATTTGTTTTTCATAAAATGCCCTCAAACTAACAATGAGTGCTACAGCTTTGAATTTTCAAAGCACAAAATGTCATCACAATTTTCGAATTTCAAAGATCCATCATTGGGAACAGGGCAGCTCTACTCTGAGATTCGGCGAAAGCTCACTCCACCATTGGAAACGCGGCCTAAATATGAAACGGAGTGTCTATATAGATCGAAAGATATACTTTGTTCACGGCTGGTCTTTTGTTGGTACAAATAATAAATGATAATTTCTTAATTTGGAGTTCAGACTTAGTTTTAACATCTACGTATGTAATTTAACAGGTTGAATTGAAGTTGATTTTATTTAAAATGCATTCAAATTCGAGTAGTGGTCAACTTAAAAGGAAAAATTCACAAAAAGCTTTGGGAACTTGTGTAATACAGCTAATTAGCCTATAATTACCTAAAATTAGGAATAGTTAGAATCAGAAAGTAAAGCTGCTATTAGTGGATGATTCGATTTATGGCAATTACGTAGAAATTT
The DNA here is from genome assembly GCA_947369275.1 of Nemotelus nigrinus. NCBI lineage: Eukaryota > Metazoa > Arthropoda > Insecta > Diptera > Stratiomyidae > Nemotelus > Nemotelus nigrinus. The sequence goes on from OX376374.1 coordinate 86,372,732, forward strand.
ATTTATTATATTTTATTTATTTATTCAAAAAAGTTCATCCAATACAGATTTGTAAAATTGCATAATGATATACTATTTTGAACTTCTTTCTACAATTCAGATAGATCGATAGATAGATAGATAGACCTTTATTCAACATTTTTCTTTTATTTTAGAAGAATGGAAATTCAACTGACCCAGGCTACTAGAGTTTTTACAAACTGTAAGTAGAAGCTAAAACTTTGCTGCTAAAGATTTAATATATTAATTAATTTAGTTTTGCAAAGAAAATTTACAAAAAATGTTACTTATAAACTTAAAAAATTAATCATTTATATTAATCCTAATATTAACCTAACCGTAAAAAAAACTTCAATTAGTAGAGATGAAAGTAAGTAAATGTTGCATCAATTCAGTATGTCCCGATTAGTAAATGCAAGAAGAGGGTTATTTGTGTTACGAAGTTTAGCATAGAAAGCAATCGTGTGTTTTTATAAGAGTTTCTGTACCATTGGCATTTGTGCAGTGCAATGCAGGGTTATTTAATGACATTATCAAACATTTATTTTGGGCGATTTACAATTTTTTGATGTAAGTGTTGACACACGTACTCCATACTGTAGCTCCGTAAGATATAATGGGCTGTAAAGCAAATTGATAAAGGAGCAGTTTGTTAAATTAAGAAATGTGCGATTTTCGATTCATGAGGGGGAGAGAATTTTAACAGACATAGATATCTTGCCGCAAACGTAGCTCACATGTTCACTAAAGGATGCACTTTTATCAAACATCATGTCGAGGTATTTGATTTTGGTGCTTCATTCAAAGCGTTGTCCTTAAAAGTTAATAGGGCTGCAAGGAAGACTGATGAGGTTTCTTTTTTTCGTGAAAAAGATTGCTAAGGTTTTTTTACACCTATTAAATTATTGATGAATTTGTTCAAGCTTGTTTTGCAAAGTGTGTGGTATCTTGTGAGGGTAGTGCTCGCTTGTATATAAACAAGTGTCATCTGCATACATAGCCACTTCACATTGTGAGTCAATAGGAATGTCTGTAGTATATATATTAAACAGTGTGGGACTCAAAACAGCTCCTTGAAGTTCTCCTGCTGAAATATCTTTGAAAGACGAGAGCTGATTATAGACCTTCACCGAGAACTTGCGGCCAGAAAGGAAGAATTTACAATGTTTATAATTTAAGTTGGACACCCAAAGTATATTAATTTGTAAATAAGACCCTGATGCCATACCAAGCTGAACGCCTTTTCAATATCTAGAGTAGCTAGCTCTACTGACTTTTCAGCTTTTAGAGATTCAGAAATTTATTGAGACACTTTGTAAAGCTGATGAGTAGTTGAAAGTTTCTGCCAAAAGCCAAACTGATAATTTGGGATGATATAAGATGCTCGTGGGAATGCTTGAATACTTTTCAGTAAGATTTTTGCAAAAACCTAACTGAGTATAGGAAGTAGGTTAATAAGACTGAAGTTTTTTGCAGCTCCAGAGTTTTTTCCAGGATTTTTTACGAGTAGAATGGCTGCCTTTTTCCATTCTGAGGGATAGTAGCCATATTTTATGCAGGCATTGAAAATAAATGTGAAAAGCACTACAGCTTTCTTCGGCAGGTTTTTAAGGACAAGGTTAGAAATACGATCACCACCAGGGGTTTTACGGTTTTTCAAGGTTTGAATCACCTTCAACAAATTTTTGGGCATGCACATGACCTTTTTTATATCTTCCTGGTAAAATTTTGATTGCTGCCATAACAATACTGTTTGTGATAGTGTTGCTCATGTAGGATGTAGTGTTATGTGCATTCTGGAAATGATTTACGGTGTTACCGACCTCCCCTGGACGGTAATACGACCCCTTCTCCTTCTACTGGGGAAATGGGCGACAGCCACGGGTGGCTCGCTCACACCGAGAGGGGTGGATTCGGGCGCCACTCGTTTAAAACCCGCGCTGTCTACAAGCCAGTCTCCGCGAAACGAGAATTCAGGCGGGCAACACTTTCTCTTTCCACGAAATTTACCACGAATGGATACAACGGCGATTACTTAAATTTACACACTTTATTTCTGGAAATAAGTTCGCTTCTTCAAACTACCAACTGCGGCGCCGATCCCTAACGATACACAGCTTGTCGCTAACAGCCCTAATCTATCTATCGTTAAATATCTCTTCTTGCGGCCTCTAGCCCAACTACAATCTACCAACTAAATAAGAAAACTTAACGTACCTTAGCTAATATCGCGACTCCTCCCGGGGCTTTCCCCAATTAGTACGTCGTCCCCGAATTTCAGTCGAGATGATGGTTATCTGCCGTCGCCTAATCCAATGTCGCACCCAACATTTCAGACCGCCAGCTTGCCAATTTTTGATGCGCAGATAGTTATTCCGTCCTCATCAAAGATCCAATTCGAAAAATCAACGCTCAGACCGCCAGCTCGCCAATTTTCGATGCGCAGATAATTACTCCGTCCTCATCAAGGATCCGATTCGAGAAATCAACGCTGCTGCGCCAATCACAATCCGTGGTCAACGTGAAAGGAAAGAAATTATTATCAATTTCACCCAAAACTTCGTCACTTTTTATTTTCCTCGACTTACGTCTTCGACTGCCGGCTACCAAAAGAGACCCACTACTCGCTTTCCATTTCCACTTAGCCTCGGTGGACGATAAGTTTCCCGCTTTAGCGGAATTCATGGGAACCGTTTTCCCTTTTTCTTTCTACCATACATTCTGTATTCGGGGGCAATGCACTGTTGCACTTGGGTGCATCGGAAGAAAAGCTTTTGAATAGAATTTTCGCACTCGGCGGTCCAAACGCCTTCCGATTCCGTCCAGTCGGCTGGAAATATCGACGCTTCCAGCCGTTGGCGGCGTCCCTGTCACCGATCATCGTCGTGGTTTGACGTTTCGTCTGAAAGTTTAGAGTGTGTTTACATAAATTCACTTGGGACTCGATTCAGCATCTCATAAAAGACCATCGACATCCAAATCAAAGTGAAATTGATCGGTCTTAGCTTATAATCAATTAATTGCTGATTGATTAAAACATCCAGAACTACTCACAAATGAGGTTTAGTCGTCGCACGGCAATGCCAAATAATCGGTTGAGTTTTCACGAATCGCGCGATAATATACAAATGCAGGATACGTATCGATGACGAAGACATTTCGATGGAGGGTACCTTCCGTCCGAGCGTCTAGGACCGGAAAGCAAGTGCAAGGGAATATGTCGAGCTGTATCGTCAAGGATATTCTTTGGTTGCGTGGCCATGGCTGCTCTGATCGTTCCAAACGTTTGCATTTCGTTACTGGTCACCTACGAGATGGAACGTGAGGTTTTTCAGTCGATCGACTACCATGACGAGGTTATGCCCGATGAGCAACGAGTCTGGTTCGATCTGGATGCAGCGAGGCATTGGCTGTAAAACGGAATGCAAGACGAGCCAGAAATGTGAATTTGTTTGCTGGTGGCCGGAAAGGTGAACACGACGAAGACTGTTCATGTTAATCCCTCAGCGAATTCGGAAATGTCCCAAATCGGGCATCTTCCACCCTTCGACGTCGGATATGGAAGGTGATTTTCAGGTAAGGGTTGTTTGGGTAAATTGCTCCTCTCGTGGCTGGTACGCTTCCGAGTCACGATGATTGCGGTCATGTAGTAGTGTTTTGGTTTTAATCTTCGGGGCTTGCTGGCGTGTGGCTGCATCGTCGAAAGGAGCGTTACTTAGGCTATCTATTGTTCTTCTATTTTCCAATTATTTATGTTTTTTTTCTTATCACACTAATTCCATCTACTAATATAATATTTACAAAGTCAATGCACTAAGCCGTCTCGCTGGTGTATCCATTGACCTAACGCGTAATAAATTTTAATCAGCCTCCTCCATAGCTTCAACTAAACTCCTCTACAAATTGTCAATTTTTAAACCAGTTATTATCAATATTAGGAAAAGATATGCAAAAATCAAATTTTGCATAATATGTTTCAGACTAAGTGAAAATTCACATATGAGGTTTCATACTAGTTTCTCCTAAATAATTCTTCTGCATCAAACAACCTAAATACTTGATACAATACAACAATGCGTAGCTGTTAAAATATCCCTAAGCAATACACTGCACACATAGTTATGCACTTATAATAGCAATAATATTACAAGTATTATATAACTTTACATTATGTAACATCAACCATAATAATGCAAACATTAAAAAAATTACATGCATGATACATTATCAGAAACACTCATATTTTTGCAAAAACCAAATCATAATAATACATTAAGTAAAATAATTAATAATGCGTACATTATGCAAAAAAAAACTACTTCGAAAAAAAATATCCCGCGTCTTACTCGATTTTTCCCGTTCCAAATACTTCGAGCGAGACGAATGCCTTTCGAGTCGCAATCGCACCAAGTACGAGTCGAGCGCAAGTCGACCCGTGTGAGTTAGTCATGACGACCCGTGTGAGTTAGTCATGACGACCCGTGTGACATATTAACGACTTTTCGAAGAAAATTCAGTATTGAACTTGCTTCGCCGAAAATTCAGATTTATTTTTATAGAAAAAAAAAATTATATATATATATATATATATATATATATATATATATATATATATATATATATATATATATATATATATATATATATATATATATATATATATATATATATATATATATATATATATACATATATATATTAGCAAAATGATTAAGGGAGATAATCTCTGGAGTGGCCGATCCGATTGAGCTGAAATTTTTGGAGGACATAGATGTATGTATATAGTGAGTAGGTCCATGATTTCTTAGAGTTAAGCTATCTTTAACCCTTTGGTGGTGGCGGGCGTTTTAGTGAATTTAATAGTACTCCTTTATATCGAAGCAGTGTAAATTTTTGGTTAAAATAGTATTAGGAATGAAAACTTATTATGTTTTAAGCTTGTTTTTGACAAAAAATTGGAAGTTTTGAGCCGTGTGTGGGTGCTGAGTGCCTAAAAGTAAGCAAGGATTTTTTTTCAGGATCATCGTGATCATCATTTTTAGATCATCGTGAAAATTGCAAAGCGTGTTGATGTTGATCAAAACTTAACACGTATGGATTTTCATAATAGTGCGGACAATTTTGTAGCTACGGCAAGCTCCTGAAAAAAAACCTTCAAACCAACGACTCTCCTGAAAAAGATTTGCTTTTTGACAAAAATTTCAAATCATTGATAAATTTTAACTTTTGTTCATCATGTCAAATTGAAATTTTCAAAATTCCGTTTTGTGCAAGAACGGCAACCCATCACCAAATTACTCCTATTTTCAGCACTCAAAACTTTTGTTCACGAGAACTGACGACCGGCTTATCCAATCATTATGAAATTCGCTAGACATATTGGTACTAATTAGGACCAAGTCCGATAGGAGTGATTTGGAAATGCAAGGAACACTGTGGCAGTGGTACCATCTTGAAAAATCACTGAAAAAAACTGCTTTTTGGCCTATAACTTCCGATTCAGCCATCACATTTTAACAAAATTCACAGAATATTTGGAACTAACTTCAAGCAATATTTGATGAAAATTTGGCTGAAAAATTAGTATAGAGTTGCCAGCTATGGTAATTTTTGTCTACGAAATATTGTAAATTTGGTCAGTAAAATAAAGCTTTTTACCCTATAACTTCCGGTCCAGTGATGAAATCAAAACAGAGTGGAAATAACTTCAAACAATATTGGATGAAAATTTGGCTGAAAAGTTAGAAAAGAGTTGCCAGCTATGGTAATTTTTGTCTCCGAAATATTGTAAATTTGCTCAACAAAATAAAGCTTTTTTCCCTATAACTTCCGGTCCAGTGATGAAATCAAAACAAAGTTCATGCAGTAAATGGACCTTATTGTAAACCAAACGTTGTAGGAATTCCCTAAAAAAATCATGAAATAGCTGCCAGCTATGACCATTTTGGGATATTTTTGGAATCTCTTTACCAAGCGATTATGCCATTTGATTTGCATGGGAATGATCCTGCAATGAAAATTAACAAAAAATATTAACGGCAATAAACGTTTTGAAAATTTGAAAAGTATTGAGGGTGGTAGTCCTAAAATTCCTTTCACTCGTATAACTTCCAGCGCAGTGATTCAATTGAAACGAAATTCACAGGGTGGGTTTTACTTAACATGAAGCAGATTTCGTATAGACGAGTATTTTGCTTTGCTGCTAAAACAGGGTAACCAACATCGGATATTTTCGTAAATATTGCACCAGCAGATGCTACAGATTACATACTCAAATGTAAAGCATTAGCAATAAAAATAAGGAATCAATTTCAAAATTTGCCGAGTTTTGAAAATTTTTCGAATGGCAGCCTTAAACAACGTTTTACCGCTGAAACTTTCAATGAAATCCTGTGTGAGATTGAAATTCAAAGGATAAGTTAATTTAAGTGTGAGTTTGGTATGGTTAACTTATTGCTGCTTCGTTGGAAAAGTATTGCCAGCGCTGAATATTTTCATCATCTATGTTATAGTTTGGTTTTGTTGCTTTGGATAAGGAACGGTTGATATGATACTACGAAAAGATGTATAACGTCTTTCCAAATTTGTTGGTCACTCAAAAACAGTTTCTTCGAAATTCAGTTTTCTAGCGGTTTTGATGCGCTAGACTTTTTATTGATTAGAACAAGAAAATTAAACATGTGTCCAACCGCCCAATTGAAATTTTAATTGATTGCTTTTGTTTATGGGCAGAGAAAGCTCGATAGCGTGTAGGATGATAAAGTTTTTCCAATTATATTATTTGACGCCATTTAGGCGAAGAAAATTATTTAAACGATGAAAACTGGTGTGGATGAACAAACAAACTTTGAGATTGAATTGGGCTACTAATAAGGAATGCTACGAGCAGATTATGATGCTTAATAATCCAAATCTTATGTGTAAATAGGTCTGTTCCCATACTTTCAGTCACTGAATTTTCCTGAATCATGTGGTGGAGGAAATTCATGAAAGTACGGGAACGCTCTCATTGCATTTCCTGAAAACTGACAAACAAAAGTGTCAGTTTTCGGTTTTTGGAAGAACAATAGTGATTGTAAGGTTATCCTAAGCGGTTATAAATTATCGCCACAAAAATATTCGACCTTCATAGCAAAATTACGCAAAAAATATGTTGCTTGCCGCGCACATTTGAAACTATATACTTGCACCACACCATTTGACACTTTTCAGTATTTTTCAGTAGCTCAGACCCTACTGAATTTTACTAAAAGAGGAGAAATTTTCAGTTTTCACTAAAACGGAGTACGGGAACAGCTTCATTGCAATTAATCGCGATTAATCGCAATTAATCGTAATACGGGAATAGACCTAATATTTTATGTTACGTTGGTAGGCAAATCAATTGGTGAAATTAAATTAGGTTAGGTTGTGTTTTGGTCGCGAAAATTTAATACGTAATATTAAACGATATTCAGTTGAATTTCAGATATATAATTTTTAGAAAATTTAAGGAAATTTTAGATTTGATGGCAGTGTTTTTCTGCAAATTAGCTTTTCTAAATTATATTTTTTATACTGTAGTCTATCTTTTTATTTTAAAAGAAAATTCGTTGAATAAGACGGCTAATGAAGAAAAAATATGATTGCTCTCGCATTATTTGTAGCTGCTCAAAAATGAATATTCACGCCAAAAACATTTTCCTCTCTATCAAGAACGACAAGAAGCAATTCAGTTTTGATAAAAGAGCACATCCAATCGCAATATATATAATTTGAAATGGAAAAATGGCACAAACGTGGCTTAAGTGTAAATCTGAATGTTTTGAAAAAACGAATCCCATGACAACCCTCGTATGAGTCTGGGGATTGAAGCTGGTAGAGAGCTTCATTACAATTTTTTTAATCATTGTGAATACGAGTGTGGAGTGATTAGGTCCACGACTCACTTTACCCCTGAATTAAATCAGGCACCTAATCAGAGCTAGGTGAACTCAAAGCTTGGTGCGCGGACCCTTGTCCGAACCTGGATTCGAACCAGGGACCCCACATGCAAGAAGCCAGTGCTCTACCCTCTATGCTACTCAAGCTTCAATATGGAAGAGAACATCCCTTAATTATTGGGAGTGAAAACAATACAATGTAAATGAAATTCGCACCGAAGCCCCAATAATATTATCATACAGGACTAAATCCTTTTTTTGGAACCAGAACGCGCGGGAACTTATAACGTCTCTAGATAATCCCACATGTTGTAAAGCCTGGTGCAAAAAAAAAATTAACTTTGACTGTTAGCAGGGCATGTTTCTTACGTTTCACAAAATGTGCGATCGTCTGGTTGTTAGAAAATAGACTAGAAATGAATGCAAGCTTTTCAATTTATGTTGGGGTTTTTCCGTATATTTTATTAGAGGTACCTATAGCCATAAAATTTAATTCAGGTACATGTGTTGGTATTATTAATTATTCATTATTGTTCATTATTAATTGAAGCTGACAAAGAAAATTCATTATTATTGTCGATATCAGAAGTTTTTGATTGCCCATTTTAAAAAACTTTCACATTTTTTCACTTTCAAATTTCAAAAAACTACCGCGTCTGTTGTCGCACGAAAACATCCACATGAAATCTAAAACTCAATTGCGTTTCAAGTGATTTGGGTGATCCTATCAAATCGAAGACCTACTTTGACATTTTTATTTCAATCCAAGTCGGTCTAAGCCAGTCTAAGTCGATCTGGATTATAAGCTCGGCTAATGTCCTACGTTTTTGCGATACAATTACACAGAAAAATTCAATGTAGTGAAAAAATATAATAAAGTTTACGTGTTGAAGATGATGCTCGAAGTGCGAAAGGACACACCATACGTTGCTACACAGACATGACTCAAATTCACTTCTCCAACAGCTTTTGGTTTCATCTGTACAAACACAAAACCAAAACTCGACTTCGACTTCACCCTCAACCATCGACTCCTACTCAACATGCATTCAATCCATGAATCAAGAAAACAAGATTACGACAATGGGTGGTCACTGTTTGCGCTGCATCCTATTTCGTCACATACCGGAGACCGGTGAGTTATGGAAAAACAGTTGAGTGTCTGAATTTGTATTGACTTTTTCTTTTCATCGCATAAATAGTAGACACACAGCGCTGTCTAAATAATCATTTGTCATAAATGATCATTTAAGTGCTGTCTATCATATGGTAGTTCTAATTAAGCATCGTAAAATGACAAAATTTAAGTTCATTTAAATATCGCTTAATGATAGTTTAACCTTAATTCTTTTTCTTTGAATGATCTCACAATCAAACAATGCGAAATTATAATAATTTCTTTGTAAAAAGCTATGTATTTAAAAAATTTAAACGTCGAACTTGCGCTATTTGTACTCTAACTTAATTATTTCGAGCATAAAAGAGGCAACATGGACTTCAGACACTTTCAATTTCTTCATTTTCAATCAGCAATTTAAGTGGCCGTTTGCCTAGGCTTGTAGCCAGGGCCGGATCTTTCTCTGGAGCGAATGGAGCAGCGGCGCCGGGCGCACGTGAGAAGGGGCGCAAAGTTTATAATACCAAAAACTCATAAAAATATATCTATCATAATATCTTTAGTTCATAATAACAAAAATATGTAATTACACAAATATTCAAAGTTTATACTATTCAATTGGCAATTTATATTCTAATTTATTTTATTTTTTCTTCAATGCTTACTTTCTTCTCACAGATCGTTCCATGTCTTGTTAGTTTCAAAGCAGCCCTATTCGGATATAAAATTCACTTGCTTTGCAAGAGCAAAATTCACAAACGCGATCGCTGTTCACAATCTTAATGTTTATGAATGAATTTAGATTAGTTCATTCTACTCATTACTTTACTTCCTTGTATGCTACATTCTCCCGCCATTTGTATTTTTTCCCATACCTTCAAACAGTCGAACACAAAAATCCACAGGAGCAATTGCCCTGGTGCGAAAATCTATATTGCTCCATTTACGACTTCATTTCGTATGAAGAAAGCAAAACCATCACAACTCGCTTTATGCGTTTTCGTGTATGATTTTGGGAATTCTTGCGCCAGCGGTATCAAGGTTTTTCAAGCATTCTGGTTCCAAGTTTTCCCCTAAGTCCGTATTCCCTCATTCTCTGTTGATTTCATATTCAAATGTATTCAGAGCTGCTGGTGAATGTTCAGGTTGATAAAGCAGGTTGATATCGGCAATAGGCAGGTTGACATCGGCAATATCGGCGCGGAAATAATTTCTGAGACAGTGAAAAAATACATGCCGAAGTATGATTTTTCCTCGGTTTTCTTTGGGTGCACTTGTCCGTTAGCATGAGCAAACCCATGCAAATAAGTAGACCGTGTTTATAAGGTGATATACTGCCTTGATTCGCAAAAACGTTCTTACTATATTTTAGTACTTTCGAGATATTCAATGATTTGTGTTTTGATTTGCACTGGAGATATATGGAGAGTGCGTTTTTCAACATTGATTTTAACATACTTTAACAAAAGATAGGTTTTTCACATTTTGTAGAATGATGTATAGCGTATGCAGTTTTTGAATCCGTTGTTAACTCAAAAATGACAAACATTATCCGAATCAGGGCAGTATATGCTAGTGGAACGGGCCATAATCGGTCTTCCGGTTTATATTTTCTTTTTATTAAAGAAAACATTTTCTAATGATATACTTTCAGTTTGAGGAGCAAAATAAATTGTGGAACTTTCAGTTTTAAAACTTAACTGAATTGCGTTTGATATGGATTGTTTGATTAGTTGCGGATTTCAATTATATTTTAAAGTTGTTTGACATGAATTTGATTGTTTTTACGCTTAAATTATTTTGTAAAAATAGTTTTTGCGCTGGTTTGTTAATTTTGACTCTATCATGAGTTAAACTTTTAAAAAACTCTAGCGCACCTGAACCGCTAGAAACACTAATGTTCGAAGAACAGTAGAAGAATCGTGCAGGTTTTGAGTGCATATTCCACCACATGTGCTGCTTATTACGGCCAAACTGTTTCAAATGCCACGTTTTACTTTCGTCTTAAGAATGCATTATAACTCATATGGTGGAAGGTTTCAGATATTACCATCGGCATGAATTTCAACGTTTATGAGAGCAAAGCACGGGTTATTTATATTCGTTATCAGTTGCTTATTTCACATAATTTTGAAAGCAGCATCTCATATAACATCAATGAAGAAAATGCTCAGTGCCTGCAGCACTGTAACTGAAGTTGGTGTTTGGGGCTGCGATCCGAAAAATTTGCAGAACTTTGCGAATTGTAGCATCGGTTATTTATTTTCATTGTAAATGTTTCCGGTATGTATACTAACTGTAAGCATTTATTGATACAAAAGTAGCACAACCGACTCGTGCTGGCAACCTTTCGCCAGTATCAAAGCCAAGAATATATCAAATCTGCTTCACGTTGTTTAATTACATTCGAAGTTATAGGAGTATAAAGAAATTTAGGGTTACCTGCAGCGAGTTTTTTCAAATGATCGAAAGCTTAATATTTGCTGTTTATTGTCAGTACAATATCATTACCATTTGAAAATTCTACGATAAAACCGCTTAATAAAGATATTGCAATTAAACACAAAACCAACAATAGCTGGCAACCCTATCGTGACTTTTCAACCAAATATGGGCTGAATAATGTTTATGACAGGTTTCATTAATTGTATGAAATTCGTATTGATTTCATGACTGCACTGGAAGTTATAGGGCAAAAAGTTTTATTTTCCTGAGCAAATTTTCAAAATCAAAGACACAAAAATTACCATAGCTGGCAGCACCAATCGAATTTTTCGACCAAATTTCTATTAAACAGAGTTTAGAGTAAGGTTCAGCTACTGTGTCAATTTCATGAAAATCTGGTAACTTATTCACATTTCATAGGGCAAAAAGCAGTTTTTTTCTTTGTAATTTTTCAAGATGGCACCACTGGCACAGACTTGCCCACAATTCAAATTCGCTTCTATCAAATCTGGTCTTACTTAAGTCCAATGCATTCTGTAAATTTTAGCTGTATCTGATTATTGGTTCGTGAGTTTCCGTGAACAGAAGTTTTTGATGCTAAAAATATAGGTTAACTGGGAGAGGGTTACCGTTCTTGTCCGACATGAAATTTCCAAAGTTTTATTTTGAACGTGTAGATACAACATAAGATTTATATACAGATTGGTTTTATTGTAAGAAACGGACATTGTTTAGTACTAAGTATATGTATGTAGGTCACATCAAATTGTATTATCATCAAATTCATTCAATTCCATTGTTGGCATTAAATCGTGTAGAAAGATATACAGTCAAGTCAATAGTCGTTGTTTCGTACATTTATTGCACGCGTAATTTGACTACGCATCAATTCATTCATTTTCACTGGTCGTTTGTTATTATATTGCACTTATTCGCTGATTAATTCATGTTTTCATATTGTATTCATTTCTGTATTCAATGTATGTTGTTATTGTATTGTATTATTCGCTGATTAATTCACGTTTTCATATTGTATTAATTCACGGGTCAATTTCGCTGATGCAATTAGGCTATGTTTGTTTTATTGAACTTTGTATTTGTCAACTTAGCAATAAGTTTACATAAATAAGCTGAAGAATAACGAAACTATAGCAGTTCGACAGTATTCAGTTGTGTGTTTTATTTCTACAATTTGAAGTCGTGCTCGTTTTGCCAAGGTGTAACACCTTTGACAAATCACTTAACTATTAGCCAGGGTGCAACACCTTGACTATCAACACTCGGTAAGATAAATATCTTGCTTTGAAATTAAACCATCGTTGTTATTGTCTAGGTGCAACACCTTTGACCCGTAACAACCAATAGCCAACGTGCAACACCTTGACTAACATCAGAGTTGAGGTAAAAGAACCTTATCTTTAACATTTGGCGCCCGAGCAGGGACCTAAGTGCTACACTTAGATCCAGCAGCAGAACAATTTTTAAAGCTGAGCCAAGGCTAGTACCATCAGCAACGCGTGCTTCAAGGTTTAATATCCAGTGCGACGTTAAGAATGGAATCGCTCACCGTTCAGCAAGAAGAGAACGGGAAGGAGATTCAACGAATTGTCGTGAACTATCGGAAGGATGGTTCAGAGAGAAAGACCGTCGATTATTACAAAGAGCGTTTAAAGCGTTTAGATAATGCATGGAATGCATTCGAGGCGGTAGACACAGAGATTCGCTCGCTGAAGAATGTAGATCTACAACACGAATACTTTATTTCCAATTACTATCAGGAAATAGAAGGCATCTACAACACGTATCGAGCTCATTTCAATTCGAAACTTGAAGTAAGAATCGACGAAAATAGAGAGGAAGTGCTAGTTCAACATGATGGACATGGTTCAGACGTTCGACCTAAATTCCAAGTTGAAACCTCTCTCCAAGTCACGCAAGCTGAAAACGAAGAAATATCAGAAACCATTCGTCGAGTTGTTAGAAGGCAAAATCGAAATTTTCAAACGTTGAAGAGGCTGCTGGCAACTGTTGAAGGCCAGCAGTCTAAACATTATTACGGAGTAAAGTTTGACAGCATCAAACAGCTCTGGAGTGACATCGAGCAAGGCGATCGTCAGATATGGGAATCGACCGATAGCCCTAGTACATACGGATATCAGGAGCATATCTACGCCGAGTATGAAGCGCAAGTGCAAGAGGCTCTCATTGATATTGGCATGAACCTCGAACAAACTGCAGTTCCACACACTGTGATGGGAACGAATCAGGGCATGCATAGTCCACTTAAGCTGCCGAAGGTAACACTTCCAAAATTTGATGGAGATTACTTGTACTGGCAGCAGTTCCGAGATTTATTCAGCCAAATGGTACACAACCAAGACATACCTGGATGTCAAAAGATGTTCTACCTTAAAACAAATCTATCTGGTGAAGCTGAAAGATTAATTAGACATCTGACAATAACGGAGGATAATTATGCCATTGCCTGGAAGACTTTACAAGAACGCTATAATAATCCGCGTCTGCAAGTATCGGCACTTGTTAACAAGTTGCTATCACAGCAATCTCATGCCAATGACTATCCATCTGCTGCATCGCTCAAGACGTTGCACGATACAACGCAAGAATGTTTATTAGGATTGCAGAATCTGGGTGTCTCAACAAAGGGTTGGGACCCGCTATTACTTCATTGGATGGTGAAAAAGCTGGATAAGACCACACATACTTTGTATGAACAATCGCTTGACAACCCGAGACAACTTCAGAATCTAGATGATTTTCTGAACTTCCTCGAATTGCGCTTCCAGTCACTTGAAGTTTTGGGAAGCAAAGGCAGAATAGATGATCGGTATCAAAAACAGGGAGTTGCTCAAGCGTTGACAGCAAGTGCTACTGATTCAAGAGGAAACAAACAGTGCATATTGTGCCAAGATAAGCACGCTCTTCACGTGTGTAAGATATTCACGGGAGCTAAGATTGTTGATCGAGTTAAGATCATAAATAAGCATAATTTATGCAGAAACTGCTTAAGAACAGGGCACAGGGCAGTTAATTGCGGTTCTCGCGGTTGCACAAAATGCGAGTTAAAACATCATACTCTCATTCACTCAGATAATAGAGAGGCGATGAAAGCGTCACACCCAGGCAGAGTAACAAATGCAGAACCTGAAGATATCTTGAGTTTTCCATCCACGGTGGCCACATCAACAAACAGACATGAGGTGAATTATGTTTTCCTTGGTACGGTGGTAGTAAAAATCATGAATAGTAAAGGAGAGTCCGTAAAGTGTAGAGCACTGTTGGATTCAGGCTCTCAAGTCAATTCACAACGAAAATGGTGAAGTGCTTAAAACTTATCGCAAAAGGTGATCAGCTGCATATTCAAGGTGTTGGAGGAAACAAGACTCAAAGTCAAGCAAGAGTCAACGTATTGATGGAATCTCTTCTCTGTGATTATTCAGCACGAGTTGAAGCTTTTGTTATCGGTAATATTGTACCACCACAGCCCGCACAAACATTTGATGTTTCTAAATGGCCTATTCCAAAGAATATCAAACTAGCAGACCCAGACTTCTACAAATCCGAAGAAATCGATCTGCTACTTGGAGCAGAATTTTATCATGAGCTGCTATCGATAGGTCAAATAAAAATGGCGAAAGATCTTCCAGTTCTTCAAAACACCATATTTGGATGGATAGTAGTTGGAAAAACTAAACAAGCATCTATATCAGCCGCTGTATGTGGAGTTTGCAGCGAAGATGAAAATTTGAACGGGATTATAGAACGTTTTTGGAAACTCGAAGAAGTCGATTCCAGTATGTCTACGCTAACTTCGGTAGAGAAGAAGTGTGAGTCGCATTTCAACTAAACTGTGAAACGGGATGTCAATGGTCGTTTCATTGTTTCCCTGCCATTTTCCGATGACCTTAATCGGCTTGGAGATTCACAGGAGATAGTAATGCGAAGATTCTTATCGCTTGAAAGAAGTTTTCAGCGAGACCGATCTTTAAAAGAACAGTATGTTCAGTTCATGACCGAATATCTTCATTGTAACCACATGGAAGAAGTTAACACTCGTGGTTTGAAAGGTCCGGTGTACTATCTTCCACATCATAGTGTGCTAAAACTCGACAGTAGTACCACAAAGCTGCGAGTAGTTTTCGATGCCTCAGCTAAAAGTATCTCAGGACTATCTCTCAACAACCTCTTGCATGCAGGACCCACCATTCAAGACAATCTGTTTTCGATCCTTTTACGATTCAGGATGCCTCGTTTTGTATTTACGGCGGATATCAAACAAATGTATCGTCAGATACTGATCAGCGAAGAGGATAGAAAATATCAGCTGGTATTCTGGAGAAATGACGCTAGCCATCCAATTAAATGTTTCCAACTACGCACTGTTACGTACGGAACAACGCCAGCCCCATACTTGGCCACAAAATGCCTTCAAAAATTAGCTCATGACAGAGCTTCAAGCTATCCATTGGGTGCCCAAGTGTTAGAACGAGATTTTTACGTAGATGACGTTCTCACTGGCTCAGATAGCATGTCAACAGCATTGATGATGAGAGATCAGCTACAAAAATTGCTTCAAGAAGGCTGTTTCAAGTTGCACAAGTGGTATAGCAACCATCCTCAATTACTTAACGGGATACCATTCGAAGATCGCGAAGCCCAGTTAATTTTCGAAGATGACAATCCAGAGAAGGTTAAAACATTAGGACTAATATGGTACCCCAAGGAAGATGAGTTTCACGTCAAATTCAATAACAAACACAGCAGTGCTGTGGCAAAGCGCACAATATCATCTGATATTGCAAGGTTGTTTGATCCATTAGGAATCATGAGCCCAGTCATCGTGGCAGCCAAAATATTCCTGCAAGAACTTTGGCAAATCAAGCTGGATTGGGATGCAGCCTTGCCTTGGAAATGCACAGCAGATGGTGCCAGTTCCGAGAAGAGCTGCAGGAAATAGACAACTTACATTTCAATCGACATATTTTTGCACATGAAGCTACGCACAATATTCAACTGCACGTATTCGCAGATGCGTCGGAGAAGGCATTCGGAGCAGTTGCTTACATTCGTTCATTGAACAAAGAGAAAAGAACTATCATACGTCTTTTATGCGCCAAATCACGGGTTGCTCCATTGAAAAGACAAACACTCCCACGGCTAGAGTTATGTGCAGCAGCACTGGCAACAAAACTTGCAGACCGAATTAAAACGAATCTAAAGTTGGCACACACTCAAATATACTTCTGGACGGACTCCGAGATAGTGCTAAACTGGATTAACTCACCTGCGCAACATTATCAAACATTTGTTGCAAATCGAATTTCTGTCATTCAAGGAAGCTCTATTGCCGAACAATGGAGACATGTTCGATCGTCAGAAAATCCTGCTGATATATTATCACGTGGTTTGACGCCTGTGAAATTAAAAGGATGTAACACTTGGTTTTATGGACCGATGTTTTCACACTTAAGCGAAGACAGATGGCCCGCTTCTTATCAACAACATGCAACGTGTGATTTAGAAAAAAGAAAATGTTATTTGTCAGAAAATGTGGCGGCTGTGAACACAGCTGCCAACCAAGCTGACTTGTCCAGGCAGATTGACAATGGGCATTGGTTGCAAAATATTGATCATGGCAATTCTTTCCGAAAGCTACAACGAATTCTAGCATATAGCATGAGATTCATAGCTCACTGCAAAAAGCCATTGTGACCATCCACAACGAAGCTTTTGTCACCAAAAGAGTTAGAAAATGCATTAGCTGTAATCGTACGAACAATACAGCAGGAGTCGTTCAAAACAGAAATAAAACAGCTTAACGAGAAATTGGAAGTTCACCCAACGAGCGCCACTGACTAATGTTGAGATTTTTATGATATACCATGTGATACCAATACCAGTAGTTTCAAACTCCACTATTTTGGCAATAAAACCAACTTCAGATTTTCTGGCAGTCAATCAACACCATGACTTATTTTCTCCAATGACAGAAATTGAACTGACCTTATGCATCAAACTAGAAGCAGAAGTACTATTATGTGAACAACAAAAGCCACTGTATAGAAAGGGAGCTGATGCATATAGATGCGAATTGAATTTGCTCAACGAGCAATACTACAATCAACTAGAAGATTGCGAACTTGCGCAAGTAAACCAAAGCCCGATATGGATACATCTGAATAGTGCAAATCATTGGATATACGCAACGAAAGAAAATATCACAGTTACCACCATTTGCGAAGACGATATAACCCACACCATACTCACTGGAGCTGGCCTATTAAAATTGGACCCAGAATGCATCATAAAACATAGTTCAATAATCATTCACGGCCACCAACTATATAATTCTACCACCCGCAATTCCTACACTCGGCTCGGAGATCTGCCTCATAGTAGCCAAAAGGCAAAGATGACTATAACGATTACACAATCTAGACCTTACGAAGACAAGGCGAATGAATTAGAAAAATTAAAAGAAAAAATCGATGTACTTAAAAATTTTGAGTTACCAAATGTCACCACATCCACACATCAGTTCGCAATCGGATACACAAGCTTGTCACTCGCGCTAATCATCATTGTTATATTAGGTTACAAGATGACGAAGGATGTAACTCGATGCAGCCGGAAAAAAACCCATCCCAGCGCCTCGCACTCAGTCTCGTGACTTTAGTATACACATATGAAGGTATTGACCTTCAATCCAACGCGGGGAGCATGTTTAGTACTAAGTATATGTATGCAGGTCACATCAAATTGTATTTTCATCAAATTCATTCAATTCCATTGTTGGCATTAAATCGTGTAGAAAGATATACAGTCAAGTCAATAGTCGTTGTTTCGTACATTTATTGCACGCGTAATTTGACTACGCATCAATTCATTCATTTTCACTGGTCGTTTGTTATTATATTGCACTTATTCGCTGATTAATTCATGTTTTCATATTGTATTCATTTCTCTATTCAATGTATGTTGTTATTGTATTTTATTATTCGCTGATTAATTCACGTTTTCATATTGTATTAATTCACGGGTCAATTTTGCTGATGCAATTAGGCTATGTTTGTTTTATTGAACTTTGTATTTGTCAACTTAGCAATAAGTTTACATAAATAAGCTGAAGAATAAAGAAACTATAGCAGTTCGACAGTATTCAGTTGTGTGTTTTATTTCTACAATTTGAAGTCGTGCTCGTTTTGCCAAGGTGTAACACCTTTGACAAATCACTTAACTATTAGCCAGGGTGCAACACCTTGACTATCAACACTCGGTAAGATAAATATCTTGCTTTGAAATTAAACCATCGTTGTTATTGTCTAGGTGCAACACCTTTGACCCGTAACAACCAATAGCCAACGTGCAACACCTTGACTAACATCAGAGTTGAGGTAAAAGAACCTTATCTTTAACAGACATTTTTTTGAATATTCGATGGTTTGAATGTTTTCACTTCCAAATTTTATTTTTCAAAATGAAGAAACCAAAATTATCATAGCTGGCAGCTCCAACCGAATTTTTCGACCAAATTTCTACCAAACGTGGCTTAAAGTAAGATCCAGTAATTGTGTGAGTTTCGTCAAAATCGAACGATTCAATCAGAATTTATAGGGCTAAAAACAGTTATCTTTTTTAGTGTTTTTCAAGATGGCACCACTGGCACAGAATCGCCCGCATTTCAAAATCACTTCTATCAGACCTGGTCCTATTTAAGGCCAATACATTCTGTGAATTTCAAATAATTCTGCTCATCGGATCGTGAGTTTCCGTGAACAGAAGTTTTTGATGCTAAAAATATAGGTGAATTGGGCAAGGGTTACCAGGCGTGCCCGTTATACCATATCTTTTTTTTTTTTTTGGTTATGTAAACAAAGCACAAGATTTACATATGAGTGGCTTTTTTTTGAAGAAACGGCATTTTTTCCAGAGAGACGATGATTTGGAGGTTTTCACTTTCAGTGCCTGCCCTAGCTAAAGGGTTACCAGCAAGCTCATTAAAAGCTACACAAATCTACAACTAAATAACGTCAATATGCCCTGAAAATTTCGTAATGATTGAATAGCTCTGTCAAAAGTTATCGAAATTTAAAAATTTTCAAATTTTCCCGTCCTCTTTTTAGGCACCCAGCGCACACATGGGGTTAAAAAATTCCAAAGCATTATCCGATTTGTATGTAAAACACGTTAGAAATTTATTTCGTTAACTTTATTTTTGCGAAAATCATTTGTGTACGAAATAATAGGTATATTAAATATATCACTTAAATGGCCGCCGGCGCCAAAAGGTTAACAATAACTGACATTTAAAGAGACCTGGACCTATTCTGCATATACACCAATGTATCCTGAAAGTTTCAGCTCAATCGGATGGCGCGTTCCTGAGATATATATATATATATATATATATATATATATATATATATATATATATATATATATATATATATATATATGTATATATATATATATATATATATATATATATATATATATATATATATATATATATATATATATATATATATATATATATATATATATATATAATGTTCTTCGAACATTAGTAAAAAGTAGTCTGGTCATGCATAACAGAAAAAGAGACCGTGTTTAAAAACCGAAAGCCATAAATAAATTGGTGACAACCGCTTCATCAAAAACAGAATTTCAATTTCAAAATAGCGTTTGAATTTCAAAATAGTGTTTCAAACGTGCCGAATACTGTTAAACATTTCTCTTCCCTTATGGGATCGGGAGAAAAAATACAATTCTAAGGACCGGAATGCTAGACTTCCAAATAATTCTAGTCCATGTTTTTCTGTTTCGATGTCAAGAGAGGTGTGTAGTTTTTCAATTGAATCAGAGCTTGGGGATATTAATGGCTCACACTGATCTAGAAAATAATTGTAATTATTGTACAAAAAGGGTCTGCCCAAGTTAAAACATTCGATTTTCCTTTCACTGAAAATAGGAAATTCAATTCACAGCACTACCAAAGAATGTTGGAATAATGACAAGGCAGCATCTAGAACATGGCTCGTTTATATATAATGCAAATATTTTTGCTCCCTTATATTTTCAATTCATAAAAGCAGTCTTTCATTTTCCAGTAGATGCTATAGGGATTGGAGGCATTTTTTTGTTGTATTCAATATACTTAGCAAAATTTAATCTGTTTGGGTGTGCAAAAAACGCACCTATAATTTATGTCTTTAACATATATTTTTAGCTTATTTTTGTTTAATTTGATTTTCTTATAAATATTAGAATTTTGTGCTTGGTTATCGAGAACTAGGCCTATATGAGAAACCTCTTTCAATAAACGCATCTGAGGCTCTCCCTCGTAACGGTAGGTCATTTGGAAAAGAACTGTTAACGAAAACTATAGTTCTGCACATAATTAGGCTCTAACAATTGGTTACTATCCGGTAAACAGCATTACAGAGCCAAATATTGGAGAAGAAAAATATATTTACGTATCAAAAACTTGAGACAAGAACGTTCTGAAAAAAAAAGTGTTATGCTGTATGCTGCCTAGGTTTTTCGTGAAAATTACATGTTAAATACTCCCAAGTGCTAGCAAAAACTTGCCAAGAATTCGCAGTCGTGAAAAAGGGGGTCGTGAAAAGGGCGCCAAATATATTTCTGCGCCGGGCGAAAATATGGCCAGAACCGGCCCTGCTTGTAGCATCAAATAAACTCATTAACATTCTCATTGGCAGATAGATTTGAACACAACCGAAAAGATTACTCTTCAATCACATAAAAACCGGTTAGATTTGGATGTTTTGTAGGCGTGTTTGCATCCTATTTTGTCACGAGTAGGTGTGATCATGCTCATGTCGTAACCTTTAGTACTTGATCCATGCATTCAATCTTTGAACGCTTCTTCCTGCGAACCTAGACCGTTGACTCCGCTTTCTGTTAATATGGATATTAAATCAACAAAAACAATCAATAAGATAGAAGTATTACTTGCTACTGCATTAGGCCAATGACAAACACGGCGGTTCTAGCGAAGCATTTTCCGAGAGGAAAACCGAGTCGGTTTAGTCGTGCGTTCTGTATCGATACACATCCTCATGCCTGAAATAAATCAAAAAGAAAATAAATCGATAAATGCAAATCTAGATCAAAGAAACGCAAACGCAGTGATGCACTAATTTACATATCGTAATATGCAAATTAGTGAATCATACGCACAGTTTCACACGCGACTTACCTAGTGCATGTACTTAGCCACTCAAGACTAAAAAAGAAGCATACCGCCGTCATGCGAAAACAAAAACATTGTACATGGCCTGGTCTCAATGAAATTAGAGCATGACTCTGTTAAATACTATTCATGGATAGACCGCTATGGTTGATGCAGTATGGCACGCTTGGGTGTAACCCGAGAACGTCACTTATCGTTTTCACATGAATGGGTGCGCGATCAAAAGTGCATAAGCAGGTATATGGGTCAAGTGGCGCATAAGAATTAGGAGAAATGTGTCATGAGAAAGTGAAATGCTTCAGGTGAAGTATTTGTAGCTCATTAAAAATAATTTAAGGCATGTTGGATTTTAGCAATTAAATATGTTTTGTAGAAATAGTATTTAAGAAAGGAATGAACGAAGGAAAAGTATAGTTGTTACTCAGAAGTCAAGGTGTTATCACTGTATAGACATACCCCTGAATCAACAACAAACTTTGCGAGATATAGATTTGGCCTTACTCTTAGCAAAACAACAATTGAGCCTACCGATGATCATCTTTCATTACATGAAAAACTAACTTCATTTCAGTTCATTTAGTACTGTGATGACACACACCGCGGTTTGGCCGCCTCTTGGTTTTGTAGTGCAAAACTAATTCGACTCGGTTTTCCTCGCGAAAAACGCCTCGCTGGAACCGCCGTGTTTGACATTGGCCTTAGTGACGGTTCAATCAAGAAATGGATCTGTAGTTTAGCGTGATATGTTAAGCCAGCGATTGCAGGCTTCACTAATAACTGAATTTGCAATGAATAGACTAAAATTTTAAAAAATTTTGACCAATCTCAAGATCTTTGAAATCGAAAAGGCTGACGAATTGATACCTAGTGAAACTTTTAAATTTTGAATGAAACTAAAATATAATGAATATTTGAACAAAGACGGTTTGATTTTACACAAAATATTTAACTTGATTCCATTACAACCTATTTCAGCATCAATTTACAAACAGTTAGAAAATATAGAAATGGCAAATCCGTACCTGGTTCAACCAAGGAAAATATATTTGATTTTAAGACCCGACGCTTACGCTCAAGTCATACTCGACGAAATTAGAAAATTACCATTATTTCTAGAAATACAACTCACAAAAGTAGACTGGATCATGTCAGGCAGTATATACACTGAAGGTACTCAGACAGTTCACACACTAGAGTTTGAAATAAGCAATCAATTGAAACGCTTTTGAGATATTGAATCAATAGAATACAGCAAAATGTCGACCCAGGAACAAATAGGATGCAACCAAAGAAGTAAGTTGTCGATATCAGGTACGATTTCCATTTAAAACCCAGGAAAATTGAGATTTACTAGGACAATCTGAAAGAAATGCTGCATTTAGTTTATTAGCACTAGAAAGGCGCTTTGGAAAAAATAAAAACTCACAGTTGGAATATTCAGCATGCATACAAGACTATAATAATCTCGGCCATATGATACAAGATCTTAACCTTGACGACTTTCAAACTGGCAAACATAATTGTATACCACAACGCAGTGAAAAAGGAAAGTACAACAGCTAAGCTGCGTGTGGTATTAATGACTGGACCACTCATGACTGGACCACCCATTCAAGATACTATGACTTCTCTGATCAACCGATGGATACAGTTAAAATTCGCATTGCCAAAACTTACAGGCAGATTGACATGCACCTTGAAGACGCCTCGTATCAAAAAATTGTTTTGAGACAGCATCCAAACCATAACATTAAAGATTGGCACTACTTTTGCACCATTCCGGGTGATTAGGACTCTACATCAATTGGCAACTGATGAAGACAAAGTTTTTTCCAAAGCAAGCTTCTGTTAAATTCATTCTTCGTCGACGATTTGCTGTCAGGAGAGCACAATTAAGAAGAATGTATGTGTCAACAAACGAAACGAATTGACCAAAGTTCTGAAATCTGGAAGATTTACACTACGAAAATGGATTGCAAACGACTAACAAATTCTACAAGATATTCAAAGAGATGAAATAGAAATGCAAGCGAATGTGAGCTTAGATGGGCAAAATGGATGTGAGTCACTCGGGATAGTATGGTATCCATCGAAAGGCTATTTTGCCTATAAGCTCAAATTTCATGAACTACAAGAATTATATACAGAAAGAAAAATATTATCAGAAATGGCAAGTCTTTACGATCCACTAGGCTGGTGACCACATATTCTCATATTGGCTAAAACTTTATTACAAACGCTAAGGCTACATAGACAAGAATGGAATTAACCTTTGTCTCATGCGACTAGTACAAAATTGACTACTTTCCGAATTCAATTGATTGAAGTAGATAGCATAAAACTTCCAAGATGGCTAACGTACAAACCAAAAAAAAACGTAGAAATTCACGGGTTTTGTGATGCCTCTAAACAAACGTATGCTACAGTGGTCGGCTTGGTGATGCATTTATTTATTTATTTATTTGGTGCGTATACAATTCAACAGGCAAAACTGCCCAGTTACAGATTGGATACAATCAAAAAAATAAAATACCAAGAACTAAATAAGAATATATAAATATAAGTATGTAAAATAATTAAAGTTAGAATAAAATAAAGTAAAATTAACTAAAGCAAAAAATTCATTACGATCACGAATAATCAATTCAAAAATGATAGGATACAATGAAAAAAAAAAAAAAAATACTAAGAAATGAATGAGTAAATATAAATATAAATATAAATATATACAAAATAATTAAAGTGGTAAATTAAATGAAGAAGAGATAAGGCAAGCAAAACAAAAAAAAGAAAGAATCCATTAAAAGAATAGGAAATAAAATAAATTAGGAACAAAAAAGAAAAAAAAAAATTCATATACATATGTGAGTATATATAAAATTAAAAATATACAAAAGATCTTAAAGTAGTAAATAATGAAGAAAAATTAAGTAGAGCAAAAAAAAAGAAAAGAAAGAAACCATTATTAACAAGAATAGAAAATAAAATTCATTAATTAGAAACAAAAATTTTACTTCGAACCATGTTTTTGAAAATGGTAATAGATTGTGGAAGAGGACCAAGCTGAAGACTATTATGAGTACGTAAGAGTCGTAAAACGGGAGAGTAAAAGAAAGTGTCAGTACGGGCATACGGCACTTCAAATAGAATGGAGGACCTGATTGGCCTTACGGAGTCCCGCTCAATGAACAAAAATGCTAATGAGGAAGATAAGCTGCCGCGACAGATTTTGAACAGGAAACACTCATCCAAGTAAACTCTGCGCTGCTCAAGGAGAGGAATGTTAAAAAGAGATAGACGTTCACAATAGGGTAAATATGGCAGACTATATTTAAAAAGTAAGGTACGTGTAAACCTGCGCTGAACTGAAACGAGGACACCACACTTGACTGCAGTATTCCAGTACAGGACGGACTAGGCTAATAAATAGGTGGACACAAGTAGAAACACTAAATGAATTGTGGCAGGAACGAATCACGAAACCAGATATCCGAGAAGCTTTTCTAGTGATAGTAAGGACATGAACGTCGAATTTCAGTTTACGATCAAAGGTGACCCCAAGATCTGAGAAATGATCGACACAAGAGAGGACAGTGCCATCAATAGCATAAGGAAAGACATAAGTGTGAAGCTTTAGGGAAAAAGACATAGAAAAACACTTGGAAACATTAAGGGACAAACAGTTCAACTTACACCAACCAGAGAGAGCTTGCAAATCATCCTGAAGAAGCAGAGAGTCAGCAGTATTTTTGATGACTCGGAAGATTTTTAAATCATCTGCATAAAGAAGACATGAAGACTTAAAAATAGGGGGAAGGTCATTGATAAAAATATTGAACAGAAGACGTCCCAAGATGGAACCTTGAGGAACACCAGAAGAAGGGGAGAAAGGTGAGGACGACAAGCCAAAGAGGGAGACGAGACAAATGCGATCAGTTAAAAAGGAAGAGATCCAGGAAAGCAGAGGTTCACGAATACCATAATGCTTCAGTTTGACAAGAAGCAGCATATGATTAACAGAGTCAAAAGCTTTGGCTAAATCAGTATAAATGACGTCAACTTGATTGTTGCTGCCAATTGCAGAAGCGATTACATGAGTAAACTCAATCAGGTTCGTAGAGATGCTCCGGCCTTTTACAAAGCCATGTTGCTGCGCTGCAAAGACACAGTAGAGGGTATCATAGATACGATTGAAAACGAGGTGTTCCAAAATTTTGGAAAGGCAAGGAAGAATGGAGATAGGGCGATAGTTAGAAGCAAGGTTCCTATCACCCGATTTGAAAATGGGAAGAATGCTAGAGAGCTTCCAAGAGGACGGAAATTTACCAGCACAGAGACTGACATTGAATAAGATGGCTAAAGGGACACATAGGGAAGACGCAAGACTTTTTACGAAAAATTTGGGAATACCATCCGGGCCCGGGGAACAGTTAGTGTCAAGTGAGGACAAAAGCAATTCAACCTCTACGGGGTTAGTTACGACTGAGGAGAGACAAGCAGGGAAATCAAAGGAAAAGCAGTCAGTAGCAGGAATCGATGGGACAGTATAAACAGAAGAAAAAAACATAGCAAAGAGATTACAAATGTCGAGAGGGTTGGAAGCAGTAAAGGCATTAAACACTAGAGAGTCAGGAAGAGAGGAGGAAGACTTTAAGGAGCGGACAAAAGACCAGAAATTTTTTGGGTTATTCGAGTTCAAGGAAGCTTCAACAGACGAGGAATATCTGCGTAGTGCTAATCTAATTTCTTTCTTGGCAGAGGCACGTAAACGACAGAAGATTGCATAATCTTCACTAGATTGAGAATTCGAAAATTTCGAGCGTGCTGAATTTTTATCTCTAAAGGCACTCTTTACCCTCACGGTAAACCAAGGGGGGTCACGGGGCTTACGAGAACTGTAAATAGGAATATAAGTCGAGATCAACTCTGTAAGAATACTGTAAAATTTAGATACAGCAGAGTCAATATCGAGACCACGGAAGCAATTAAACCAATTTATTGAATTCAGACCATTAGACATGCGGTCAAAATTAGTTTTTTTAAAGTTAAATCATCGCGCAGTGGAAGTTTTAACTCGATTTGAAAATGAGATGGACAAATTAATAGAAAGATGAGGATGATGGGGGTCAGGGTTGGTGTAGGGTGTCAGGACAGGAGATAGTAAAATTGAAGAGGACTCAACGTTAGAGAGGATGAGATCAAGGATCTTGTTATTAGCATTGGGGAAACAGTTAAATTGAGAAAGAAAACAGGAAGAAAGGAAAGAAGATAAGGTAGTAGAAAGGTTGTTGGTGGACACAATGCGAAAGAAAGAAGAGTCCCATTGCACAGAAGGCATATTAAAGTCGCCACAGATAATGATTGACGACGAGGGAAAGTAGCTATTAAGATACGTGGAAAGTTCAGAAAATAACTTATCATAAGTCGAGAAGGGCATGTTACAAGGAATATATAAGGACGCAACATACAAAGTGGATATAGGAGACAAAGAGATGGAGACAGCAACACATTCAACAGGAGGACTGGGGATAAAATCAGCGCAAAGTTTACTATTGAGAGTCCTAAGCACAGCAATAAGCACGCCACCACCATCAGCCTTATTAGTTACCAAACGATTACGATCACGGCGGTAAACATTGTATGCTGGGAAAAATTCGGAACTAAAAATGTCATCATTCAGTCAAGTTTCCGACAAGCAAATCAGGTGATCATTTTCAAGAAAAGCAGCAGTTTTAAAGTCTTCAAGTTTGGTTCTCATGCCATGAACATTTTGATAATACAGAGAAATTTTATCACGCTTAAGAACTAGGTTCGGGCTCTCCGGTTGATTGAAGATCGAAAATTTCGCCAGTTTTCAAAAATTTTGACTAATGTACCAGTAGGCCAAAATTTGGACTCAGCGACAATATTGAGATTGGCAGGCAATGTTAATTTGAAAGAAGCCACATATCTTCTAGGCTGACTATCTTTCGTAAATTTGACGCAGTCAAAAATATGAGGTTTGTAGCCAAGCTTCTTACAAATGTAGTGTTCCACTGCAGCCACAGAAGTATCATAAGCAAATCGCGACACAAAAATCTGGAGAGGAGGCGCAACTCTGTGCAAAGCGAGATCATTAGCGGTGTCGCTAACAGCACCATGTAAATGAAACGTAGGTAGATTAGATTGCAAAGAAGCAGTAGATAAGGCAATGCAAGCAGCATCAGCATTCCTTGTAGATACATCTAGACTAGGAACTGGTGAGGCTGGATTAGATGAATGCAGAGTCAAATTATCAGGCTGTGATGGAGTATCCAGATGCAGCTGTTGCATCAGCTGAGGAGGAACCAGATTAATATCATGAGGCGGTACCTGTGCATTTTCACGATGAGGAAGCGATGAGGGCTGAAGATGTTGCTGCGGTTGCAGCTGTTGCTGAGATCGATTCCGTGTAACACGCATATCAGGTCTAGAATCCGAAATGGCTGGAGACAGAGAGTCCACGGAGGAAGGACGCAAGGAGTTGTTCACAGAAGTCATCGAAGCCGCTTGATTGTTAGGCATAGCTGGCACTGCGGGCAATTTATGCTCTGCATCAGCCACTGAAGCCAGAGAGTTCAGCTGTTTAGCGGCTGAATCGAGCCTACCGCCCAAGGCATTGAATTCGGCCTGAATTGAGTCAACTACCCGTTTAGCGGAGCGTAGTCGATCAACAAAGGAGCCCATCGAATTGGATTTGCATTTAGCACAAAACCAATAAACACCAGATGACGACGACTGAACTGCTTCTGCAACATGTGCGTGCATTCCAATGCACTTTGCATGAAATGTCTGCTCACAGAAGCCAGAGCAAACCACCATGGGTGTTCTGTTCGTATTATCTATGCACTTGGAAGCTAAACATAGAGCCATTATGGAACGCAATGTAGTTTTTTTGGTATCTGTCTACGATAAAACTGTACTAGCGATATTAAACAACCAAAGCAGCACTGCACTATCAATAGGTAAATAAATTCACAACAGGAGCACTGCACTATCTAGTGGTAAAGGAATATAAGTTCACTGCACTATCCAGAGGTAAATGTCTCGGGTTATAAAAATAGACTGTTATTTTCACTTAACAGTTTTCAGTTTTCAGGAAAGAAAAAGTTGTCAGAAAACACTGAATATGTATACGCTACGCGGAGAAACCGATTGATTTAAGCAGAGAAACCTTGAAAGGGGGCACTCGCGCGAAGATCAGAGGGCTTAACCAAGCCGAAGTCGAACGAAACGAAAAAGTTTCGAGAGTAAGTTAACGCACGTCAGAACACGATCGATGGCGGGTTTGGATTTTTGGATATTTAGGCAGGAACCAACAATAATCTGATCATTGATGTCAGCTGAGAAATGGCAAGTCTTTACGATCCACTAGGTTGGTGACCACATATTCTCATATTGGCTAAAACTTTATTACAAACGCTAAGGCTACATAGACAAGAATGGAATTAACCTTTGTCTCATGCGACTAGTACGAAATTGACTACTTTCCGAATTCAATTGATTGAAATAGATAGTATAAAACTTCCAAGATGGCTAACGTACAAACCAAAAAAAACGTAGAAATCCACGGGTTTTGTGATGCCTCTAAACAAACGTATGCTACAGTGGTCGGCTTGGTGATGCATTCGCAGGCAGGAACCAACAATAATCTGATCATGGCTAAAACTAAAGTTGCTCCAACGAAACTAGTTACTATTCCACGTCTGGAACTATTTGGGGTTGTTTTGTCAGCACGGGTTCGAAAAGAAGTGAAACGGTCATTCAAATTTGATTAAATATTTACATCGTTGTGGACTGACTGCGAAATAGTTGTAGTCTGAATAAAGGGACATCTAGCCCCCTGTAAATCTTTTGCGGCAAATCGCATCTCATAGATAATCGAAGCAACCAGTGTAACTCCAGAGCGTTACGTCCACGTTAAGATGAATCCAGCTTACTTGGCATCGAGGGGAGTCAAACCACAAGATCTAGTGAATAATGATTTGTGGTGGCATGGTTGCGACTGGTAAAAAGTTAAAAATTAAAATGAACAATGTACAATTAACCAATTTGGAAAGGAAAACCCACAAAAGAGTAAGCGTTGAAATCAACATGAGAAACCTTCTAAACGATATGATTGATAAATATTCGTGATAACAGAAATTGATCAGAACACGAATGAAACGAACCATACTTAACTACATTAGAACTACAATATTCCTTCAATTTCTGAATTAAATATGTCCAATAGAAAAAATTCCCACTTGAAATAAACTGTCTGCAAAATGATGCACTAATCGGTAAGAAGAAAAAATTGCAAATTTTAAATCCGTTCATAAACGGCCAGCGTATATTACGCTAAGGGGAAAGTTTGAACAACGCAAGGTTGCATCCTATGATAACACCACGAAATGGAAATTTTACACAGCTGTTATTACATAACCAAAGCCCATCAAGTAACATTTCCTGACCAGCTCATGTTGAATGTAATCAGAATGGAAGAAATTGCATTAAACATTTTATACATTGATGTACTTGCTGCCTTCGAGCCCAAGCAAAGACGTCAGCTCAGCTTATGGAAAGTTAACCAACTGCAAGAGTCTTTCGGCTATTCACTCATATGTGCATTGATCCACCTTGGAAGTTATCGGGGTGAAAGCAAATTAGGGGCTACCACCCGCAAAAGTTTTCACATTTTTAGAATCTAAATATTAGATAATTACTATTTAAAAATGTTGAATTGTAAACCCAGTAATCATACTACTATGTTGTATGAAATATCATGTCATATTATATAAATACGACCGATTGTCATTCTCTCTTCGATTAGCCGTCGATGAAGTAAGACGTGCTTTGTGCAACAGACCACATTGTTTTATTTCAATCGAGTTCACGATAATCATCTTATCAGATTATGATCCCAGGAAAGATTTATAAGTATTGATAAATAAGTGGTTTGTCTATTGCTGCAATTATTTCTTAATAAAACTGTCTTCTGATAAATTTGCATAAAAGGCGCATGCAAATTAAAAGGGTTACATTTTCGTTTGGCTGTCAGCTGAAACGCATGGTTTTAAGTTTTTTTTCGATCCAAGTGTGAAAGACACAAAAAAAAACCAAGGATGGATCAAAACGATAAAGGAAGTGAGTTCGTTAAACTACTAGTGGAACTAGTACTAACACTAAACGGTTTAGAAAATTATATATCATGGCGAAGAAGTGCACGGATGATGCTTAAATGGCACGATCTGGACGCGTATTTAAATTTTGGAAGTCCCGCGGAAAATACGGCAGTAGCGGCGTAGAAAGCAGCAGCAGCATTTGAAGCAATGTCAAATAAACCAGACGACAATAATTTGAAGGCATTAACAAAGGCTGCCGAATTCAGCAGAACGCATCAAAAAATCCAAGCAAGCTAAAGCTCGGTTGATGATGACAATTGAACCATATAACGGCGGAATCACTATGGACGAGATGTGTGAAGCTATACCAAAATGACAGCTGGATGAACAAGGCTCGCATCATCGGAAATCTGGCCACGCTGAAGTTGGCAAATTGTCGATCAATGGTAGAGTTCATTCAAGAGCATACGGCAGCGATGTCTCGGGCTCAAGAAACTGGTTAAGTAGTCAGTGATGATGTGATATGCGGATTAATCATTTATGGATAAACGCGAAATTATGAGTAGTTTGTTGGTGGACTTGATGACAGTACCGTAGTAAATGACGCGGAGCAGCGTCTAACGCTAGAAGTTCTGAAACGCCGGCTAGTTGACTCGGCTCAGGCAAATTCAATGCTAAATGAAGAAGGAAACGTTGGTGTTGCATTCAGAATATCAAAACAGCATTTGACTTCGAGGTTGAATGCCAAAAAAAAAACCACAAGAAGTCGAAGGCTATTGACATCGAGTGTTTCTCTTGCCATAAAAAGGAGCACAAGAGCTTCCAGTGTCCAAAGAGGAAGCCCACCGATAACAAAAACAAAATAAATGGGAATGCTTGGCAAGCAGAGCCATTTGCGGATCATGCTATGAAAACTAATTGCAACTTGTCATTCACCTTTTGGGTCATTGATTCTGGCGCTCTACATCAATTGACTGGCAATTTACAGATATCGTGATTGCTGGAAACCAAAGGTGGAAAGTCACGGACAGCGTTTCAATTAACTTGAACACAAAGTGAAGGGAAATTCCAGTGCAGAACGTACTGCTAATGGAAGGTGCTTAATCGAATTTGCTGTCAGTAAACGATATTTAGAAAAATGGCAACAGTGTTTTGTTCGCGAATGATCGCAATGTTGTGCGTGACAGGGAAGGTGACGTGGCTGTTGACGTGGCAGCGCGCAACAACTCATGGAGAATCGAAAATACAAATCCATGCGGTATGATGGCTGATACGGACAAAGGAAGTGAATTAATGACGTGGCATCGCCGTATAGGCCATCTCGGCTACGACGGATTGAGGAAATTGAATCGACTGGTAAAGGGTTTCGCCATTAAAGGCAATCGCAATGTTTTGGCAAAGTGTGAACAATGCTTACTCGGCAAACAGAGTCGGCAGCCTTTTCGACTAGAAAAAGTAGAAGTTAAGTTAACCCAAACTCTAGAGCTGATTTACTCAGACGTTTGCGGACCAATGGAGACAAATTCAATTGGGGGTGCCAAATACTTAATGATGTTTATTGATGATTATTTACGGGAGGTGTTTGTGTATTTCATCAAACTCAAAAGCGACGTGCAGCGAGTTTTTGACGATTTCAAATCAATGGTGGAGAATCAAACTGGACTCAAGGCGAAAGTTTTGCTGGGAAACGGTCGTGAGTTCATGGGTGATTTGGCAGATGAGTGCAAGTGAAGTGACATCATTCATCAAACTAGCTGTACATACACTCCACAGCAAAATGGTGTTACCGAGGAGATGAACAAGACACTAGTCGAATGAGCGAGATACATGCTGTTCGTCGCGGGGTTACACAAGCAACTTTGGGTCGAAGCAATCTACCGAGTTGCATACATGATCAACCGGTCTCCGAATCAATCTCTCAAAACAAGGCTTAAGAGAATTTTTGGACGAATTTGCTCAAAAGAGTTTTTGGACAAAACACATGGTCTTCATCCGCTATTCAGAAACGCAAAAAGGTTTCCGTTGTTTCAACCAAGAAAGCAGTACGGTGACCGTCAGTCGGGATGTCATATCCTTCAATATGCCGGATGCTAAAGTAAATGACAGTTTGTTAACTGATTTGTCCACCAAAGATGAGACGATGAGACCAACGGTTACACCAACACCAACGGTTACACCAACAATCATAAAGCCAGAAATTCTAACAGGAAAATCGAGCGAGAGCGAGCTGGGCGATTCCATTTTTTTTGAGCAAATGATTCAGATGACGATTATGTGCCGAATCAGACGATGTTACCGTCAGTTGGGGAAATTTGACGCTCGAATCGCTCACGAAACGTGAAACAGCCACTGACACTGTCGGCTAAATAAACGGATTGCAAAGAACCGGTGACGTTTCGTGCAGCAGTTGAACCAGGTGACAAACGGCACCGAATCGCTGCTCTGAATGATGAGTTGCGGTCTCATGATGAAAATGGCACGTGGAGTTTGGTCAATTTGCCGGCTGGACAAAAGACCATTAAGGTCTACAAGCTGACACGCGGACCTTCAAGAGAAATCACACCCTACAAGGTGAGACTTGTCGCAAAAGGCTGTTTGCAGCGGTTTGGACTGAGCTACGAAGAAACGTTCTCATCGGTTGTTAAGTAAGAATCAATTCGTTGTCTACTGGCACTAGCGGCGAAGAATGGGCTCGAAGTGGACTAGATCGACGCCGTCACGGCGTTTTTACAAAGAGATCTTGATGAAGAGATACACGCTGATCAACCCGAAGGCTTCGACGACAAACACAGAACAATTATGCCGACTAAGTTGTGCAATGTACGGGCTGGAACAGGCGGGCCGCCAGTAGAACAAAAAGTTGCACGCTGGTTTTGGAGACATGAGGTTGACCAGGTCAAAGAAAGACCCGTGTGTGTATTTTTCAATTGAGATGAATGTGATTCTGGTTGTTTATGTCGACGATGTGATGATTCTCTGGACAAAAGAGAATCAATTGCATGCTCTCAAGTTGGCCTTGAGCACGAAGCTAAAGATGAAGGATCTTGGGCAGGCAGTGAACATCGTTGGATTCAGCATTGAGTACACGAAGGAGGGAATTGCGATTCACCAGGAGCGGTACATCGAAACGGCGTTGAAGCGATTTGGCATGGAGAATGCAAAGTCCACAGTGACACCGAGCGATGCAAGTCAGAAGCTTTCAATCAAGATGGTCGAAAAGGAATCTGGCGCATTGAAGAACATCCTATACCAACAGGTGGTTGGACGTTTGTTACACTTATCTCAAAGGACACGTTCGGACATCGCATTTGCTGTAAATGATGTGAATCGACTCAATTCCAACCACGCACAGCCACATTGGACAGCAGTTAAGTTCATCATGCACTATCTCAACGGAACACTCGATTACAAAATCTTGCAGCGGTATGAAGGTGGTGACTTAGTTGGATACTTGGATTCGGACCAGGCGTCCGATATCAACAAGCGACGGTCTTGCACTGGCTACGTGTTTAAAATGAGCGATAGTGCTATCCCTTGGGCAAGCAGGCGTCAACTAACAATAGCCGTGTCCTCGACGGAAGCAGAGTACATGGCAATTTCTGCGGCAACGTGCGAGGCGATCTGGTTGAGGATGCTTAGGTAGCCATTTAAGAAGTTCAGTAGGCCAAAGACGACATTCTGTCACAATCAGAGCGCAATGGCAATCGCTAGTGTTGACATGTTTCGGGCTCGCAGCAAACACATTGACACGAAATACGATCATGTGCGCGATGTGAATAAATCTGGGGCAATTACACTCAAATACGTAGCATCGAAGTCAAATGCCGCTGATTGTCTAACTAAGGCGCTGGTGGGACCAGCAATGGCTTCAAATGTTCATCGAATGGGCATCATTCAAACCAAAAATTGAAATAACGTGGCGCTAATTGATGTTTGTCGTGTTTTTTTTTTGGATAAGCGACCTCCACTTTGCTTTGGTTCTTTCTTTTGCTTTAGAATGATGAGTTGGGGTGTTGAGCTTTAAACTTAGTAGTCATTCTACTACGTTGTATGAAATATCATGTCAGATTAAATAAAAATGACCGATTGTCATTCTCTCTTCCATTAGATAAGACGTGCTTTGCGCAACAAACCACATTGTTATGGTAATTGAATTTGATCACGGTTCCCTTCTTGTCTATAAATCAGCATAGACAATGTATATCATTTCTACAGCATCGAAGCCGAGCATATTGAAACGGGAAATTCGATCGTTTTGCGGAATCAACCTCCGAAAGCAGAATCAAATTGGAATTGTTTTTGCGGGATGATTAAAATTGAACAACTTTTTATTAACATTAAAAATTTTAATCTACATTGAAAATTCTATTTTGACAAAGTGGTTTCGAAAGTATGCACTGTTTCTCATCAGACACCAGCACACAGTGCATACTTGACTGGCGTGACCACTCGCAGTTGGAAATCATTACATTTGTATTTATGCTAGTTGTGACAAATTTTAACATCTCCGACTTATATCCATGGATATAATTTTACTTAGTAAAGGTAATTGAATTTGATCACGGTTCCCTTCTTGTCTATAAATCAGCATAGACAACGTATATCATTTCTACAGCATCGAAGCCGATCATATTGAAACGGGAAACTCGATCGTTTTGCGGAATCAGCCTCCGAAAGCAGAATCAAATTGGAATTGTTTTTGCGGGATGATTAAAATTGAACAACTTTTTATTAACATTAAAAATTTTAATCTACATTGAAAATTCTATTTTGACAAAGTGGTTTCGAAAGTATGCACTGTTTCTCATCAGACACCAGCACACAGTGCATACTTGACTGGCGTGACCACTCGCAGTTGGAAATCATTACATTTGTATTTATGCTAGTTGTGACAAATTTTAACATCTCCGACTTATATCCATGGATATAATTTTACTTAGTAAAGGTAATTGAATTTGATCACGGTTCCCTTCTTGTCTATAAATCAGCATAGACAACGTATATCATTTCTACAGCATCGAAGCCGAGCATATTGAAACGGGAAACTCGATCGTTTTGCGGAATCAGCCTCCGAAAGCAGAATCAAATTGGAATTGTTTTTGCGGGATGATTAAAATTGAACAACTTTTTATTAACATTAAAAATTTTAATCTACATTGAAAATTCTATTTTGACAAAGTGGTTTCGAAAGTATGCACTGTTTCTCATCAGACACCAGCACACAGTGCATACTTGACTGGCGTGACCACTCGCAGTTGGAAATCATTACATTTGTATTTATGCTAGTTGTGACAAATTTTAACATCTCCGACTTATATCCATGGATATAATTTTACTTAGTAAAGGTAATTGAATTTGATCACGGTTCCCTTCTTGTCTATAAATCAGCATAGACAACGTATATCATTTCTACAGCATCGAAGCCGAGCATATTGAAACGGGAAACTCGATCGTTTTGCGGAATCAGCCTCCGAAAGCAGAATCAAATTGGAATTGTTTTTGCGGGATGATTAAAATTGAACAACTTTTTATTAACATTAAAAATTTTAATCTACATTGAAAATTCTATTTTGACAAAGTGGTTTCGAAAGTATGCACTGTTTCTCCAATTTGATTCTGCTTTCGGAGGCTGATTCCGCAAAACGATCGAGTTTCCCGTTTCAATATGCTCGGCTTCGATGCTGTAGAAATGATATACGTTGTCTATGCTGATTTATAGACAAGAAGGGAACCGTGATCAAATTCAATTACCTTTACTAAGTAAAATTATATCCATGGATATAAGTCGGAGATGTTAAAATTTGTCACAACTAGCATAAATACAAATGTAATGATTTCCAACTGCGAGTGGTCACGCCAGTCAAGTATGCACTGTGTGCTGGTGTCTGATGAGAAACAGTGCATACTTTCGAAACCACTTTGTCAAAATAGAATTTTCAATGTAGATTAAAATTTTTAATGTTAATAAAAAGTTGTTCAATTTTAATCATCCCGCAAAAACAATTCCAATTTCACATTGTTATATTTCAATCGGATTTACGATAATCATCTCATCAGAAAATTTATTGAAAGCATAGCTTAGTAAAAGAATGACAAAAACCTACAGAAACTTCCATAGCAACTTTTTCATAATCTTTCAATAAAATTTCCACCATATTCATAATTCAAATTTTGATTTCATTACTGCGTCGGAAATTATGGGGCAAAGAGCTTTATTTTGCTTTCGATTGATTACTCGCAATTTGCAGCTCCAGTTAGTGAGAAAGGTACAGCATTCTTTATTGGAACTGATCAAGAGTGTGACGGTAGTTGACTGTAGTGTTATCATCTGATCCTACCTTGGTAATTTTTGCTATGGTTCTGTTACACAACTATACACTGACGGTCGGATTTTTTCACTATTTCTCGTAAGAAATTTGAACAAAAAGCATAGACTTTTGCTTCATATCATAAGAAATCCGAAGAACGCTGGTCTTAGCATCTAACGGAGCCCCCATCAACCCTTCAAAGGGTCAAGAGCACAATCTTTCAGACCGAGGAACATCAGAGTTTATGGCGAGATTATAAATAATACACATAAATGAAATGTCATCTTTTAGAGCTCAAACAATGGAAATTAGAGTTACTTTGAGCAATAGAAACTAAAAGCTATCAAGAACTAATATAATAGGAAAACATTGAGTACGTTATTAAGATTGACAAAAAGTTTCACAATTTCACAAAATAGCTAGAAGCCGTAAAAAAGTGAACAACGGAAACGCACTGGCCTACCGTTTTTAACAACCAAATACAGAATTTACTTTCTTCCATCATTCCGTCGTAATTTGAATGCGAGAGGTAGTTTCACCTAACAGCACCTCACTTTCTTTTTAAAAATAAAAGCAACACTAGGCATTTGATGTTAATGCAATGTG
The DNA here is from genome assembly GCA_947369275.1 of Nemotelus nigrinus. NCBI lineage: Eukaryota > Metazoa > Arthropoda > Insecta > Diptera > Stratiomyidae > Nemotelus > Nemotelus nigrinus. The sequence goes on from OX376374.1 coordinate 86,410,489, forward strand.
CGGGAGCTTGTTAGCATAAAATTTGACGCTTGCTTTCTGACGGTGGTCATGGACCGTGTAGGAAAGTGTCTTTTCTTAAATTTTTCAGAAGTTCCCAGAAGAATTGTGAAGAAAATCAGTGTGCAGATAAAAGTGAAATTACTGATTATTCAGCTCCCGGTAATAACACCCGTGCCAACAATGTAATTTCAAAAATTCGTGACTGTTTGATTACCGGACTATATCATCTACGCGCCCCTTGATGGCTAGCGTGCTGTGAAAATGAAAGCTGCACTTAAAGTTGAATGCTGTCCCGATGTTTCGCCTTGACGGCGGTGAAAGATGTTAGGCGAGACAGTTGAAAACATGATATTACCGAAAGTGAAATTCAAGAGCGAGTCTAATACCTGTTTTGAGAGAGATGCTCTGGCTCTGTGCGACTATTGTATTCTTGAGGTTACGTCCGAATGATGGTTATATAAGCTTGCCCGCAAATATTTATCAGCGTTTTATAATAGTAGACTCCATTCTGAGAAGGTAAAGTAGTTCACAATAGTATTCAGCCTTTCGCCAAAATCAAAATTACACAGTTTATCGAACGGCTATGTATATACGCGCAAATGTTATTCAATCTCAGAAAGTTGCGATTATACATCTCGTATTATGACGCTGATGAGTTGGAACTGTTGCTTGCTAGCGAGTTGCGCTTTCACAGGCAGATTTAACTTTGGGTTAACATGTCAATTTCTCAGCAATCTGTGGTCAACAGAAAACATAGTGGCAGCTGGTACGCTTTCGCCGTAAACTAATACACATTTCATCATATACTTCAAATATATTTCACCACGTCGATATGTCGATGAAGTCAATAAATCGACGTAAGGGACACGTTGTTTGCATTAAATGGCTTTTCTGTGATTGTTATTGTGAACAGAATAAAAGTCTATCACCGACAGCAATCAATGCAATACAATGAGAATAAAATTCATGTGATATTTGAAGGCGTACATACAGACAGTACACAAATTATTTGTGCATGGCTTTTTCGTAGGACAAATGTACTAGTCTCCGCACAGTTAGTGCATTTTTCATCTTTAGTCCGACATTATTTATTAGAAGCTTGATATGTGGTTTACATGAAAGTTTTTTTCATGCATTGAGATTGATTGGTGGTCTTTTGTACCAATTTTGAATTCAATAAAAGAAATAAGTATGCTTATAATCTACGGAAATGAACTTGAGTCAAATTGTGCTAGTCTCCGGACACCATGCCTCAGTGTTCAGACAACTTTGAACTAGTCTCCGAACAGTGCATATTTCATCTTCATTTAGTTTTATAAATTGAAAATCTAAGCTTAGGTTTTAACATAAGGTTTTCCATAAATCTGATGTGGTTTGGAGCCTGTTTTCAAGTTTTTGTTTCAATAAGATAAGTTCAAGTAAATGAACGAAAGTCACATTGTGCCATATTTCGGACACCACAACTCAGTGTTCGGATGACTTTGAACTAGTATTCGGACAAAGCTCTAATTGCTATCTAAAATAGTAGTTTCTCCATTTACTGGAATTGAGGAATGAAATCTCTTTTAAAGCTGTTTGGTGCGCTGGATACAGAAAATCTTGACATCTATAGTTTTATTGTTTGGACAGTTGGTATATTTTATTTGAAAGGGTGTATGAAAGGGTTTATAAGAACTATTTAAAGTTAATCTAATCAAGCAACCAATACGAGCAAAAGCATATGTGACTGATTTTTTAAATATTCAGACGCTCTTATCCGTATACTGAAAAGCAGCTCAAAAACGGATCTAGTATTCGGACACTAAAAATTTCCAATAATATTTCCATAAAATATGCTTTCGAAGGTAGAAAAATTTACACACAATAAGAACAAAGAATTCCAAAAATTTAAGTACAGAAAGAGAATAAATTACGTTAGAAATTGCGCCTTCCACTAGGAAAAAAATTACATGAAAAACGACTTTGACAATAAACAAGCAAACTTCAGACGGTAAGCGCGTTAAAAGCTGGCTGCTGATTATTTATTTGTTCAACCTTACGGTATTTTCAAATTAAAAGGCGCATAAGAATTAATCAAAGAAGAAAAATGTCACAATGTGAACCATATTTCCTAGAAAGTTAACAGTTGAGTCGGAGTTCCCGGATACTAGCACTGTCCGGAAACTAGAGCAGTTACAGCTTCTAAAAGTAAAAGAATACTTTTATTTTTCCAATATTAATATGTAACAGCGTAAAACAAACTTAAAAAAGGAAAACTTAAGAAATAACTTCCAAATAAACAATTGAAGAGGTAGGGTTTCGTACACAACCAGCTTTCATACCTGCTGTACCTCCTTAATCACCTCCATGTTGGAGAACGCGTACGAAAACTGGATGCGTACGAAAGCTTGAACATATTGGAAACCTCAAACGGCTTAACAGAGACCAACGAAACTGTGCATCAACATTGTTCAGGTTAATTTGAACAGACATTTTACAATAAAGAGAAAAATCTAATTAATTTAGATAGTTAAATGTACTCAAGTGAGTACATAATTAGTAAACAATCAGTTGGTAAATAGTATTATTCAATACTTTAAAAGTAAGCACTATAAATAAGATACCTAAGTTACATTAAGATTAGACCGATAGACACTAACAAAGACGGCAGATTACCCTCAAAATATCGATATCTGTCAAGAAATCAAAATAAATCTAGCTTCAAAAGGAAAAAAATGGTTTTAAATTAAAATATTTTTTGAAA